>CM021100.1:560545682-560622566 GCA_007115665.2 Sequoiadendron giganteum | reverse complement strand
AAAATGAAAATATTGATCATATTGAAATTGAAAATGAAAAAATTGAAATTGAAAATGTCGAAATTGAAAATGAAAATGTGAACAACATTGAGAATGAAAATGTTGTTGAAAATGCAATTGTTATTGAAAATGAAAATGTTGTTGAAAATGAAATTGTTATTGAAAATGATTGTTGAAAATGAAATTGTTATTGAAAATGAAAATGTTGTTGAAAATGAAATTGTTATTGAAAATATTGAAAATAGTGAGAATGAAAATGTTAATAATATTGAACTTTAAAATAAAAATGTTTATAACATTGAAAATGAACCTTATGTAAAACCTAATTACATGAGAACCACTAAATGGTTTCTTGAAATAGATGAAAACATAATAGATAATCATCAAGGAAAAAGGTCACAACAAACGGTTCATTTGTGGGCTACCAAAATGTTCAATGAATACTTTTCCAGTAAGAAATTAACCAAACAATGTCAATTTTTTGTGAAATTACTTAAGATTTACAAAATGAGACTGTTATTAAAAAAATTGAAGATTTGTCTTACCAAAAAATTGAAAAAAATAGTTTTATTGTTAAAAATCCTTTTAATGCTCTAACCTCTATTGGAAAAACTATTAAGGAAAAGGATAAAAGGGTTGCTTGTAGAGTGATCACAACCTCACTAATAAGACATCATTTGCGAAAGGCTCATTTAATGAGAAAAACTTGTATTGATTTAAATATAAATTGTAAAACATTGAATAGATCACTCTCAAGAAGAGGAAGACTTGATAGTCCTCTTCAAAATGATACATGGGCTTTTAGTGGGAGGATTCCACGTGTTGATAAGAAGCTATCCCATAATGTAAAGATGAAAATTGAATAATTTTGGAACTCTCACTCTAGAGTATCATCAAATTTAAATGATGTTTTAAAGTTACGAATTGGTAATCAAGATCATATAGTGCATCCTAAAAATTTCTTGGAATGTAGCCAAACAATTTCGAACAATTTCTTTTGTCAAGAACATCTAAATTTGAAAATATTGCAAAGGGATTTCGAGTCTTGCAAGCCATTTTATTATGTACATATTAATTTTCAAAATACATGTCATAAATACCATGTTGAGTTTTCAATGTATCATGAATTATTATGTCATTCATTCTACTATGCATACTGACAAAATGTTGCAGGAGTGTCATGCAGTGCAACTTCCCAAGTCATATAGGGACTTGTCAGATTCATTTTTATGCATTAGAGGTGATGGTTACTTATTTTATAGAAATTATTGTTTGAATGAAATATGTTTGCAATGTGGTATTTTATCGAAGTTTTTAAATTGCTTTCATGAGGGCAGCGATCATGATTTTGGTAACAAGATTTTTGAGAAAAAAAAGGTTTGAGACAGTCAAATACGCATTGAAGAGTGGAGGTGAGGGTTCTAGATATGATTTGGTTGCAAGAGAGGTAAGTATTGTTGATTTTAAGAAAATATGTTCTATAAGTATGCAAGGCATAGCCACAGGTCACAGTGGTTGGATTGGAAATTCAGGATGTGTAAGGACTCTTTCCCCATTGGAACTATTGTATCCATGGTTGATTTTGCTGAAAATCACACATTGCAACCACAAAATGAAGTTGAATCACAATATTATAATTCTATTGAAATTTCTATTTTTGTCCACATAACATATAGGCATGCCCCTGATAGTACAGAAGAGGACAAGAAGATTATTAGGGAGTACCATTTTTACATGAGTGGTGATAGATCTCATTCTTTTGAGTTTGTACAACATTGTTTTGAAAACCTTTTTGAATTCTTGCAAGAAAAAGGCATTGCAATGGGTCAACATCTGATTTGGTTAGATAATTGCACAGGGAAATTCAAGAATGCTCACATGTTTTATTGGTTGAGCATGATGTATATAGAGAGTGGTGTACCACATATTTGGACTTTTTTAAAGTTGGGCATGGAAAAGGTGAGCATGATGGCACAAGTGCATGTGTGAAGAGAGATTTGGTTAATGAACAAATGAAGATTAGAGGTGGTGCAACATTCAGTGATGCACATTCTATTGTTGATTGGTGTACTTATGAGTTATCATGAGGAGGGACACTTGATTCACAAGTGTGTAGGTTATTTTGGTTGGTTGAGGAGGGCATAGTGGGAGAGAAATTGGAATGCCAAAAAATTAGAGATTCTTCAAAGATGCATTCATTTTGAAGCTCAGACATGGGTGCATGGACTATATGGACACGAGAGATGGCTTGTTTTTGTCAGAATTGTATTCAATGTGATTAGGATCAGTGTGAGTCAAGTGAGTGGGTACATATATGGATTCCATAGTACCTAACCCTTTTATCTGTAGCACAATCCTAGTTAGAAGATGAAATGGAATGTTCACTTAACTACAACCATCTTTCAGATCTTGTACAACTAGGACATGTCTATGCAATTGTAGCACCATAGGGGAATGAAGAGGGGTTAGACTATTGGTTGGTACAATGTGTATAGGGAAAGAAAAAGCTAACACAACCGATGACAGATGATGATGAGTTCATGTATCCTACAAGTTCATTTTTTGTTTCTCGAACTTGGTTGCATTACCATTTCATCATTGTTTCTGGTTGTTCAGAATAACATAGATTTGTTATTCTAAGCATCTTTCTTAGTTTGCATTACCATTTAATCATCATTTAGGTTGTTTAGTATAATATAGATTTGTTATTTTAAGTATATTTAGATGTTGATAAAAAACTATGATCATACAGGTTCAGTTGTTGTTTCCCGAACTTGGTTGCAAATGTAATGCCCATAATTTACTCTAGAAAAAAAAACACAACTAATTTTTTTTGGCACAATATTGCAAAATACCAACATTTAACTACCATGCATGTGCATGATACAAACAATGCACATTAGGTGATGTAGCTCATGCAACACCATCACCGCTCATCACCCGAGAGTGGGGTAAGGGGATGAAAATGAATTTAGGTTGACACCAAACATAGGGTTTATGGGACCCTTAACTACCAATCAAAAGTTGGTGCTCACTTTCATATGAGAGTTAGTGTCCTTATTAAACCTCCTTGGTCTGGGTCCTCATGTGGGGAAAACATATAAATATCACCTAAGAATTAATCGAAAAAAATTTATTTTGCTTGCTAACCCTACCCTTTCTAATCACCTTGATGATATCAAAATCGTCTACATTAAACATTTCACCGTAAACTCGAATATGAGAGTGAGCAAGATATAATTAATGTATTCTTAATTATCACAAATTTAACTATTTACTTATCCCTACTAATTAAAGTACTATATATATTTCATTTTAATTTAAATTTATAAGATTACATATAATTAAATATAAATTACATCTTTTATATTTATATTATATTAGTTTTCTTTTAAGAAAATAAAGAAAGAAAAATAAACTAAAATAAAATAAAATAAGGTGAAACTATCCTTTTTAAATAATCCCTAAAATTACGTGGACCTTTTCTCTTACATATATTCTTATTTAAATTAATAAGATCTTTACCTCTCTTTTCTTTTATATTCTTTAAAAGGGGTAAGAATATATTCCCCATCTTTTATTAAAGAGATTTTAAGTATGAGCATTGCGTGGAGCCTCAAAAGTAAGGTTAAATACTATTAGGAAGATTAGTGCATCTTTTAAAAACAGACATTTCATTACCACCACCTCATCCAAAGTAGCGCCTTCATTCCTCTCGATTGATTTTATTATTATTTCTCCCTCTCTTTTTTTTCTTTATTTCTGACTTTAATGTTTTACGATGTCCATTCTCTTGCTTATGATATTTTGAAATGGTGGAAGAAGATGTCGACCCTATTTGCATCGGTGTAAAAACCGTACAACCCATAGGACACTCTGTTCAAGGTGAAGGATAGAAAGTTGAGCGGCTGCAACATGATACTAATAATACTCTTCCCATTAATATATTTCAATATTGTTGTTGAAGACACACTAGGATAATATTCTATCACAATACCTTGCCTGTTGATAACAAGAATATTGCTATCTTTCCCTAGTCACAAAAGAACTCTTCATAAGTAATTAATTGCCCACCGGTTTGAAATAAGGTGGCGCTCAACACCTGTGACACAAAAATCTCCTTTCGATTCTACTTATTATTAAATTTAAGCCTTACTTCTTTTGCACCCTTCTGTAACCATACTCGCATCCTCTTTGTCATATGGATACGGGGATTACATTTCACACGAACTAAGATAATCACCCACCTCTTCAGGTGAAGGACTCAACTCTGACATTTTTGCATGCTTTTTAATACTGTGTGTTGGAGGTTCACTGTCTAGTCTGAAGATGATCTTTAATTAAATCATGGACAGTACAATCAAACCCCGATACCATTTCAGGCATCCAATTCCAAACTTATAGTGTAGCATACTAGGCGTTTTTAGCATGATGAGGAAGTTTCAAATGACCAGCGACCTGGTCGTCCCTCATGACAGATAATTAATGCAATCAAAACTGATGCACACAACACTCCAAGTGAAACATATCCTGACCGAGTTTATCCCTTAACCAATTGGAAATTTGTCTAGTCTAGATCTTGCTAGTGATGTCCCCATCAAGGGTCAAGTGTTTCACTGAGGTTTTATATTACTCTATATAATAAGAAAACAGTGACCTAGCACTAGATGAAGCATCGACTTAACTCAGGTGCCCATAGTTTGCATGAGCCACTATTTTTCTTGTACAGAGCGCACCAAATCTACCATTTTGAAATGATTACTCATGTTCAAATGCATACGCGACATTTTCAAAGGAAAGAGGGGTCAATGGATGGTTTGATTTACATTTCAACATTACAGGAAACGAACTACGTTATGTCCATTCATTGAGAGAAGAGGCTTGTGGCTGAAATACTAATCGCTATCTACTATATGATGTCTTTGATGTTATTAAAAATGCATCCCTAGTTGTAATAACAGTCTGTGAAGACATCAACAAGGTGTGGCATGGTCATGGTAGTGAATAGGAATTTAGCGTAAGAGCAGAAAAAGGTCAGCGAGTTACTTGTTGGTGTCCATGGTAGCAGCGATGGCGTGAGAAAAAGGGGCTATGACCATCAATACAACCCTTCACGTCAGTCTGTCAGAGATGAGAAATAGAGGAGCATATGGCTATGCCCACTCACTTAAACCTACTGAAATTTTTCAACCATGTTAAGGGTGAGGTATCTAGCTCCTACCCTAAAGAGCAATGAGTTGAGGATGAATACCTTATATATATATATAGACATTGATCATAGAGTATAAGGTTTTTAGACCCATCGCCTTTATCTTCTTTTAAATTATTTCCTAATCTTTATGCTTCCTATTAAATGCAGGACAACTCATGCTACATATATGCAGACAAGATGATGCAAGAAGCTTTAGAACACTCTATACTTTTCGCAACTAAAAGAGTTGCAGCTAATACCTACATGGGGTGTGAACCCACTGAAGATCTCTTTTTTTGTAGTATAACTTTTATTTTCATATGCTTTTTGTTTTCTAAAATATCCCAGACCAGAGTACATCATTGCATAATCTAAATACAGTCTGAGAGGAGGAAATAGGTCGCACCATTCTTGGTAGGCGAAGATGCACAGAGAGATTGCAAGGAATTTTTTTATTTTATTTTATAGGTCGAATGTATTCCTGACAAGATACTACGAACCTGATCTTATGCTTCTATGTTATAGTCATGATATTAATTCTTAAAACGAATCTCAACTTGATGTTTAAATCATACATATGTATAGACTTTTATGGAGCAAATCTCGATATCTACATTGTCAGTACTTATTTATTCCTATTATTAGCTATACTTCTAAGTTTAAGAGCTGAGTTTCGATTGCACAAAAGAAAAAGTACTAAAAGAACCTAATATTTATATGACCAATTTTCTTTTTTGAAAAATAGAACGTTGTTCTTTTCTTTTCTTGTTTGAGCACGGTAAAAAAATATTCTTAAAGATTTCTGCACTAAGATATTGTGGGCATGATGTAATTGTTTCATACTACAACACAGAAGGAGTAAATGATTTATTTATTTATTAGTAGGCTATATATCTTTCAAATCATATTCCTTTCATTTCCAACTACATAAAATCACATAAACAGTATATGTAACTTTTCAAACTTGCCTAATAAAGATCTCAGAAATCTGTAACTACACATTCATATACATTTCTTTTGATAGAGTAGTATGATGTAGTCTTAAAATTCGAAATATCCCACAATATTTTTCTTGCAATGTAAACACATTTATTCTTAGAAAATAAAGGGTGTGCCTTTTTCCTTTCAACAACATGGTATCTATAAATATACACTTATGTATTACAACAAAATGGATTATCCATCCTTAGGCAAATGAACAAAAGGTAAGAACTTGATTTTCAAACTTAACATTCATTTCTTAAAATGGAACACATATTCTCTTTAATAAAAAGACTAATGAAAATTAAATATAACAAGTATTCTTTTCACTCCTATGTATAGATTCACAAGATTATGCAAAATATACACCACTTTCATACGTATACACTATTATCCCACCTCTACCAATAAAGGTAGTTACATTTTTGTGAGGTTATCTTCACCTCAATGAAATAATGACAAGATATAATAGGTGACCTTTTCCAAGCTTGAAATAATCCTCATAACTTACTCCAACCTACACAAGACACAAACATATTTTCTCCATAGCCAAGGTAGTGCTCACCTCCCAACCTTTGATTGGAAAACCAACCACCCCCGAGCTAGGAGGTAGCCAAGGGAACCGAGTATACACAAAGACCATTCCAAAAATCCATATAAATACACATGAAACATACAACAGATTTCACTCCCTCCCAAGGGGTTTATCACATAACTTAAGGATTCATTACAAATTCAAACATGGGGAATGGAGGGTGGACAATGCACTCCATATGGGGACTCAAAATATAATGACAAGAATAAAACCATTATCATACTTTTATCTCTTTACATACAACCCTTCCACCATAACTCCTCTTTCATGAAAGACCCCTACCACCAAAACCATTTCTACCATTTCATAATTTGCATATGGGTACTCATACCCTTTTTAAGCCTCTCCTTTTAAAGAGGAACTAAAAATCCCCATGGAGGTTCCTACTCCATACCATCCCCAACAAGGGACGCTCTACCCAAATTTTGGGTGAGCCTATCCCTATACAACCCTTTTCCCATCACATAGTACACATTCAACAACATAAAAAAACAAACACCAAAAGTATTTTAAAGCATACAATCTCATCAGATTAAAACATAGAGAAACAAGAGTATAATGGTAAACTTACCTCCAATGCAAGCTTAGGGAAAGATGGAATGAGGATCCACACAACTCCTCTTCTTCCAAGATTTTTCTTCAATCCCCTCAACCCCCAAAATTGAACCAAAATCAAGAATGCAAAAGAATCCCCTCACCCTTGTTCTTGAGTTTGTTTTATTGGAGCTCAAGTTTTATTTCCTTTGAATAGGGAGCTGAAATTTTTCAATCTCCCATTCACTCTCCCGGGCACACTCACCCATGTGTGAGATCTTGGGATCCTTCCAAGGCAATTTAGAGAAGTGGGAATGGAAAGAGACTAGTCCCCATCTTACTTCCCAAAACCTTATTTTCATCAAAGCTCTTAAAATCTTCAAAAAGAGTGCCCAATATTGAGATTGACCCAAGATTTTGAGCTAAAAAGGTACCTTCCCTAGGGACCTTAAACCCATAAAAACACAAAAAATATCACTTTTCAATCCCCAAAAAGTGCCTAAAATTTCAATCCGAGTTTGTCCACTTGGATGGACAACTCACCTCCTAGATGGAATGACATGGCAATAAAAATCAATTTAATAACACTCACACTTTACATCACAAAATAAAACTATAGTCCTTCAAAATGGACTACAGTTTGGTTTCACTGGTTAAATTACTTAGGGTTCCCAAGGGTCACCTCCAATTTCCATTGGCCATGGAAAGTGTACCTGCACACTTGATGCAAATGTTAATCCATCCAAGTAAATCATATTCATATAAAAATAAAACCATTGCATTCAAACAAGTTTCATAATTTACATAGCATAAAAATCCAATAACGTATTTGAAATATCATTAACCACCTATCTTATCTCATTTTCATTAGCAATAACTTTCATACTCATCTAATTGCAACATGATTGGTTCACATCACCTATTTCATTCATTCATCGTTAAGTTTTTAGATTCAAATTAAACAAATTCAATAACCAACATAAATTAGATCAATCATCATAATCAAATTACTAAGCATGTAGCATAATCACAATCAAATCATCATATGAAATTAAACATTTAAATATCATGTCATTCAATGGTATCAATAAGCATAGACAATAACCAATCTCAAAATAATCCATGTAATAGATGTAGCATAGGGCTGGGCCTCACATCCCCCCCCTCTAGGAATGAACTTCCTCTTGGAAGTTTTCAAGTGGTGAGGGAGGAGTTATTCCCACCAATTTATTTCTTAATAATTTCATCCTTACATTTATCTAGATCAAACCTACATGGACATTCTATAGATTTATGTCCCACTTCCTACATAAGAAACAAGAGCCTTTGATTTTTTTTTTACTTGAATTGACTACACCCGATTAACTTGAGATGACTTGGGTTTATCCACATCGGAGGGGTCCCTTAGAAACTTGTTGTGTTCCTATTAGACCCACACCTTGCTCATGGGGCCTGTGATCTATTTGGATACTTGTTGCTCGACTTACCTTTAAGTGACCCTTGGGTGTGCCTTGCTGACATTTTCCTTTCCAACCCTTCCTTTTTTCTTGTTTTGGTAACCCTTGTGACCTTGGATGGAGTCTATGGAACTCTTGGTGGTTCTTATGAAGTGGCATTTGAGTCCCCTTTGCTAAAAATGTTTGCATTTGAAACCTCCTAGGATAAACCATAGGAGTAAGGTCTCTTATCCTTGTGTTCAGATTTCTAATGGCTTGTTCTACCAAAAACCCTTTCATTTTGAAGATGATTTACCTGTTGCAATAATCCCATGTATCATTCCTCACATTGAGCACCTATGAGTTCATTTTGTCCTAAATTATGAGGTTCATGATCAATATTCCTCTTATGGGTATCATTTCTAAGATCCAAACAAGGGTCCTTGCTACCTCCCTAATTTTTTTTCACCATTTTCTCCTAAAATAGGTTGAGGTTGTTTTCCATGATGAGCTTTGAATTTTGGAGGTAACCTCTCCCAAAGTACTTTAGTCATCTCTTGTATCGCATGAAGAATTTGAGAGTTTTGTTTTTGATGGGGGTCCCTAATGAGAATCCACTATAGTATAAGGGGTAATATGGGATGAAGGAAGTTATTTCTCTTAAATACCTACCAAATCAACGTGTTCTCCTAGCCATTCCTATAGAAAAAGATAATGTTCTATTCAATCTATAAGCCTCATAAACTGTTGCACTGAAATTCAAACATTTCTCTTTCATTAGTTACCAATCTCCCACTATATTTAATGGATGATCACATTCATTTATGATAATGCATGTACAATATAAATGTACTACCTACATTACAAGATTATAATATAATTACATCATAAGGAGGATTGGTGTAAAGTTTAACATTCACCTTTACTTCATTTATCAAAAATTCACTAAGGCATTGCCTAAAGTATGACCTAAAGAACCCACTTCAATATTATCCATATAATCATTCCACTAGTTTTAATCCTTTACAAGGATACTCGAATGATATCCACAAGTCTAACAAATTTTTAAGAATTTTAGTCCTAAAGCTTCCTTCCTAATCATATAGGGAAAACAAAACCATGATTGACCACTCCATTTGATGGTGATAATTTTTCCAACTTTTATCATACTAATGGTTATTCATCCAAATCTATATTTAAGGAAATTCCATCATGATCATCACTATGTCCCACTTGATGGGTCTTTTGTTTGTTTACCATGTACCATTATAACTTATTTCATTGAAATAACCAAACCTAATAAAGATATACGTTATAAGAAAATGACTAACTTGCATCTTCAACTCTCTTAGTAATACTAATAAACATTAATTGAAAAACAATTACCACTCACAAAAATGCATCGTGAGGTGAGAAATGTATAAGTATCAAAAATCCATACATGGAGATAGATTATATAATAAAGTAGCATGTATTCATGAAGAGTTCATATATCATGGATTAGTTTTAGTCCCAAATGCCCAATTTAGCAACAACTTGTATTAAAGTGACATTATTTCATTTATGCCTCATTTTCTAAGGCAGCTATGTCTTCTTCCTTTGTATAGGTAGGTGTTGACCTAGGGGGTGTTTTCCCATGAGATGGATTTCTCTTATCCTTCTCTTGCTTCAGTCTCTTTATAGCCATAGCTAGTGTTTCCATATCAGAAATTTTTGGTTCTTCAATTTGTTGCCTCTTCTTAACTCTCATCACGGGTACATTTGTAATCTTTGTCTTCTTGGCCTGTTTCCACATTCGTCTTGCTAAAACATCTTCCCATATCTCTGACACCAAGATATGACATTTCTAAATTAGGTGTAAACTCTTGGCTACAATTCTTTAAGAATTCACACTAGACTTACAAATTCACTATTCAAAGGTTTAAGCATCATACATATATTTTACGTACTTACAAATAAGCATGATGGAAACATATCCTATATAATAAAATTGATATCATCAAGAATCTCATGAAAATATTATTACTCATATGTTGAAATAGTGAGTACACCACTTCCAATACTAGTTTTGAGTAGGTTTATTAGTTAAAAAATATGTATTTCTAGGGTATCATAAATAAAATTAGAAACCCCTTTACTTCTTGTCTATTGAGTGGTGGTCATGAAAACCATCTTTCATAATCCACATAAATGAGATAGAACACCTTAAAAATTATTACCTAGGGTTCAATTAAGTAGTTAGAAGTATTTGTACAAGATGGAAATATTATATCGATCTTTTTCATTAATTAAACATAGAGCAAATCCTATTTGGCTATTTAGTCTAACAATCAAGTTCAATCTCATTCACAACGAGCTTCCATTAATAGTGTGGATTTCCTTTCAATTGTTATGACTACCCTAGAGTCACATAAATGTTACATGTAGCATATAAGTTTTGTAATATTTTTATCATGAAGATCCTTATATGACATTATGCCCAATTTTTTTAATTTTAATTTTTTTTTTCTTAAAAAGGGGTCTTGGAATCCCTTTGCCATTTTGGCCTTAGTGTGACTACTAGGTATGAACCCATTTCACAATCAACCTTCTACTTTTCCTTATGTGATTCCAAATATGCACATTTTCCCTTGGAGTGTGAAAGACTCACATTTTCTCATATCACTTATGCAAATAGGTCAATAAAAACAATGTTGATAAAAATCCTCGAAACAAGGAAATTTTAATGAAACAATGAATAAAATTTCCAATCAAAATCAACCAAAAAATTTATTTCTAAATATGATGATAAAAATTTCAGCAGTGGCCACCATGAAAAAAATAAAATAAAATTTAAACCATGTCAAATCAAAATAGTCCTCGAGGAAAAATGACAATTTTGAAGTCCAATAAGTCAAATAAATTTAATAATTTCAAACAATTGAATAAATAAGAAAATAAGTAAATAACTAAGAAAAAAAAATCAAAATAATGAAATGATAATAAGAATTTCATCAATTTCATAAGTTTCCACAACACAATCTCCAGATGACTTAAATCAAGTCAACTATGGGGGAGAAGAAGAATTGGTGGTATTTTTTCTTATTTGGCAACTAGATTTCCTTTGCCCTAGTTGGTATGTGAAGCCACAATTAGGTGTATTTCAAGGGGTGTTTTGATGGTTTAAATTCAACCAACTATGAGAACTCATTTCTTCAACTTGTAATATTGGTTTCCGAACTGCTAAGGATCCCACCTCCCTCATTGGTTCACTTAAAGTTACCCATAATTTCGTTCAATGTTCAAGAGTCAAATTTCTATTGATAATCTATTTGATAATTGAAACATACAAATATCATTCATATGACACCAAAATTTCCTATTGTGAGACCCAAACAATGCCCAGAGTTCCTAGAGTCAAAACCTAGGCTCTGATACCAAAATGTAATGCCCATAATTTACTCTAGAAAAAAAACACAACTATTTTTTTTTTGCACAATATTGCAAAATACCAAAATTTAACTACCATGCATGTGCATGATACAAACAATGCACATTATGTGACGTAGCTCATGCAACACCATCACTGCTTGTCACCCAAGAGTGGGGTAAGGGGATGAAAACGAATTTAGGTTGACACCAAACATAGGGTTTATGGGACCCTTAACTACCAATCAAAAGTTGGTGCTCACTTTCATATGAGATTTAGTGTCCTTGTTAAACCTCCTTGGTATGGGTCCTCATGTGGGGAAAACATATAAATATCACCTAAGAATTACTCGGAAATCTGAAGGTAAGAGATGACCCTTCATGCACACTTGAGTAGCAAATCGTTTATTGTATGGGACAAGTATGATATTTTTCATCACATTTTTATATTGTTTATCTTATAAGGTTCATTATTTAGGTTTTTTAGAATAATATATATTTTTTATTCTAAGCATCTTTTCTAGTTTACATTACCATTCCATCATCATTTAGGTTGTTTAGAATAATATATATTTTTTATTATAAGTATCTATTCTATTGTGATCATATAGATTTTTCATTCAAAGTATATTATGATGTCCATGGCACGATGGATCATGGATTTGTTGCAAGAATAGTCGACTTTGATCCTTTGGAAGAGCTATGCGACAAATTAGAATAATATAGATTTTTTATTCTAAGAATATTTTATAGTTTGCATTACCATTTCATCATCATTTGGGTTGTTTAGAATAATATAGATTTGTTAAACTAAGAATCTTTTCTATTGTGATCATATAAATTTTCCATTTGAAGTATATTGTGAAGCTCGTGGAATGATTGATCATGGAGTCGCTGCAACAATAGCCAGTTCTGACCCTTTGGTAGAGGTATGTGATAGATTAAAATAATATATATTTTTTATTCTAAGAATATTTTATAGTTTACATTACCAATTCATCATCATTTAGGTTGTTTAGAATAATATATATTTGTTATTCTAAGCATCTTTTCTATTGTGATCATATAGATTTGTCATTCAAAGTATATTGTGATGTTTGTGGCACAATTGATCATGGAGCTGCTGTAACAATAGCCAACTCTAATCCTTTGGTAGAGGTATATGCTAGATTAGAATAATATAGATTTTTTATTCTAAGCATCTTTTCTAGTTTTCATTACCATTTCATCATCATTTAGGTTGTTTAGAATAATATAGATTTGTTATTCTAAGCATATTTTCTATTGTATGTAGTTTAAATACTTCCTTTACGGTTTGTACATGTGCTTGTGACTCTAGAACATCAAGGTGCTATTGTTGTGGAAGAGTGTGTCGACCACGAAGGTAATGTGTGATCTACTTCCTTCCCCTACTAGGAAATGACTATGTATTAGGGTCATTTTTTATATGCCTACGTGTCATTTTCTAAATCCTATATTTGTTAGAAATTCTGGAATGATAATATAATGTGTATTGTGTATACTTTATGTGTATTAAAGTGTATACTTTAAAACTTATGTGTATACTTTGTCACTTATGAGTATTCCAATGTATACTTTACAACCTACTTGTTTTCATGCATATACTTTGTATTCATGTGTGTAGTTCATGACTTAAGTGTATTTGAGTAAATGATTCACTTATTCACTTACTCACAAGGAGAAAAACAAACCCTAAACCCCTTTGCACCTTTACACTACATCCATTTGACCCTTTTTCCATCAATTAAAAAGTCAACACCACAATAAAACACCTTAGAGATATCAAAAAATGAGAGAGGTTATTGTAGAGGGACCCTACATGATCTCATAGCCTCAGACAAATTGTTTCTAGGTGACATGGTTTCTGAGTAATAGCTCATCAAAGATTGCTTCCTTTTAGCACTTTGGACTCTCAAGGGAAATCGTCGGTCCAATGTAGCTCAGAGTGATTCAATGTGTTTGGGTGAAAAAGAGGACCATTCCTAGTGTAAACATACCCATCTAGATGTGTTGGAATGATCTATTTGGTCATACAAGTTGTAAAACAAAAGTTACACCACTTTGTAACTTTACATTGTTTGCATTTGACAACTTTTTCCTCAACTGAAAACTCGTCACTAGACAAAAACACCTCTGAGATAGAAAAAATGAGATTATTGTAGAGGGTCCCAATGCAATCTTGTAACCTCAAACAAAGAGTCTATAAGCATCATAGTTTCTGAGTAATAGCCTCTCAAAGATTGTTTCCTTTTAGCACTTTGAACTCTTAAGGGAAATCGTCGGTTCAATGTAGCTTGGAGTGGTTCAAGAAGTTTAGGTGAAAAAGAGGACCATGCCTAGCATAAAATCACCCATCAAATGTGTTGGAATAGTTTGTTTGGTCGTACAAGTTGCAAAACGAAAGTTGCACTAGTTTGCAACTTTACATTGCTAGCATTTGATAACGTTTTCCTCAACTAAAAACTTGTCACCACGGGAAAACACCTCCAAGATAGAAAAAACTGAGAGAGGTTATTTTAGATGGTACTAACATAATCCTATATCCTCAAACAAAGAGTTTTTCAACATCATGGTTTTCGAGTAATAGTTTGTCAAATATTGCAACCTTTTAGCACTTTGGACTCTTAAAGGAAATCATCGGTCCAATGTAGATTGAAGTGATTCAGCATGTTTGGGTGCAAAAGGGGACCATGTATAGCATAAAAGACCCATCTAGACATGTTGGAATAGTCTATTTGGTTGTACAAGTTGCAGATTTAAAGTTGCACCACTTTGCAACTTTACACTGGTTGCATTTGAAAACGTTTTTCCTCAACTAAAAACTTGTCACCACAAGAAAATGCCTTTGAGATAGAAAAAACTGGGAGAGGTTACTGTAGAGGGTCCCAACACAATCCCATAGCCTTGGATGGAGAACCTATAATAATCATGGTTTCCAAGTAATAGCTTGTCAAATATTGATTCCTTTTAGCACTTTGGACTCTTAAGGGAAATCGTCGGTCCAATGTAGCTCAGAGTGATTCAACATGTTTGGGTCCAAAAGAGGACCATTCCTGGCATAAATTTACCCATCTAGACGTGTTGGAATATTCCATTTGGTCGTATGAATTACAGAATGAAAGTGGCACCACTTTGCAACTTTACACTACTTGCATCTGACTACATTTTTCTCAATTGAAAACTCGTCACCACAGAAAAATGTCTTCGAGATAGTGAAAACTGAAATATTCTATTGAAGAGGATCCCAACACAATTTTGTAGCCTCATATGGAGATTCTGTAAGCATCATGATTTTTGATTAATAGCCTGCCAAAGATTTCTACCTTTTAGCACTTTGGAATCTTAAAAAAAATCATTGGTCTAATGTAGCTCAAAGTGATTCAACATGTTTGGGTGCAAAAGAGGACAATTCTTAGCATAAACATACCCTCAAATGTGTTGGAACAGTCTGTTTGGTTGTACAAGTTGCAGAATAAAAGTTACACCACTTTGCAACTTTACACTGCTTGCATCTGACAACTTTTTCCTCAACTAAAAACTCATCACCATAGAAAAAACTCTCCGAGATAGAAAAACCAAGAGAGGTTATTGAAGAGGGTCCTAACATGATCCTGTAGCCTTAGATGAGGAGTTTTTAAGTCTCACAATCTTTGAGTAATATCTTGTCAAATATTGTTTCCTTTTTGCACTTTGCACTCTTGAGGGACATCATCGGTCCAATGTAGCTCTAATTTTTTTAGTGTGTTTGGGTTTGAAACAAGACCAATTCTAGCCTAAACATACCCATCCAAATGCATTGGAGCTATTTTTAGAGAAAATTAACATCCTTTTCATTCATGATAAAATATTTTGTTGGCATATGGCTAAGGATTTTGGCTTGTAGGTGTTGTCATTGATGGAAACCCAAGTCATACAACTCAAGTCTTGCATCTAATTGTGTAGCACTATTTTGGCTCCTACCGGTAGAACAGAGTAAAGCACGAAAGATTCGGTTAAAGGCTTAAAAGGCGACCTAGTCACCCCAATGGATAAGTATTTTGAGTTGTGAATCTCTAAGGAAGGTCTATAGAGGCTTCGAGAATCTTATTTTTGATGTGCACTCACTGGTAAGTGATCTAAGTGGTACATTGCACTAATTTTCTAATTATCTATAATAGAAGGTCAACCCGACAAAGATAAAATTTGAAGATGTATAAGATGGAATTAATTATAAGTCTCAATGTTGGATTAAGTGTTAATTGGGTCCTCTCGTTGTCTTAACCGACCTTGGAGGATGCGCATACATATTTTGTGGTGGATCTAGCTAACAAGTCACAATATCTTAATACCTTATGAAGTCGACTATTGGATGAGTAAATACTTGATCGGGGATATATATATAAGAGGTGTTTTTTGTCATTTAAACATACAAAAAAAAATGAGGTGTGTGAATTACGAGATCTAGCAGAATAGTAATATGAATATGATCATAAGTGATGCAAAGAGCGGAAGAAGAACAGAGCAGAGTAGAGCGAAGTGCTGAATTGGAAAGCAGATCCAGAATTGAGTTTATGAGCTTCACCAAAACTGTCACCTCGCATGGTTAGATGTTATATTATCAATTCACCCCTTAGATGTATTTAATCTGAATTTTGTAGGCAATAATCCTTCTTCTTTTGAGCAGTGAGCTCTAGGCAGTGTGCCGAAATGCAAGTGCATTCCTTTTGTAAAACACTATATTTTGAGTACTCAAATTATGGATTAATCTCCACCATGGTTTTTCCCCTAACAAGATTTCAACACAAAAATCTATGTGTTATGGTGTTGTTAATGTTTCCTTTGTATGGTTGCATATTTCCTTAATATAATGAAAGAATGGTTTAAGTTTCAGACTGATGAATGTTTGTAATTTGTTGAACACTGATTCACCCCCCTCTCAATGTTCTCTTGAGTCGAACAATTGGTATCAGAGCTAGTTCCTTTGAAGAAGTTTTGCAGCTTGAGGCAAATCATGGAATGTGATGGACTTTGGTAGTCTTCAACAACAAATTATGGTAGCTCTTGATGACCTTGATCATTGTAAACCAGAAGTTCAGGAATTAAAACAAAATTTGGAGGATGCTGAGAAATTCATTCAAACATTAAAACATCGGATAGTAAAATCCAGGGTGAAAAGGAAAGATCTCTGTGATCAAATAAAACAAAAGGAGAATGAAAGTATGGATGATGCCCTCCTGAATCAAACCTTGAAGGAAATAACTGAAGAATGTGAAAAGCTTGCTAGAGACAATACCAACCTAAAACATGAGATGGAATCTATGAAAATGAAAATGAATAAAGAGATTGAAGAAGGAAGAAGAATGAGGAGAATCTTGCTCAGACCCTAAAAGAGAAATCAAACGAATGCAGTAGAATAAAAGGGGAATATACTCAGTTGGAAAGTGAATTGCAAAGAACTAGAAATAATGAAGAAGAATTTGGTAAACAGATTGCTACTCTCAGGAATGATTTGGTAGTTGCAAATGAATACAAAGAAATTTTAAACTCAGTTCAGTAAAACTTGATGAGCTGACTCAAGGAAATAAGAGTGGAAATGATAAGAGAGGTCTTGGATATGAAAAGGGAGAAAATTTTAGGTTAGGGAAAAATAACTTCAGACAGAACAAAAAAGGAGGATATCCAGTTAGACAGCTTAATGCACAAAAATTTAATGGGTATTGTTTTTCCTGTAATAAGTTCAGTCATATGGTTGCTTAGTGTAGAATTAATTTGAGGTCAAAAGATTCATCATTCTCTGGTCAGTGTTTCAAATGCAAAAGGCATGGTCATAAATCAATTGAATGCAGAAATATGGCAAGTCACTCTATTATTAGAAGAAATGTTGAATGCTATGCATGTGGGAAAATAAGATATGCTAATCAATGCAAATTGAGAAGAAGCTAATGGAATGGACAAAGGAACATTGTGTGCTACAACTACAAAAAGTATAGTCATGTTGCTAGACTTTGTAGAAATAAGAACACAAATAGAAGAGGTCCCGTAAATAGAGACAAAAATACAGAGAAAAATGATAAAGGAAAAGAAAAGATAACTACAGATGATATTAGAGATCACATGAAGAAGACATGGGTTAAGAAAAGTGATTCTGATGATGGTAATGGCTTTGCACTAGAACTTGCTTCTGAAAATTCTTCCAGTAATTAATTTGAGGCCATTGGCCTAGGGGGAGCTTTACAAAAAAAAATCCTCCCTCCCCTATCTATAGATGGTACCGGAATATGGAGAATAGTTAAGAAGATGCACTCACTCTGTACAAAAGTTTTGGATATTTTTGCAAAGAAAATTTAGGAAATTTGGTGGTTTGCGAAATATTTCTTAGTAGCCGTTTGAGAAAAAAGAGTATCCAGAAAGTTTAGGGAAAATGAATTTATTGCGCATGTGCGAGCTATAAAATTCAAGTCCGAGCCATCATTTGTCACTTTGCATTATCAAAGAGAAGAAGGAGAGCACTCGACAAGTGGACTTCGAAGCAACTAAATCGAATTCATCGGAAAATTTTGAAATTTATCAGGTACTTCAAATCATTCTTGAATTCTTCATGCAATTTGGTGTGTAGTTGCAAACCCTAAACGCGAAATAAAATGGAGAAAATTAAATATTCAATCACATTGGATGAATACAATAGTGCAAAGATCAATTCTATGAGAAATTTATTGCTTCTTGATGAATTAAAGAAATTGAGTGAACCCAAGCATGGAAGTTTGGATTTGTGGAATGAGTTTTCTTACTTTGAGAATGAAGAATTCATAAAATTATTATTGAGTAGATTGCATGGTGATGTTTTAACTTTGGACAAACCCTACTCACTTTCGAAGGAGGTAATTGAGAAATTAACTGGATTTTGCAAAGTTAGAGATTTTCCTAGAAAGAAATCCATCCGGAACAAGGAAGTCAAAACCCTAACTGGTGTAATTGAAGATCAAAGAGCTCTACTGATAGCAACAATCAGGAATATTGTTACTATGTAATTGCACATGACATAACCTATAAGATCTTCTACTGAAATTGGGAAGGAGCCACTTCGGCTGGCGCAGTATACATTTCTCACAAAATGATAATTGATGGTGATGATTTTGACCTATGCAGATTGTTAAAAGATTAGATATTTGAGAATGTTCAACTGAAAAAGGAGTCAGGGTATCCATTCAGTTTTGACACTCTAATTATATGTTTGGCTATGTATTTTCTAAATTTATTGCCAAAAATCGACAATGTAGCATGGACATCAAATAAACTGGTATGCACCCAAATTTACTCTTACTCTAAGATTCTATCTAACTGGGATTCATAATTTGAAAGTTTCTGTAAGAATGTGCTTGTGAAATGTGGAACAATCATTTCCTCTCTAGTCAAGATAATGGAAGTTGGTTCCTCTTCCAGTAGCACTGATAGAGGACAAAAAAGAGGACAGGAGATTATTGAATATAGTCCTCCGGAAAGCAAAGTTCCCAAGATGGAAGGAAAAGGGAAAGAAAAGGAAATTGTGAACATTTTGGATGAAGAACCTAAGAATGCACCGAAAAAATGATTCTGATATTGATAAAGGTGGTGAGGAAGAAGAATATTTTTCAAAAGAAAAGCTACATCAACTTATCCAAAGTGGAGGAGGTATGCAGAAAATTGCAAGGTTATGGTCAGTTAGACCATCTTACGATCAAGACTTAATTTTAGAAGTTCTGAATGCTCATATTGAGCATTGTAAGATAAGATTGGAAAGTCTAAAGGATATTCTGCCTAAAGAGATGATTGAATGTAGCAAAGAATCAATGGGCTCTAAAGATAGAGGCAAAGAAGAAGGTGGAATTATCTCTCACGAAAAGGAACAATTCAGAATATCCCTTGCCAAGCTTAAGAAGAAAATGAATGAGTTGATGAAGTTCATTAAATCAACCATAGGAATCTACAACTATTGTGTCTATTGGCCCCACACAGTCAGCAATTACAAAGAGAAGTTTGATCAGATTGAGATAGAACTGAATGACATTAGAAAAAGCTTTGATATGTCTCAAGATCTGGATGGCACTATCAGGAGGAAAATCCGAGATTTGTAGATAGCACAAACAAAAATTCAACTATCCAAGAATTTTCTTATGGACACCTTCTAGAAAGTAAAAGACTTAGTTGAATGCAGGCTAGAGCAGTTGGTGGAAATTTTGAAAATTGGTGAAAATTTGGAAGAAGCAATCATAATTCTTGAATCTCTCATTGAGATTATCAACAAGAATTACAAGAAAAATAGCTTGATTATCAACATTGGATCTGCAATTGATGGTTGGGAGAATTTTCTTCCATAAGTGAAGAAAAACAACAAGTTAATCTTCTAAAGATAGTAGTTTTTGTAAAACAATTGCTCAAAAGAGAAATTATGCTAAAATTTTTTGGATGCATGTTTTGTAACTTTTTGGCATATGGAATCTATGCTTTGTCATTGATGTCAAAGGGGGAGAGAATGTAGTAAAAAATTCCTTAAGAATAAAAGGGGGAGCAAGTACAACAAGTAGTTTGGCAGTGAACCGAAGATGAATTTGACACTTAGCCATTTTTCACTAAGTGTTGCCATCAATGCCAAAGGGGGAGATTTTTGGAATATGGCTAAGGAGTTTGGCTTGTAGGTTTCTTCATTGATGGAAACTTTATTCATACAACTCAAGTCTTGCATCTAATTGTGTAGCACTATTTTGGCTCCTATCGACAAAATAGAGTAAAGCACAAAAGATCTGGTTAAAGGCTTAAAAGGAGACCTAGTCACCCCACCGGATAAGTATTTCAATTTGTGAATCTCTGACGAAGGTCTATAGAGGCTTGGAGAATCTTATTTTTGATGTGCACTCACTGGTAAGTGATCTAAGTAGTACGATGCGCTAATTTTCTAATTATCTATGCTAGAAGGTTGACCTGGCAAAGATGAAATTTGTGGATGTATAAGATGGAATTAATTATAAGTCTCAATGTTGGATTAAGTTTTATTTGGGTCCTCTCTTTGTCTTAACTAACCTTGGAGGATGCGCATAAATATTTTGTGGTGGATCTGGTCGATGAGTCACAATATCTTAATACCTTATGAAGCCGACTGTTGGATGAGTAAATCCTTGGTCGTAGATATATATATAAGAGGTCGTTTTTGTCATTTAAGAATATGGAAAAAAAAATGAGGTGTGTGAATATATGTATGGTGTGCAAATTTTGAGATCTAGCAGAACAGTAATACGAATCCGATAATAAGTGATGCGAAGAGAAGAGCAGAGCGAAGTGCAGAATTGGAAAGAAAATCCAGAATCGAGTTTATGAGCTTCACCGAAACTGTCACCTGGCATGGTTAGATGCTATTTTCTTAGTTCACCCCTCAAATGGATTTAATATAAATTTTGTAAGTAGTAAGCCTTCTTCTTTTCAGCAGTGAGCTCTAGGAAGTGTGCCTGAATGCAATTGCATTCCTTTTGTAAAACACTATATTTTGAGTACTCAAATTATGGATTAATCTCCACCGTGGTTTTTCCCCTAACAGGTTTTCCATGCAAAAATCTATGTGTTATGGTGCTATTAATGTTTCCTTTGTATGGCTACATCTTTCCTTGATATAATGACATAATGGTTTAAGTTTCAGACTAATGAATGTTTGTAATTTTCTGAACACTGATTCACCCCCCCCCTCTAAGTGTTCTCTTGAGTGCAAAATCTTCTTCTTATCTTTTCATTCCTTTTGTAAGTGGCTAATTTTAGTCTTCAGTTGTTTTGCTTCAATTTCAATGCTTAGGAAAACAATATCCCTTTGTTTGATAGAGTTTTCAACAGTTAGGACAACAAATTTATTTTTTCAAATCCACCTTAATGATCATCTCTCACTTTCTTTTCCTACACAAATTCTTACCAAATAAAAAACCTCAATTGCATTAGGTTGAATTTCATATATGACAACAATTACGATATAGAAAGTTTGGTGTGGGTCAAGATTGATTGACATATATGACAATATCATATTAGTGTTATTGCGTTTGTGTGAAGTGTGCATTATGCCTAGTGTACATCAAGCCCATATAATATGCCCATTTTGTTTATTGATGCATTATGGTTAGCAACATTCATTGTTGTGCATTAAAATAATAAAAATTGAAAGTGGAAGGTCAAATAACATGCATGTCATGGAGTTTCATTTGGTTTGTTTAATGGTTGTATCATTCTCATTTGGTTTTTTTAATGGTTGCATCATGGTTGAGTGATGCCTTAATTGTTGATCATGATTATTCTATAGATTTCACATGAACAATGTAGTGAGAATGTATCTTGATCAGTTGTAAGAACTTTGTTTGAAGGTTGCATCAAACCCCTATCATTGAAAGATAGCGATTCTTATTCAAGATGATTTTATACCTTTTACATGTTATGAACCTTGAATGAACATTGACTAACATTGATTTTTATCAAGATTATTATATTGCTTTTGAATGAACACTGTAATGACATATATTTCATTAAGTTGTATACATTTTTTTGAAGTTTTTAATCAATCAGAATAATCAATGCCATAAGACAATCATAAGCTACTCTTTTCATATTTTTTGCCTTGTCTATGAGATCACAATTCTTTGAGGCATATTTTCAAATAGTTCTTCTCAACAAATATTATATAGTGCTTTGAATACCAATTTTCATTAATTTTAACTTCTTTTGAAATAAAACTCAATTGCCCACTTCATTACAGGAGTTCAAAAATTAAAATAATGTCAAATGTAAATTCATTCAAGAGAGATTGAAATCGTGTTTATTCTCAAATTGAATTTTTGATAAAAATGCTTTGGTAGACATCTATGAAAAATGTGGTACAATAGAAAAGGTAGTGAATAGTTTGAAAAAACTCCTCAAAGAAATGTTATCTCATGGAATATAATGTATGTGAACCTTAATATGAATGAACTCTAACATAGATGGATTACCAATTTTAATTCATAAGTTCTATTAAAATTCAATTTCGTTATCTATAACATGTTATCGATCATAACTTTAAACCATTCTAAGATAATTATACATTCCATTTTGAAGATTCAAAGTAGAAAGACATGCACATGAGAAAAAAATTAGATCCAATATCAATTCTTATATATCAAAATGTAGAATAATTGTGTTTGTGGATATACAAATTTGGCATATATGCCTACTCAAAACAAGTTTTACAACAAGTTTTAAAAATTGTGGTATGTATGCCATCTCAAGATCTATCAAACCCTAAGTACATATCAATCTATATCAAATCCTAATCTTGTGCTAGACCATAAAAAATGAGCCTCCTCGAAGAACTTGATTGCTCTGAAGCTTCCTGCACAATAACAATTCAAACCACAAATTAGATGAATTATGTGAATGGTTGACAAGATAGACTAGTAAATAGAAACTTATATACTATCATTTATAAATTATAAATTTAACATAAAAATCACTACACATGTACTATAATATATCAATAATGAAATTATTGTTTACCTCAAGTCATTCTCTCTTTTCTACAAGATGCTCTACATATGATTGTCCCTTAGGATGATCAAGAGTCCTATAAAGAAATGGTCTTGGACTCGTCGCAGTGTTGAGTTGGGAAGAGGACTATAGCAAGTAAAATAAAAATGATACAAATTAACATATAATTGTTGACAAATAATCATATTTACTAAACATATATATACTCCTATCTAAATTAAATATCTATAATATAAAATAAACACATACCCGCTATGATGCTACGACACTAGATGGGCTCATGGTAGATGAAGCAACTAAGATGGTTTTCTATACAAAAAATGACAAGAATGTAACACAATTTAAATGCACATTCACATATAATTTCATAATGTTGAGAATAAATATATATATACTTGTTGTGCAACTTCATCCAATGGGTAATTCCTAGTCAGAATGGTTGTAAAAGAACCAATTTGGTGCATAAAAAGACAAGATTATATTAGACAATCAATCTATGTAGCAAATGTATTTAAACATAATTGATTTCAAAAATTAACACCTAAATAAAAATTTAAATAATACCATATACCGATTCTCTAGGGAAAATGAAATGGTTGATTGCATAGCCTCCTACACTTGGGTAATTTGGACCTCTATTAGCAACTGTTACAATCAGAGCTAATGATAGTGTACTAGTAAGATCTGATGATAGTGTACCAGTCATAACTGATGTAGTAGGTGCACCACCATCATGTTGGGATGTATCAAGTGCATCACCATCATGATGGGATGCATCGTCAAATGGTTGTGCAAAATGATGGCTCTACGTGATCAAATGATCACTCAATGAATGTAAGGCATAAATCCTCTAAGTCCTTGCATCTAAAGCAATCTTAGGGTAAAGTAGTTGAGTCGGGGCAGAAATAGGTGGAGTAGGACAAATTGGGGTGACTCGGCGTGCTCTAAGTCTATCCTGTGGCATCCCTCTACCATCACCCTAGAAATATCACATGTCAAAGTAATTAACATTCCTCCCTAGGAAAAACTTAACATATAATTTTTAGAGAAAATATTGAGGGATGCCAAGATTGTTGTTGGGTGGTTCATCATAAACCATCCACCAACATCTCCAAAAATTATCTAATACACCTCTATGGGTGTACCATTTAGTTAAAAAAATAATCTTTTGCACATTAATGGGCTATCATATTCCATGATTGATGAATAATTAGGCTAATTGCAATTTTTCAATATCAAGTGCCCCCACCTCATCATATGATAACCCATTGGCATAAAATTTCCTTTGTTCCTCTCGCCATTGTGCAAATCTATTGTGTTGAGTTTCCAAAGTTTCAACATTTGAAATGATTTTTTCTAAAGTGTTTTTCATGTCTAATAGCTCAATGAGCATCTCATAGATTTGATATACATTTCTCAATTGATCTAAATTTATATGAATAGATTCATGTATTGTTGGCACGTTTTGGTTTGGAAACAATGATCATAGTGACAGAGGATTTGGAAGGTTGTCATCTTGTGCGAGGTTATTATTTTCATCCTGTATGGGGTTAGAGTTTTCATGTTGAGATAGTTGAATGTTTTCATGTTGAGTGGGGTTGGGATCAACCGTTTTGATCCTATTAGTTGATAATTTTTTTCAAAATTAACAATGATTTTAATGCAGTAAAAAACCTATCAAATATCCTATTTTTGACTAAAATTCACAAAAAGAAGCAATGCAAAACCAATATAAATTGAAGAAAAACATAAAAATCCAAAAATACCTTTTAAATTCGATTGATTTGAGCAAGTAGATATGCTTGTGAATGGATATCGAAGTTGTGTTGTTGAAAACCCATGTACTCAAACTGCTAAATATGAGCCTTTGGGTGTTTGCTTTTTTATTTTACAAAACATGAAACAAATATATATTTCCTTTATGTAGTTTTTTTAATATATGGTCAGGTTTGAAACCCGACCATATACATATTGACAGTGTTTTTTGAAATCTAAGATATCATTTATCATTTTATATTATATAATATATTATAATATATATATTATAGTATAATATACATTATATTATGTATAATATATATTATAATATAATATAATATTATAGTATAATATTATATTATATTGCAATATTATATTATATTATAATATTATATTATATTATATAATATACACTATATTATGTATAATATATATTATAATATAATATAATATTATAGTACAATATTATATTATATTGTAATATTATATTATATTATAATATTATATTATATTATTATATTATATTATATTATAATATTATATTATATTATAATATTATAGTATAATATTATATTATATTGTAATACTATATTATATTATAATATTATACTATATATATTATATTATAATATATTATTATATAATATTATTTTATTTTATAATAATATAATTAATCTACTATAATATTATTTAATATATAAAATAAATAAAATTATTATAATTTTTCCTAATTTAATATTCATGATATATGATAAATATAATTAAAAACATTATTATAAATATATTAAAAAATTATTATAATATATTGGTCGGCCCTGGACCATATGAAATTATAAAATCTGACCTAAACAAAACATATATCTATTTAGAAATGGATACTTGTTTCTAATGGATATATGTTTCAGTCTAGTATTAGCTTTGACACTATGTACTTTCTACCGAAGCCTACAAAAAGTCAAAGTAGAATTTCGCATTTTTGGACGAGTTAAAACCACCTTTTTTTACATCACCACTTTTTCGACCCCCATGATCTTGCATAGATCTTTATAAGACTTAAAGTAATTTCATAGTGTGTTTTATCTAAATTCTTTCATATCTTATAAGAGATATTTGTACTAATATATGTTTATGTGTTGCAATCTTTAACAATTGCTAATAGAGGACCAGATTTTCCAAATGCAAGAGGCTACGTAATCAACCATTTCGTTTGGCCCAGAGTCTCAGTAAATGGTATCATTTAAATTGTTATTTAGATGTTAATTTTTGGAATCTATTATGTTTAAATACATGTACTACATAGATTGATAGTCTAATGTAATCTTGTGTTTTTATGTAGCAACCTGGTTCTTTTATAACCATGTTAACTGAGCCTGACCCATTGGAAGAAGTTGCACAACAGGTATATATATTTTTTATATTCTCAACATTATGCTTGTATGTGCATGCACATTTAAATTGTGTTACATTATCGTCATTTGTTATATAGGAAACCATCTTAGTTGATTCATCCACCATGAGCCCATCAAGTGTAGAAGCATCATAGCAGGTGTGTTTATTTTATATTGCAGATATTTACATTTAGATAGGAGTATATATTTTTTTAGTAAATATGATTGTTTGTCAACAGTTATATGTTAATTTGTATCATTTTTTATTTTACTTGCTATAATCCTTTTCCCAACTCAGCATTGTGATGAGTGTGGGACCATTTCTTTATACGAGGAATCTTGATCATCCCAAGGGACAATCATATGTAGAACATCTTGCAGAAAAGAGAGAAAGACTTGAGGTAAACAAGAATTGCATTATTGATATAATATAATATATGTATAGTAATTTTGATGTTAAATTCATAATTTATAAATGATAGTATATAAGTTTCTATTTACTAGTCTATCTTGTCAACCATTCACATAATTAATCTAATTTATGGTTTAAATTGTTATTGTGTAGGAAGCTTTAGAGAAACTAAGTTCTTCGAGGAGGCTCAATTTTGATGGTCCAACACAGGATTATGATTTGATATAGATTGATATGTATTTAGGGTTTGATAGATCTTTAGATGACATATATGCCACAATTTATAAAACTTGTTCGAAGTAGGCATATATGCCAAATTTGTATATTCCCAAACACAATTACCCTACATTTTGATATATAAGAATTGATATTCAATCTAATGTGTTCCTCGTGTGCATGTCTTTCTACTTTGAATCTTCATAATGGAATGTATAATTATCTTAGAATGGTTTAAATTTATGATCAATAACATGTAATCGATTAACGAAAGGTATATTTTAATAGACTTGACGAATTATAATTCATAATCCATTTATGTTAGAGTTCATTCATATTAAGGTTCACATACATTACATTCCATGAGACCACATTTCTTTGAGGAGTTTTTTCAAAAAATTAACTGCCTTTTATATTGTACCACATTTTTCATACATGTCTACCAAAGCATTTTTATCAAACACTCAATTTGAGAATACACATGATTTCAAGCTCTCTTGAATGAATTTACATTTGACATTATTGTATATTTTAAACTCCTATAATGAAGTGGGTAGCTGATTTTTATTTCAAAAGAAGTTAAAATAAATAAAAAATGGTATGAGAAGCACTGCATAATATTTTTTGAAAAGAACTATTTTAAAATATGCCTCAAAGAATGGTGGCCTCATATACAAGGAAAAAAGGATGAAAAGAGCAGATTATGATAGTCTTATGGCATTGATCCTTTTGATTGATTAAAAATTTCAAACAAATGGTTACAACTTAATGAAATATATTTCATCACAGGGTGATCCCACAATACCGGTTTATAATTTTTGGGCAAACTAGACACTGAACTATTTTTTTTTAACTAAATCTTGACTTTCGGGCTCCTATAGTGGCTAAACTGGGAGGAATTTGAAGATGATGAAAACTAGTGATTTGTGACATTTTTTGCATAGATTCTAAATATATATTTTTTCAATTTCTTTTGAATTAGATTGCACTTACTTTTCCATCTCCTTCGAAAACTAGTTTTTTTTTTTTAAAATAGCATTTCTAAGGAGTGACGCTCACCGTATACAACATAATTTTTTTTGTATGAAGGATAAAATTCTAATTTTTTGAATTTAGATTTGTAACTACAATATCTAGAACTTTCATTTGGTTTTATAGTATTTTATTGAATATTTTTTCCTTAATCAAGTTTGAAATTCAAACCAATTACAATTCAGACATAGGAAAACCGTATACAACATAATGTTTTCTATATGTATCAAAAATAAAATAAAAATTAATGGATCAAGGACATCGATACCCAGCCTGAATATATTTTTCAAAATTTTATTTTGATAATCTACTATTTTTTCACATGTGCAGAACAAAGAGCTTGATTTTTGGTGAAAAACCTATGTTTAATAAAACTAAAAAACATATACATAATAAAACCAAAACATATTAAAATCATATTCCTTGGATAGCTTGTTCTAGGGACTACCATATTCCAATTGGTTATGTGAAGTCTCCTCCATTTTCATCCTCAACCCGACCTTTGAAGGGAAAAAATATGGAGTTTTTTTGTGTCAGAGGGTGGGAAGGTGGGAAAAGGGGGGTTTGATAAAACCTAAGGGGTTCGAGCGAACCCCCTTCCCACAATGGGAATTGCAGGTTCCCACATGCAAAGGGGTTCGCTCGAACCTTGGTTTGATCAAACTCCTTTGGGGTTCGTTCGAACCTAGAGTTCGCTCGAACCCCCCAAAATGAATTTTTTTTGCAAGCTCATTTTTTGGAAGTTTTCCTTCCTCACTCAAATTGTAAACCACTTTTGTGGGTTCACCCGACAATATTCATTCAAAATTAATATAATCATCTTGATAAAAATCAATGTCACTCAATATTCATTCAAGCTTAATAACAAGTAAAAGGTATAAAATCATCATGAATAAGAAATAATATATTTCAACCATAGGTGTTTGATGCAACCTTCAAAAAATGTTATTACAACTAAACAAGATACATGTTAATTAGATTTTTCATGTGAAATCTATACAATAGTCATGATCAACAATTAAGACAATCACTCAACCATGATGTAACAAATAAAAAAACCAAATGAGTGTGATACAACCAATAAACAAACCAAATACAACTCTAGACATGCATCTTATTTAACCTTCCACATGCAATTTGTATTATCGTAATGCACAACAATGAATTTTTCTAACCATAATGCATGAATAAGAAAACTAGGCATACTATATGGGCTTGATGCACACTAGTCATAATGCACACTTCACACAAAATAAATAAAACTGATATGATATTATCATATATATTAGTCAACCTTTACCCACACCAAACTTTCTATATCACAATTGTTTTCATATATTCCATTCAACCTAACATAATTGAGGTTTTGTATTTTGTAAGATTTTGTGTAGGCAAAGAAAGTGAGAGATGATGCTTAAGGTGGATTTGAAGAAATGAAGTTTTTTTCCTAAGCATTGAAAAATATATCAAACAAAAGGATCTTGTTGTCCTAAGCCTTGAAATTGAAGAAAAAATTTGAAGACTAAAATTAACCACTTACAAAAGGAATGAAAAAATAAGAGAAAGATTATATTGTCAATGAAAATGAGGTTAGTCTGCTATTACTCAGAAACTATGATGCTTAAAAGCTCTTTGCTTGAGGCTACAAGATCGTTTTGGGACCCTCTACAATAAATTATCTTAGTTTTTTCTATCTTGGAGGTGTTTACTTGTGGTTACGAATTTTCAATTGAGGAAAAAGTTCTCAAATGCAAGCAATGTAAAGTTGCAAAGTGGTGCACCTTTCATTTTACAACTCATACGACCAAACTAATTTTTCCAACATGTCTATAGGGGTATGTTTACACTAGGCATGGTCCTATTTCACACTCAAACATGCTGAATTACTCTGAGCTACGTTCAACTAGCTTGATCCCTTAAGAGTCCAAGGTACAAAAAAGAAGCAATATTTGATGGGCTATCACTCAGAAACTGTGATGTCTATAGAATCTTTCTCTAAGGCTATGGGATCATTTTGGGAACCTATACAATAAATTCTCTCAATTTTTTCTATCTCAAAAGGCATTTTCCCATGGTGATGATTTTTTAGCTGAGGAAAAAGGTGTCAGATGCAAGCAATGTAAAGTTGCAAAGTGGTGCAAATTTCATTCTACAACTTGTATGACCAAATTGCTTGTTCCAACATTTATGGATGGATAAATTTATGCTATCCATGGTCCTCTTTCACACCCAAACACATCAAATTAGTTTGAGGTACATTAAACTAGAACGATCCCTTAAGAGTCCAAAGTGCAAAAAGGAAAAAATATTTGACAGGCTATTAATCAGAAACTGTGATGCGTACATAATATTTTTATAAGGCTATGAGAATTTTTTGGTACCCTCTACAATCACCTCTCTCAATTCTTTCTATCTTGGAGGAATTTTCCCATGGTGATGAATATTTAGATGAGGAAAAAGTCATAAATGCAACCAGTGTAAAGTTGCAAAGTGGTGCAAAGTTTGTTCCGCAGCTTGTACAACCAAATGGATTGTTACAACACGTCCAAATGGGTACATTTATGCTAGGAATGGTCCTCTTTTGTAACCAAAAATTCCAAATCACTTCAAGCTACATTAGACCAACAATTTATCGTAAGAGTTCAAAGTGCTAAAAGGCAACAATCTTTGATGAGCTATTACTCAGAAACCATTTCACCTAAAAAATAATCTAGCTGAGTCTATAGGATCAGATAGGGCCCCTCTACAGTAACCTCTCTTGCTTTTTGATATCTCTAAGGTGTTTGCACATGGTGTCGAGTTTTCAGTTGATGGAAAAAGGGTCAGATGGATGCAGTGTAAAGGTGCAAAGGGGTTTAGGGTTCGTTCTGCTCCTCGTGAATAAGTGAATAAGTGAATAATTTACTCAAATACTCATAAGTCATGAACTACACACATGAATACAAAGTATACACATGAAAACATGTAGGTCATAAAGTATACATTGGAATACTCATAAGTCACAAAGTATACACATAAGTTGTAAAGTATACACAATACACATGATATTATCATTCAAGAATTGCTATCAAATAAAGGATTTACAAAAAATGGTCCTAATACATATTCATTTCCTAGTTGGGGAAGGAAATAAATCATGCATTGCCTTCGCAGTCAGCACACTCTTTCACAATAGTAGCATGTTGATGTTATGGAGTGACAAGCACCTGTACAAACCATCAAGGTAGTAGTTAAACTACATAAAAGCATCAATAAAATTTTCAATAATAGGCCATAGAAGAGAAACTATAATGTCAAATTTACTAATATGTCTTATACCCCTACCAAAGGATCAGAGTTGGCTATTGTTGTAGTAGATCCATCATGCCACAAACATCGCAATATACTTTGAATGATAGATATATATGATCACAATAGAAAAGATGCTTATACTAAAAAATCCATATTATTCTAAACAAGCTATATGATCATGAAATGGTAATGCAAACTAGAAAAGATGCTTAGAATAGAAAATATATATTAAATTCTAATATGTCACATACCTTTATCAAAGGATTAGAGTTGGCTATTTTTGCAGCAGCTCCATGGTCCATCGTGCCATGAACATCGCAAGATACTTTGAATGATAATTCTATATGATCACAATAGAAAAGATGCTTAGACTCACAAATCCATATTATTCTAAACAACCTAAATGATGATGAAATGGTAATGCAAACTAAAAAAGATGCTTAGAATAAAAAATCTATATTATTCGAATATGTCACATACCTTTGCCAAAGGATCAAAAGTGGCTATTGTTGCAGAAACTCCATGGTCCAACGTGCCATGGACATCACAATATACTTCAAATGAAAAATCTATATGATCACAATAGAAAATATTCTTAGACTAACAAATCTATATTATTCTAAAAAACCTAAATGATGATGAAATGGTAATACAAATTAGAAAAGATGCTTAGGATAATAAATCTATATTATTCTAAACAACCTAAATAATGAACCTTAGAAAATAAAAAATATTATCAAAATGTGATGAACAATATCATACTTGTCCCATACAAAAAATGATCCACTACTCAAGTGTGCCTGAAGGGTCATTTATTACCTTAAGAGTTTTGAGTAATTCTTTGTGATCAACACTACTAATTGTCCATAGTTCCTTTATTTTTGGTATAGCATGATGTCTCAAGAACTTAACATTTATTTCTATAACAAGCTGCAAATACATGGGAATGGTTTTGTGTTTCTCATAGTCTTCAAATGCAGGTATTTCATTCCATATAATCATATATGTTTGCAACCAAGTTCCAGAAACAACAAGTGAACCTGTATGATCATAAGTTTTTTATCAACATCTAAATATACTTAGAATAACAAATTTATATTATAATTAAAAACCTAAATGATGATGAAATGGTAATGCAAACTAGAAAATATGGTTAGAATAACAAATATATTTATTTTAAACAACCTAAATGATGATGAATTGGCAATGCAACCAAGTTTGAGAAATAAAAATTAAACCTGTAGGATGCATGAACCCATCATCATTTGTCATCGGTTGTGTTATATTTTTCTTTCCCTATACACATATTTCAACCAATAGTTTGATCCATCTTCATTCCCCTATTTTGTTGAAACTGCATAGATGTGTCCCGGTTGTACAAGATTTGAAATATAGTCATAGTCAAGTGAAATTTCCATTTCATCTTCTAAAGAGAATTGTGTTATAGATAGAGGGGTTAAGTACTATGGAATCCATGTATGTACCCACTCACTTGACTCCCATTGATCCCAATCACACTGAATAAAACTCTAACAAAGACAAGCCAACTCTTGTGTCCATATGGTTCATGCACCTGCATCTAAGCTTCAAAATGAATGCATCTTTGAAGAATATATAACTGTTTGACATTCCAATTTGTCTCCAACTCTTCCCTCCTCAATGAACCAGAAGAACCTACACACTTGTGAATCAATTGTCCCTCCTCATGATAATGCATGAGTACACCAATCAACAATAAAATGTGCATCATTGAATGTTGCACCACTTTTGATCTTCATTTGTTCCTTAACCAAAGCTCTCTTCACACATGCACATGTGCCATCATGCCCACCTTTTCCATGCCTAGCTTAAAAAATAACTCGAAATATGTGGTACACCCCTCTCTATATGCATCCTTCTCAACTAATAAAACATGTGAGAATTCTTGAATTTACTTGTGGAGTTATCTAACGAAATGAGATGTTGACCCATTGCAATACCTTTTTCCTACAAGAACTCAATAATGTTTTCAAAACAATGTTGTACAAACTTAGATGAATGAGATCTATCATCACTCATGTAAAAATGGTACTCCCTGATTAACTTTGTGTCCTCTTTTGTACTATTAGGGACATGTCTATATGTTATGTGGAAAAAAATCAAAATTTGAATAGAATTACAATATTGTGATTGTACTTTATTTTGTGGTTGCAATGTGTAATTTTTAGAAAAATTAGCTACAGATACAATAGTTCCTATCAAGAAAGAGTCCTCACACATCTTGAATTTTCGATCCAACCACTGTTGAACTGTGGCTATGCCTTGCATACTTATAGAAAGGAATTTTCTTAAAATTAGAAATAAAGTCATCAATACTTATCTCTCTTGCAACCAACTCACATCTAGAACCTTCAACTCCGCTCTTCAAAGTGTATTTGACTATCTCAAAACTTTTTTTCTCAACAATATTGTTACTAAAATCATGATCACTACCCTCATGAAAGCTTGTTACAAACTTAGATAAACCACCACATTGCAAACACATTTCATTTAAACAATTATTTCTATAAAATAAGAAACCATCACCTATAACACATAAAAATGAATCTAACAAGTCCCTAGATGACTTGGGAAGTTGCATTGCATGACACTCCTACAAAATTTAATCAGTATGCATAGTAGAATGAATATTGCATAATAATTCATGATACATTAAAAAATCAACATGGTATTTACAACATGTATTATGAACATTAATCATTACAAAATAAAATAGCTTGCAAGACTCAAAATCCTTTGTGAGATTTGTAAATTTGGATGTTCTTGACAAAATTGTTTGGCTACATTCTAAGAAATGTTTAGGTTGTGGTGTGCAATCTTGATTACCAATTCATAACTTTAAAACATCATTTACATTTGGTGATACTGTAGAGTGAGAGCTCCAAAATTGTTCAATTTGCATCTTTACATTATTGAATAGCTTCTTATCAACACATGGAATCCTCCCACTAAAATACCATGTATCATTTTGAAGAGGACTATCGATTCTTCCTCTTCTTGAGAGTGCTCTATTCAATGTTTTATGATTTATATTTAAATCAATACAATTTTGTCTCAATAAATGAGAATTTCTCAAATGATGGCTTACTAGTGAGGTTGTGATCACTCTATGAGCAACCCTTTTATCTTTTTCCTTACTAGTCTTTCCAATAGAGGTTAGAGCATTAAAAATATTTTTAATGATAACACTATTTTTTTCTGATTTTTCGGTGACACGAATCTTCAATTTTCTTAATAATGGTCTCATTTTGTAAGATTTAAGTAATTGCATAAAAAGTTGACATTGTTCGGTTAATGTCTTATCAGAAAAGTATTCATTGAGCATATTGGTAGCCCACAAACAAACCATTCATTGTGACCTTTTTCCTTGAATATTATCTATTATGTTCTCATCTATTTCAAGCAATTATTGAGGGGTTCTTATGTAATTAGGTGTTACATAAGGTTCATTTTCAACATTTTCAATGTTATCAACATTTCATTAACAATTCCAACATTTTCATTTTCAAGTTCAATGTTATTAACATATTCATTCTCATTATTTTCAATATTTTCAACATTTTCAATAATAATTGCATTTTCAACAACATTCTCATTTTCAATAACAATTTCATTTTCAACAACATTTTCATTTTCAACAACATTTTCATTTTCAATAACAATTTCATTTTCAATAACATTTTCAACAACATTTTCATTTTCAACTTCAATATGATGTCCAATATTTTCAAATTCTATTTCATCTTCACTTGAATTAACATTTAATGGTGTAGAAGAAGCTTCAATTTGAATATTTATCATACCTTGTCTTCTTTTCCTATGAATTTCTCTATCTTTTTCTGTATATGTTTCAATTTGATCTACTGTTAGTTTCCTTTTTTATTTTCTCTTATGACGACTACTGCTCCCCATTGCACAAACAAAAAATAAAACATAAATGATTGCAATTGCTAATAAAGTGTAAAAGAATCTCCCAAAAAATGAATTTTGTTTGATACAAATAGAAATCGTGAGATTTCCACAACAAAAATATTGTAGGGACTGTTGAAATGCTTAAAGAAACCCCATTTTTATTTTTTATATAACTTAGTAAATAGATATCCATTTTGAAATGGATATCCGTTATGTTTTGCACTTGACATGATGATGCTGCTCGTGCTTCTATCTTGTTAACCTATAGAAAAGTAAACAAATATCCATTTACTTTAATTTTAAGAATTAATATATTAAATTTATATTCTCTCTCTCTCCCACTTTTAACTTATATATATTAATATGTATGGATACCTATACAATAAAAAATGGATATTCATTATCATTTGATTTTTATAAACCAATTAACACATAAAAAAATATATTATGTTTTATAATAATAAAGAATAAATGTATTATATATTATATATTATATATTATATATAGTATTATTTAATATATATACTATATATTATATATTATATAGTATATAGTATATAGTTTATACTATATAGTACATAAATAATTTATTATATATAATTGTAGTGTAGGAAAATGCATACCCTTGTACTTAAAAAATTTTTTGGGCCCACCTTTCTTTATTTATCCTTCTTTATGGCCTAATTGGTCCTATTTTGTGTCCACAAGCCCTATGAATTACATATTTTTCTGGCTAATCCCGACATTTTCCAATGCATAAATGATAATCTAATGATTCTCATCTATGTGTACCTAATTTTTTGTTGGGACTAAAACACCACGTAAGGCATCTTTATCCCCCAAAGGTCTCGGGACACTAATTTTGAGGAATCTTAATTGGGCCCCTTTTTGGTGTATGTGCCCCAAGTTTCATGACTTGGGACTAAGATGCCACCTAGAATTTCTTAGTCCTCCTTGAGTTATTTTTAGGATTTAATTTTAAGTTCTTGCGGGATTTAGCCTCCTTCATTTAATGAATTCATATGTGCACTTGGTGTGATGTAATTTCAGGATATTAAGCATAGATAAGTATAAATACAAGGTTCATTCATTCATTTTCAAAATCAAGACTTTTGTGAGAGCATTCCTAATAGCATTATTGAGTTCACAAGATAATTCAAGAGCAATTCTTCAAGAATTTGGATTCGTCATCAAGATTCAAGAATCATCGTGTTTATTTTGGAGCTAACAATTGTGATGTAGGTTTCTATAATTCAAGATAACAATGCATTTAAGATCTATCGTATTCAAGCAAGATTCAAGATCCACATCAATTGAAACCCTCTCAAGAATATTTGTAAAATTCTATCACAAGGGTTTGGTGAGTTGTAGCATTTCCATTTGTTCATTCATCATTCTCCCTCTGTAATGCCCCGCCACGCAACCCTAGAGGAAGTTTCAATTCACTAAACAAGCGTACTAATTTTTATTTTTTTTAAAAGAAGTGAATTAAACCCACATGTTCAACTATAATTGACAACATCCCCTAGGGTTACATAACTGAGATTACAAAATCCCCATTAACATACATCTAAATTACATTGAAAATAAATAACTCAAGTAATAACATTCAACAACATAAGAAGATACAAGATATAAATGAAGCATCCATTACATAAATCTATTACAATCCTCATTCCCAGAATGAGTCAAAATGCATAAGTATGATAATTACAAGGTCCACCTCATAACACAAGAGGGGTAAAAAAATATCATTTCAATTTGAAATACAAAGTACAAGAAACAATAGCAAGATTTGCAGCCTATCCATTTGGATGTCTCGCCACCAAGTGCTGAAGATCAAGGGGGACCCAACGGTTTTGGTGCATGTTCCACCCATCCTAGTGGTACCCGAAGGCCCACCCCCCATGCTAGGAGATAGTAACAAAGTAACATGGACGAGAAACCTACTACCTCAAACCAAAGGCAGACTCATACTGATACAACTGACTCAACAACACATATGCACAATATAAGTCTAACACTAGTCATGGTTACATTGCTTCCAGACATATTATAATCAAGTGTGCTAAAGAAACCATACGCACAGCATAACACAATGTTATCCTAGACAGAGTGTCATCGCAAGGTTTGTCATGAGATATCCTTTGGGCATTCTTCATAGGCTCCGGTAATCCTGGTGGCCTCAACCGAATCTTGACACTCATACTCACTCAAGCGGAATCAACTACCTCTCATAAGGACAAGATAGTTGATCTTGCCATTCCAGGCCTTCTCACTCACCCCAAGTTTAAACAAACCCTTGTGTCTATGAGTGAGGTTAATTTATCTTGGTTAATGTGAACTACATCCTAATCCTCTAAGTACATTTACTTTAGTTCTCAGTTGTTAAAATCACTTCTGAAGGTTACCCGGTTTACCTCTTTGGGCTTCGGCCCCTAACAAAAGCCACTCTTCTAATAGGATAACACACTACACAATCTAACTCCAAGGGTTACTCAAGTGTTACAGAACTAAACCAATGTACTCTCTCCTATCCTAGGAGACAACAACATAGAAATCCACTCCAACACTAGGAGGAAACTAAAACACTTGTAACACTACCCAAGGGAAAATAAACAATAACTTAACAAGGGAATGACCCACATCTACTGGAAGACTTTACAATTAAAACCTCAAATACTCGCTTCCCAAACAACCAATAACAAGGGAAACCAAATAATAATGCATTGGCAATGAAAATTACTAAATTTGGATATCTTAAATCCATATTCCTATCTAATACTTCTCATGGAAATTAGAATGCAATCTTTCAAAACTTTCATTACACGTAATAATATCTTCATTAACATAATTACTTTTCACAATTTTATCTAATCATGCACCATAGTTATTTCAAATTAGATTACCGTCTACTTATTTTGCATACAATAATATATTTACGCAAGACATCAAAAGGATAAAAAATATAATTAAATATATCTATTTATTCATACATAACTATCCCTAAACCAAAAGATTAAATAGACATTGCTGAAACAATTCTATATTTCTAAAAAAAAATATCAGAATGTTAATATAATTGTATCGGGATAAAATCTACAATTTCCCAATTAATAAATATATAAATACATATATATTTAATATTTATCTCCACCCACCGAAAATACTATATAAAAGAAATTAATTGAAACCAGAATAAAATACGAATTAAAATTCGCATACATATATACAAAAATCGAAAATCAAAATAAAATCATAATAAACAAATTAAAAATCAAAAACCGAAATAATATAAAAGCAAATTTAAAAAAAATAAAATTAAAAAAAAACAAAATGAAAATAAAATAAATAAATAAAAAATAAAACAAGGCAGGCCTGGACGGTACCCGTCTGACGGACGGTACTGCCGGCCCCTGTGGTATGCAGTCCGCAGACTGTGGCCTGCGCCGACTGTACTACGTACAACGGCCGACTGTAGTGACAAGGGGAGGCCGCAGTCCCACGGGACAGTGCGTCCCCCCAAGTGGTGGGCGCACTGCCCAGTGGGTACTGCGTACCCCCAGGGCCGATAGTGGGCGGTGGGGTCATGGCCACCACTCACTGTGCATAAAAGTTTTTTGTAAAAAAATAAAACCCACGAAAATTCATAAAAACGTGGTAACCCCTGTGCGAAAAATGCACGGCCATGCGATTTAATCGCGGCCAAAATAAATTCAATACTTCCCCAATGATATTAAAACTCAAAATATATATAAATGTATTTTGCATGTATATATATCTGAAAATATAATACATGTAATATATATTTATATATATATTTACACAATCCAGATTTACAAGTAGGATAGGGAAGAAAAATTTAAAATAACTAGAAACAAAATTTGATAACAAAATTTCCAGAATTTCTTCCCCCATTTTAGAGATTTAACTTTGAATTCCTTAAAACCCTTTTTTTCAATGTTTCCAATAATTTAAACAAAAGAAAATAAATATATTGTTCTAGAGCTTTTCAACAAAATTTTCAAAAGAGGGTTTGTGTTTTGAAATACAAATCTGAATCCTAAAAGTTGAAGTTCAACCTAGGGTTTCAAGTATATCACTAATTTTGCAATTTCTATCATTTAGAAAATAGATTAAACTAAGAACAATAAATCATAGAATAAAAGAAAACCTGGTTAATTGAAGCCACAGGAAATAGCCAAGATTCTTGATGCAGAGCTTCCCTTAAGATCCTCACAACTCCTCTTCAACAATGCAATGAATTTCCAGCTAGCTTTGATCCAATAGCTCCACCTTCTTCACATAATTTCTCTCCTTTCAATTTAATTTTACCAACAGAAAATACTTCCAAATCCTTTCATGTGCAAACTTTCTCCAAAAATTTCATGCCTGTAAAAAAAAGAAAGAAGAACCTCCCCAAAACTTTTCTGCCCTAATCTTATAAAACATCATTTCCTCATAACTCCAAAATAACCTAATGCAACCCTAATTCACATTCAATGCAAAAATTGAATTTAGATAACAATTTCATTTCCCATTTGGAAGGCCCTAATTTTGACTTTAAAGAAAATTTCAATTTCCTATAAATTTCCTTTTGATTTAATTTAATTTAACAATCAAATATACTTACTTAATTATTATTAAATTATTTAATAACTAAATCCAATCCATTGAGATTTAAATTTAATTAATTAAATAATTTAACTTTAATTAATTTACTTTCAATTATTTAATAACTAAATTTAATCCCTTGAGATTTAAATTTAATAAATTAAATAAATAATTTAACTTTAATTAACATACTTACAATTATTTAATAATTAAATCTAATTGCTTGAGATTTAAATTTAATTGCTCAAATAATTTAAGTTTAATTTCAATAATAATTTTAAATATAACCAATAAGCATAACTTTAATACAATATAAAAATAAACATCTCTTTCAACCAATGTAATTTTCTAAAAGAACCATTTAATAAGTAAGCACTTTTCAAAACATTACATAACATCAAATAAGATACAACATGACTCAATAATCAAGACTGACGACACACTAAGGCTAGGGTGTAGACCTGACACATGTTACCAAGCTACTATCTCCCGTTCAACTTAACCGTTGGATCGACACGCTCTAACCTGTGAAATTAGGTGGAGTTGATGCCATGTACCTACAACCTAAAATCAAGTAAATAACATAATATATCCAACATATAATTAACACCGTGAAGAAGAAATCTCAGATTCCTAGGGTGCTCGCAAGCGAGTGATGCGAACCCGTCTTCTTCACCAATACACTCATCAAAGACTGACACTAACGTCATAAACAATACTCACATAAATAATCTCATGATAATTCTACTGACATCATTAATCCATTAAAGCATGTGAAACAAAATTAGATAATCACATCACACAATAATAGTTGTCGCTCAAGAGTAGCGATCATAACATCATAACAAAATGTGTCAAGTATCAAAGTAGCTGCAACCCAAGCAAAGCATAAAACAACATGAAACGAGAAGCAAAACGGAGGGGTATTACATGCTCTCTATTTCATTTCATTTAGAGGTTTAATTATCAACAAGGGGTTTACCCAAGGCAAACCCCCATTCACTAACAATCAACAATTTTTTCCCCTCTTGCATGTTTATGATTGCAGATTTAGGTTGAAGACTTGAAGATCATTTCAAGTGCAAATATGCAAAGTTGTAAAGTTGCATTTCAAAGTGGTCATCTTCAGAGAAACTCACCTACATGCCATATTTGGAAGATTCGGGACTTCAGATCTGAGAAGAAGAAAGTGCAGACCTTGGAGCTTAGGAAAACATTCAGAGTTTTCAAAAACTCAAAACAAAACTAATATGCCACCTAGGGCATCTTATTCCTCCTAGGGATATTTTTTAGAGATTCTTTCAAATCCAGTTCTGGCATTCGAAGATTCTACATCTACCCCAAAAAATAGGAACATGTTAAGACAATAGTAAGGGTGGCTTAGTCCTCCATAACACTTTTTGACAATATTTTTACATTTCTAGAATCCTCATTACATCTCCAAACTTCTCAGGTACATACCCCATAACTTGATGTTACATAATTTTTTCATGCAATATCCTTATTTGACTTACATTTCTTGAATTTGTGGTGAACCCTTCATTGATTCATACCCTAGGACAACCCCCTAGTAGATATCTTGTCCTTTATTCCATTCTTGGGGTGAAGATCTCTAGAGTATCCTTGAATGATTAATGGAAGATATGTGATGACCTAGGTCCTAAACCCTAGAGCATCCTATTTTCCTTCTAATCATTTTGGTGAACCCAAATTTTTGTGATATTAATTTTTTGATTTGGATTTCATTAAAGTCCTAGATCTAGGTTGCATTCATTCTTGCATTGCATCTTGCATTAGTGAAAGTTCATGATCTAGGTTTTGTCACATTTGCATTAGTGAAAGTGCATATAAGTTGCATTTTTACTTTCTTGAATCATCTTATCTCATTGAAAAATGGAAAAGTGCATTGTTAATCATCCTAATTGCATTTAGAAACATTGTTATTGCATTAAAAAAAATTCATTCAATCTTGCATCCAATTGCTTGTTATTAGTCACCTTTTCTTGCATTCATTGGCATAAATTTTTGTTTCCAAACTTCAAGTCCCTAGATAGGAAATCTTAGAACACTGTTATCAACCTCGAATTGTCAGATTTTATGAAAAAAACACTAATTGGGACAAAAACGCCCTTGGTGAAGTCTTAGTCCCTCTCTTGATTCTTGTCTTAGATCCCTATTTGAACCATTTACTATCTATTTCAACTTTTGAAAACTAAAAATTTCACCAGGAGGACTAAGACGCCTTCCCTGGTGTCTTAGTCCTTATTGATTTTGACTTTGCAATTTTTAGGGTTTGAAATTACATTTATGTGTTTTTGTTTGCTGCTATGTGTTTTTGTTTGCTGCGATTACTTTCCTATTTTGGTTTTTTAATTTGTTGTTTCATAAGATTTAGTGAATTTAGCTTAAATTGTCTTCATTCACTACATTTTCAACATTCAAAATGGAATTTACAACATCTCTTTTTTTAGTCTATTGCATAGTGTAATCAACAAATTACCTTGTTTTAGGTCTAAAAATCTGAAAATGCTCACATTTATGAAACTTTGCATAATATAGATAAAAGTACTTTTCACTTTTGCATACACAATATTTACCTTCATAAAGCTTTAGATAAGTTTCATAATAGTTATTTTGATTTTTGGATACACATTGTTTAAATTCTTAAAGTTTTGTAGAAATTGGATCTAGAAGTGTTTTGCATCTTGGGATATACATTGTTTGCATTGTTAAAGTGTTGCATGAGATGGTTAAAATTTCTTTTCATTTTTGGTCAAACAATGTTAGTACCTTACCTTTCTAAGCATGCTAACAAAAGGTTCATATCCCCTCCCTATGATAGTGTTTTAGTGAAAGATTATACAACCTTGAACAAACCTAATGATCATATTCATTCTTCTCCTAATCTCTCTCCTATTTATGAAGAATATATTTTGGTGTTAGAAGAACCAACCAATGAAAGTTTTGAGTGTCCTAGCCATTTCTCTCCTTCTACCTCTCTTAGTGGACAAGACATTGATGACCCTCTTTATGATCCTTCCCCTACCTATCCTATTTTAGATGACATTAGGGAACAAAGAAATGAAACAAAAATGATCATTACACTCACATTTGTTCTTCTCCTAGTGTATCTCCTAGTTGTGAAGATGATACTTTGATGTTAGAATATCTAGTCAATGAAAGTCATGGGAATCTTTATTTCCTCCCTTCCCCTAGTGAAAACATTCTTGAACAAGACAACATCATCATTGATGAGCAAGAAAATTCAGCCATTGATAACTCCTTTACGTGCAATGAAGTCATCTTAGAAGAACCAATCCTTGAATGTCAAGAACATTTGGTTTTTAGCTCTCCTAAAAACTCTCCTACTAGGGAAGATATTATAGTGGAAGAAAACCTTGACAATAGTAATTCCTTAGATGAAGGTGATGAAGTGACATTCAACCCCTCTTTGCTCAAAGATCATGCAAATAAGCACAAGCTTGTTGAGGTTATGATGATACAAATTGGATCTCCTTTAATTATTGAGCTTCCTAAGTCACCTCCCATTAGTGAATCACATAAGAAAATAAGATATTTCTTGAAATCTATGATTCAATCTAACAATTTTTTACAAAAACCAAGATATAACATAGTTGCTCAAACATTTAGGGGACCACACATCACTCCCACAACATCACCATTTCCTTAGCTTTTTTTTCCTAGTGTTGAAGATCTTAAAAATACTCCCACTAACATATTCATGTGGCAACTCATTCAACTATCACCTACATACAAGTGTCTATTTCAAGAAATATTGCAAATAAAGGAAGAGGAAATACAATATTATATGAAATCAAACAATGTAACATCCTCCTTTCAACACACACAAGTCAAACAGTAAAAAATTGCATTCCCTAAATATGAATTTCCCTCACTTGAGACTCAAAACAAGAATAAAGCCTCAATGATAAAGGTGATCATTAATGAAACTGCAGTTAGTTGCACTCTCATAAACAATGGAGTAGAAATTAATTTGTGGATCATTGACCTCCTAGACAAAATTGACATGGACAAGAGGCTTATTTAACTTAATGATATTCATATTCGTGGCTTTGACAATGTCAATAGGAAACCATTGGGGATGATCACATTACCTATTGAGGTCGGACCTGTAGTGTCTGCTACCCCTATCCATATCATGCGAAGACCTCTTTCATACCATCTTCTCCTAGGGAGACCATAGATTCATGCTATGAAAGGATTCCCATCTACTCTCCACTATACAATGATATTTGAATACAACAACAATATATACATGGTTGAAGTAGATGAATGAATCTATGAATCATATGATCGCAACACTTCCAACTCCCCTAATACTTTCATTCCAAAATTAAAAGTTGAACCTGCACAAGTTAATGCTAATACTTCACCTACAACAAACCTCTTTAGTGATAATTGGGGGTTGTTAGATTTTATGCCTCCCTTCAATAGAGAATCCAAAACCTTACCCTCAAAATCCAAAGAGCCATATACCAATGATTCATTTTCATATATAAGTTCTAATGATGATTGGGGTTTTACACCTCCCTTTATAGGGGAGTGAAAAATATCACAATATAAATTAAAAAAACCTTGTGTTTCATTTGCTCAACTTCATTCTACAACATTACCCCATGGGGGAAAACACATAACTTTAAAAAGGATTTATGTTCTCATGAAGAAACCAATCCTTCTCAGAAGCATAAAATCCCTTCATCTGAATTGAAATATTTTTGTGTTATTGGATACAATCTCCCTCCTACACATGGATACAATGAACACACAAAGAAAACTGATATACCATACTTTTTCCAAAAAGATCTAGGTCTACCACCTTTATCTCCACTTTCATCTAAAGTCTTTAGTTTGTGTATGACATCTTGCAGAAATAAAGGAACATATTCTAATTTCAAGAGGATATCTTGTTGAGACTCCTCCAAGATTGCTTGATATCTCTCCCTCCAAGAACATGAAAGAAGTTTTACTACAAGAATTCATTTTGTGCATATCATAGAGTTCATGGTCATTCTACTCATGAGTGTAAGGCTTTGAGTACTGAAATTCAGCATCTCAAGGACTGTGGTGCTCTTCCTTGTGTTGAAGCACCTAATTCCTCTAACTAATACCTATTTTAATCCTATTCAACTCATTCGTTTCTTGCACTAAGTGGGGGAAATGGGTTAGGTAGCCTTGTCCTCATATGTAACTTCTCATTGTCTCTTTTGGCTAGTTGATCACCTTTCATGTATATATAAGAGCAAGATTGGGATGTGGATGACATGCCTTAAGTTGGATTGCTTGTGACATACTAAGTTATGGATTTTGGGGGCAAACCCTTCCCTTCTCATGACGTAGCTTATCAGAAACATATGATTTGGCATAGGGATTTTTGAATAAGCTCTCATATCTTCTTTTACTTTAAAGTAATTTCTCACAACAACGGTGTTAGCAACCAATTTAAATTGGGGGAATACATTGACACTCATGTTTCACTATGTGGTTTTCTTTTTTCTTGTGATGCATCCTTTTCCTTGTGGTTTCATTATGTTTGATTTCCTCCGAGAGCGTGATATTTATTTGACTTTTCTTCTCTTGGAAACATTAAGCACAATGCTCCCTAAGAAGAGACCTTGCATGAACTAAGAAAAATCCCTTCGAACATCACTCTTTCTTTTTGTGTTACATTTCCTCTTTTTTTCCTTATTAAAGTCATGGAGGTATTAATTTGATATGGACCTCTTGGGGCTCACCTAGTGAACAACTAGCTTCACTAGCCCTTGTGAGTGTGCATTTGTGTACCTTATTAAAGTCATGGAGGTATGATTTTGATATGTAGCTCTTGGGGCTCACCTAGTGAACAACTAGCTTCACTAGCCCTTGTGAGCATGAATTTGTGTACCTTATTAAAGTCATGGAGGTATGGCTTTGATATGGTCTGCTTATGTGTCTTTTATGCACTTCTCAACACAGGCGATGCATAGGTACATCACCTCTCTTGAAAGACAATCTTCCACAATCAGATTGGAGAACACTATCCCAAGGTCTCTAATGTCAGGTCTTGACTTGTATGGAATGTCTCAGTTGATGTTGATGTTCTTTGCTGGTAATCACAAGGAAGACTTACGTGGACAAAGCTAGAGGAGAATTGGATCTGCGAATAGAGTTCTTCAGATGGGAAATTACTGTACTTTTGTTGCAGGTTCAAACAACAGTCTGAGACTATATTTTAGTCTTAAGTTTTGGCTTTACAATGTGCAATGAACCTTAGCATAGGTCACTTTTAAAAAAAAAATGAAAAAGGGCAAGGGAGAGAGAGAGACCCTAGAACTGCAACTACAGATGAACAATGATCATGGGAGTTTCTACTGTGGATAGTTTTCTTAAAATAGAATTTCACTTAATAAAAAATTTCACAATGCCATGAAATCTATGCTATCTTCTAAGTACTACAGATATTTCATCATTCATTCACCTTATATATGTGTGAACAAAGATAAAGTTTAAAGAGAAGTTGTAAAATCCGAGTCCAGACTAACTTTGCACAACCATTTACCAGCAAGAAATGACTAAAATTATGAACAAGAAAAGCATACACATAGCAGGAATATTCACAACCAAGGACATCATTACTAAATCTACCAAGGATAGCTAAAAGGAAACTAGAACAACAAAGTAAATCAAACTAAAATCTTAACTTATGAGAGAAGAATCATGAAACATGAGAAGAAATTTAGAAATGCACCAAGGTCAATGTATTTCTATTGCAATTTTTGCAGCATGTCTTTACAACAACTCAACTCTCTCAAAATGAGAGGAGGAGACCCCTATTTATAGTTTTCAAAAAGAAAAATTAGTGGACAAGATTCACTTTACTCCAAGGTTTCACCTACCCCCAAATATATTACATTTTTAAAATATACTTTGTCCATATCGTTGTTTTGTCTTCTAGTGGCGACACTGTAGCATTTTTCATCCTTTTGTTGATTGATCTTTTCCATAGCTATTCCTTTAGGAATTCTTCATTAATAATAAGGTTGCCCTCCTGCTTCTTCGAAGCTGCATACTCTATGAATTTCAAGACCACCGATTGAAACTTGTCTACCTCAATGATGTCGAATCTCAGCACCTGGTAGCTCCATTCCTTAGAATTGTTAACAAGATTTTCCTAGTCCTCATCATACTTGGCAACATGGTCTCTGAATAGCTTGGATTGGGTGAAAGCTCGGCCAGCAAAGCTTATAAAATTTGCGGTAACCTCGGTTGACATCCCATCCTCCATCTTCTTTCAGAAGTGAGATTTTATGCTTTATGGATTGATCTTGAGAGCGGGCACCTCATACCCTATCATCAACTTCAAGTATCAGAAACAGTCCCCCTGAGCCTCCTTGGCCCATTCAATATCCAAAGTTACTCACTCAAGGATTTGTTCCAACCTCTCTTTCTGGTGATAGAAGTTTCACTTCCACACATCCATTAACCAATGGTCATCATCTTTGAAGGAAAACTCCTTTTCCCAAACCTCACTTGGCAGTGCGAGGATAGCCTCGATTTTTAGGTAGGAAGTTCCATACTTCTTTGGGAACTCAATGTAGATTCGCCTAGTACCTTCAAGAGATGTTTGTACTTCTAAGAACTTGTTCATTGTTCAAACAACCAAATTGATGCTTGTATTCCCAATATCCAAGACCTACCACAACCAGTTTTCCGTGGTCTTTTCCAAAATCCTTCTCCTTTCCAGATTGTTAATCTATTCCTTGGACAACAACTGCGGCGGGGTCCATGATGTGGTGGGTTGTTCCTTCCGGGATGACCATTTTTGAATATAGGCTATCAAATCAGCCACCTGTGCCTTAAGTTCCTCCTTCGAAACCTTATCCTGCTGAATGAGGTGCACCACTGTGGTGACTGATTCCTGGAGATGGTCAACCTTCTGCTCTCTTGTGGCCACTCCCAAGTCAATGGTGGAAATTTTGTAGCTTATTCCTTGTTATCCAACCACCGATGTAGCTATTTGTACAACCCTGGATCGAGAGGCATCCATCATTACCATTGATCTGATTCTAGGCCTTTTCTCCTTCTTAGTACCAATTTGAGCTCTAGCCAATATTGCCTCCAATTCCTTTAGGGCAGGAGTTCTCTTTGTGAATTGTCTTTCCAACTAGTTAGGAATTGGGGATCCTTCCTTGGGCGATTCATGTTGATCTTTGTTGTCCTCCACCCTAAGTTCAATGACTTTGTCATTGAGGGCCTCCTACTCAATCCTTGTATCTTCCCTCTCCTCATCGGAATCTTGCACGAGCATTGTGTTTGATAGGAGATTTGGTGCGTAGTTTTTTATCAGTGTGGTCCTCCCCTTTAGCATCCTTTTTTTCTTCATCTCGGTTATGCCCACATTCCTCGAGCTTATCCTCTTGTCTATCTTTGTGGAAGGATGTTTATTCATCATGCTTAGGGGTTTGATCATGTCTTTCTGTAGGACACCTACTACCCTCAGTCTCTAGGGTAGCAACTCTTTCTTCAACCATAGGTTGTCCTTCAGCCTCTTTTTCTTCGATCTCCTTAAGTTGTTTGTCCCATTCCACATCAAGCTCTGGATCAGCTGTTTCTTGGATTATGTCTATGCCTAGACCTTCACTGTCATCACTAGAAGAATCATAGGCCACCTCATCAATCACTCGATGTTCGTATATTGGGTGCTCATGATACTCAAATTCCTCATCTTCCAACCTCTTAGCTGCCTCCAGTTGTTGTCATTCTAGCTCATCAAAGATTTGCATCGTAGCCTCCATACTAGTTGGTTCCATAGGAGGAGGAAGGACCGAGGTGTTAACCATTTCTTGGGAAATTGCAGCTTGCACCATTGGATTTGCAAACACTCCTGAAAGTTCAAATGACACATTCTGCATATATTTAATGAAGGATTTTGGGAGATTGAGGGTAGGCATTGCAGTAGTAGTGGTGGCGGTTAGAAGAGAAAAGGAAGGGGACATGGAGGATGAAAAAATTGGTGTGGTAGTGGCAGAGGATGAATCCACTGATATGACCTACATAATTGGAGAAATGGAGGCGAGGTGGAGCCACCGCGAGCAGAGAGGAAGCAACTATTGCATGTGAAATGGGTGGGATGGTGGAAATAGCAGCAGCAATCACGACAATAGATGAAGTAGGTGGAGATCTTGGTGGATCATCTTCCATCTCCTTGCCCTCGTCGAGTGGATCTTCATGTATTACTGGCATCTCATTGATGTTTCTCATTCTTCTATACTTTTTAGGAGGTTCATCCTTTGAGGCCTTTCTAGCGTACACTTTTGGGTTGGGTTACTGCTCGTTAACCTCCTTTCTCTTCTTTGACCTGAAAGATGGTGGGGACTTGAATTTTTCTATAGTTGTAGTAGCAGTCGTCCCACCATCAGAACCACTTGGCTCACTTTTGATCCCCTTGAATGTCAAGGTGACTCCCTATTTCTTCAAACGGGCAACCTGCTCATTGATCCATGCCTTTGTTTGAGCCTCAATGGGTTTGGTAAGAATGTTGAGGCCATCAACCTCTTGCTCATTCCAATCAATTAAAGGCAATGGTAAATTTGCAATAGCACTCTATCTTGGGTCGATCACGGTGCTCTCCTCTTCTTCCAGTTGATCCGGTGTTGGAAACAAGTTCACCCTCTTTATAAAGTATGCGGTCATACGCATTTAGTTCCTTACCCGCACTTCAAAATCATATTTGCAATTGGCCCAAAAATCCTCGACATGGTGGAGGTGAGCATATTCCTATCCAATTTCCTTTCTAATGTAGTCGTATGGGTCCATCCGTGACCTAATTGTATGTGTCCTGAAGTGGTACTCAACCAACTCTTTCTCTGAATTGCCCAAGTATTGGGAAGTATAAAATTCATACATTCCTTGGTCAAGTGTAAGGGAATAGGGGATCCTCACCAGATGCTTATTGCTTAGAATTTTATGTATATGTCGCAGCTATCAAGATAGTTCCAACAGTATAATCTGGTCACTAGGGTACCGGGGTAGCTTATTTGGCCTTTCGAAGAATCCCTGGGCGCGAATGTAGGTGAACTTGGGAAACTGGATAAATAGGAAGGCATAATGCTTGAGGAGGGCCCAAGCATTATGAGAGACTCTTCTCTCAAAATCACCTCCAAGCAGTTGGATGATGTAGGAAATAAAGGCATCGTTTACCCTATAGTAATCATTCTTGAAATTTTTGTACTACAGCTGAGGGTACTTGTCATATGGTTTGAGCTCTATTCCTGGCATCTCATTGGGCACTGCAGATAATCCACTATAATACCACTGATTGGCAAGCAAATATACCAAGTAGGACGTCATATAGAATTTGGATGTCTTCTTTACATTAACGAATTTCTCATGGAAGCAATTATTGATTATCTCCCTTCAATAGAATGCAGTGTCCTCTCCACAGAGAATTTGTTCAATGAAATACATCATCCATTCTTGAAAGAAGGCTGCAGTAGAAGGCCCATTATTCTAATCAGCAGGGTAACCAGATTGTGGTAATCCTCAAAGAATTCACTATGGTATAGCTCTTAAGGAACCTTGGAAGAACTACCCCATTTCTCCTTCAACCAATACTGGTTGATCAACTTCTTGCACTTCAAAGGATCCTCATCCCACAATTCCTTGCACTCCTGAATAGTCGGGGTCTCCATGCTTTCGAAGACGAGTATCTGGAGGTTTTTTGTTATCCCTAGAGGGGACATATGAGCCAGGATGTTGTCATCCCTATCCATAATGGTCCTTGTTTCAAGTTGGTATGCCTCCCGACAAGCCATCACCAGCTCGAGGGAAATCAAGGCGAGAGGGAAACCCACAACCTTAGCTAGTCCATTGCTTCTGATCAGTCTTGCATTATCAGTCTTTGGCTCTATCCTAACTCTTTGTGTGAATTCATCAATATCGACATGCCCGATGTTGGTATTCATGATATCTTTCCACTTGGTTGTAACTTTGGAGTGCAACAACACTCCCTAGAATTGGTACCTCATTTGGTCTTTATCTTCCTTACCTTAGGGAGTTTTGGTAGTTATTTTCCCTTTGTCCTTGGTTGTTCCCAAAGTTTTTGCACTAGATTCCATAAATCCTACACAGAGAGACGTGAGTTAGAAAAATTAAATATGAGGATGCAGCCTTGAACAAACCCCTAAAAATCAAGGTTAGATCCACAATTTCCATTTAAGAAAAGTATAACACTTGATAAAAATAACACTAGAATGCAAATGGGTGACCCGAGCCCCAAGGGTCGGACTTATCCTGCCAGAATGTTGTTTTGAAAGGGAAAATAGGGCAAGGATTCCCAAAAGATTTCCCCTGATCTTGGATTTTCTTAACAAAGGGTCCATGTAGTAGAAGGTCAATTTTAAGCACATGGGTCGAAATTCATTTTCAATTTGGAGGTCATTTGAGTCACTATTTAGAAGTTCAGGCCTGAGCTACAGGAAAGTTGTTAAGGGTTGGTTGTTTGGAATAGTGTTGGGCAAATGGCACTCTGGGTTCTAGAGTTCGGGCTATAGGGGTTGGGAAGATGCTTAGGGATAGCCATTTGGAATGACGAAGCACATATGAAATTCCAGGATGGGCTTCCTGGTGGATTAAACCTGAGGTGGGTTCATCAGCTTGTCCAAAACCTCAAAGGCGAATCAAGGTTCGTGGCCCGGTGTCCAGGAAGGTGGACAGGTTTGGCCATTTGAGATGATAGAAGAAAGATGAAGCTCTAGGGATGGAAGTCCGGAAGGCTAGATTCTGAGAGGGGTTTGGATTTTAACTTCTTTATTTAAAACCTGCAGAGTGAAAGGGCAATTGGGGCTAGGGAGCCGAAAAGATGTCCTGTGGCAGCTGTATGGAGCAGCAGAGCGGTGACGATGGCTTGAGGATGGAAGTTCGGGGACTGGCGTTTGAGGACAACTTTGAAGTTTTCCCTTTGTCATAACTTTCAGGCAGATTTTGCAAGCTCGGGCTCTGAGATCCAGGAGGACGTTAGGGGAAGGCCGAGTGAAATAGCGAAATGGATAGGGAACTCCAGGGTACGAAACCTGGGAGGAGCTTCGCTGTCAAAGTGAATTTTGGTAAGTTTATGTCACAGTCAAAGAGAGGCTCAGGCTGAAGAGGTGTGGTCACCTGCCCTGAAGAACAATGACGAGATGGTAGGGTTCTGATTTTTTATTTGAACCTCTTGTGGGTTGCTTTTCGATTTTAAAACTTGTGGGGACTTGGGTGAGACATTTTTCTACAAAATTCCTAGTCCTTTTCCCCCTTGTTTCTTAGTTTTGACTTACGAATTTTAAAAAAGGAAAAGACACTCAGACGATGATCCTACCTCGGGGGCCCGAAGAAGAAAAATGTCAAATCCTTGAAGAACCACGAAGTTGAAGCCTGGGCGCGGAGGCGGAGATTGTTGGGGTCGCATTGTGCTCTTTGGTTCTTCCTGACATATGAAAATGACAGTTCGAAACTCATTTAAATAGCCCTAAAGTGCAATTAATGCCCCTTAATGAATGCAGGTATGACGATGGCTGAGGTGGATGATTTTAAATTTTAGGACGGTGACAAGAGAACTGGAGCCCGAGGGTCGAAAGGATTTCGGAGCATAGCCGTTTCAAATTTTACAAGTGATGCATACGCCTAAGCACCGGGGTCCGATGTCTAGGAGGACGCTGAACATCAATCATTCAGAACAACGAAGCCACAAGGGAAACCCGATAGGGGAGACTCGAGAGGGGAAACTCAAGGGTTCAGGCCAAGAGGATCCCACAGACACTAGCAAGGAAAAATGACAGAGAAAACCTGAAGGGCTTAAGACTTAGCAACTTTTAGAGGAGAAAAATATGGTCAACCTAAAATGAGAGTTTGGAGATCGTGTTGACCATCAAGGACATGAAAATGGGGGCACACAAAATGAGGAAAAAGCAAAAAGGACCCGACAAGGAAAAAGGAAAGAGAGGGTCCCCGTTCACAATGGGGCATGTGTGCTATAAGCACAACATGGTCCCTTGGGTCTCACCTAGTGGAAAAATATCTCCCACTAGCCCTTGTGAGCATGCATTTTTTTGCATAGTGGATAGCGCATTCCACTTGTAAAGCTGTTTGGACAAATAGCCTAGACCTAGTCCACTGCATTAGACGGCTAGTCAAAGCTTGATCTGTTACAATTTTTTTCTTTTCCTTTTTCCTTTTTCCTATCTTTGATGGTGTATACTTGCAATCTATTTTTGGCTTCATATATCATCGCATGTGTGTTTCCTTGTGCCTATGTTGATCTAACATAGGATCTTGATCCTAGTGGCTTGGACACCCACTTAATTATTCTCATCCTATCTTACTAACATTTGTACATTGTAACCCCTCTTGATTTCATGGTTGGCTACTTTAGTGTGAGTTTGAAGCTAGTTCATCCTCTAACGGGCTAAATGTAGTGTAGGAAAATGCATACCCTTGCATTTTCACACTTGTTTGGGCATGCATTACTTTATTTATCCTTCTTTATGGCTTAATTGATCCTATTTTATGTCCACAAGCCCTATGAATTACATCTTTTTATGGATAATCTTGACATTCTCCAATGCATAAATGATAATCTAATGATTCTCATCTGTGTGTCTTGATTTTTGGTTGGGACTAAAAAGCCACCTAGGGTGTCTTTGTCCTCCAAAGGTCTCAAGACCCTAATTTTGAGGCATCTTAATTGGGCCCCTTTTTGGTGTTTTTGCCCCAAGTTTCATTACTTGGGACTAAGATTCCACCTAGGGTGTGTTAGTCCTCCTTGAGTCATTTTCAAGATTTTATTTCAAATTTTGTAAGGATTTAGCCTCCTTTATTTAATGAATTCATATGTTAGCTTGGTGTGATATAATTTCAGGATATTAAGCATAGATAGGTATAAAGTTTATTCATTAATTTTAAAAATCAAGTCTTTTGTGAGAGCATTCCTAATAGCATAATTGAGTTCACAAGATAATTCAAGAGCAATTCTTCAAGCATTTGGAGCCATCAAAAAGATTCAAGCATCATCATTTTTATTTTGGAGCTAACAATTGTGATGTAGGTTTCTATAATTCAAGCTAACATTGCATTCAAGATCTATCTTATTCAAGCAAGATTCAAGATCCACATCCATTGCAACCCTCTCAAGCATATTTTCAGCATTCTATCACAAGGGTTTGGTGAGTTGTAGCATTACCATTTGTTCATTCATCATTCTCCTTCTCTATTTCATTTCATTTCAAGATTTAATTACCAACAATGGGTTTGACCAAGGCAAACCCCCATTCACTAACAATCAATAGGTTTTTCCCCTCTTGCATGTTTATGATTGAAGATTTAGGTTGAAGACTTGAAGATCATTTGAATTGCAAAGTTGAAAAGTTTTCATCTTCACAGAAACTCACCTACAGGCTAGATCTAGAAGATTCGGGACTTCATATCAGAGAATAATTAAGTGTAGACCTTGGAGCTTAGGACCACATTTGGAGTTTTCAAAAATTCAGAACGGCACTAATATGCCACCTAGGGTGTCTTAGTCCTCCCAAGGGTGTTTTTTAGAGATTCTTTCAGATCCAATTCCGACATTCAAAGATTTTGCATCTTCCCCGAAAAAAAACAATGGTACTAAGACAACAGTAAGGTCGTTGTAGTCCTTCATAACACTTTTTGACAACATTTTCACATTTCTAGAATCCTCATTACATCTTCAAACTTCTCAAGTACATACCCCCTAAATTTTTGTTCCAAAATTTTGTCATTTGATCTCCTTATTTGACTTGCATTGCTTGATTTTTTGGGTTGAATGTTCAATTATCTTTTTCCAATATTTTCCTTGGTGGTGAACCCTTCATTGATTCATACCCTATGATATATCCCTAGTAGATATCTTTCCCTTTATTCCATTCTTGGGGTGAAGATCTCTAGGGAATCGTTGAATGATTAATGGAAGATATGTGATGTCCTATGCCCCAAACCCTAGAGCATCATATTTTTCATATAATCAATACTATATATTATATACTATACACTCTCCCTCTCTAGCTCTGGCACTGCTATTGATATCCAACTTGTATTTTGTATTGAAAATTTGAACACAGTAATTAAGCATTTTGTTATCAAAATATTGACCTCCCAAATGCATATCCCCTCTAATGGCCTTAACATTAATATTACCATTTCAAACAAAAATAACCAACACATCGAACATACCTCCACCCGAATCAAAGATGAGAACACTTCTTTCTCTAGTGAGTACATCGTGGAAGCTGTAAGTTATAGTTGCAACCATTGGCTCAATAGTTATTCGCATGACATTGAGGCTTGAAATCTTACTAGCATCTTTTGTGGCCCTCTTTTGTGCATCATTAAAATAAGCAGGCACAGTACAATAACCACATTCTCGATCTTGCATTAAAAGAAGCAACATGGATGAGATCTCTTTAGACACAAATAACTCAAGCTCTCTCTTGTCCATCCAACTGCCTTTCTCTCTCAAGACTCTCCCACTCCCTATCTCTCTCTAGATCTTAGGTCTCTCCCTCCCACCCTAATATACAACTCTCTCTTTATTTCTCTATCTCTTTGTGTCTCTCTCTCTATCTTTGTCTCTATCTTTGTCTCTCTCTCAATTCTCTCTCAAGTCTTTCTCTTTTTCTCTCTCTCTCCCTCTAACTCTTAGGTCCCTCTCTCTCTCTCCTACTCCCTCCCTCTATTTTTCTCTCTTAAGTCTCTCCAACTCCCTCTCAGGTCTCTCCCACTCCCTCTCTCTCTAAAGTCTTTATCTTTCTCTCTCTCCCTCTCTCGCAGGTCTCTCCCACCCACTCTCCCTCTCTCCCTAACTAGATAATTCTCTATAACCCTCTCTCCCTCTCTCCCCCTCCCTCTCAAGTCTCTCCCACTCCCTCTCTCTCTCTCTATAAATTCTCTCTTTCTCTCGCTCCCTCTCTCTCAGATCTTTCCCACCCATTCTCCATCTCTCCCTAACTAGATAACTCTCTATAACGCTCTCTCTTGGGTCTCTTTCTCTCAAGTCTCCCTCTCTCTCTCCCTCTAAATTCTCACTCTACTTCTCTCCCTCTCTACTTCTCTCCCACTCTCTCTCCCTCTCGAGTCTCTCTCTCTCTCAAGTCTCTCTCTCCCTACCTCTTAGGTCTTTCTCCCTTTCTCTCTCTCCCTCTCACTTTTAGGTCTCTCTCTCTAAAGTCTCTCTCCCCCCTCTTCTCTCTCTCCATCGCTCCCTCCCTCCCTCTCTCTCTCTCCCTCCATCCTCTCTCTCTCTCTCCTCTCACTCCCTCCCACTCCCTCTCTCAGGTCTCTCCTCCATCTCATCTCTCTCTCTCTCTCTCTCTCTCTCTCTCCCTCTCACTCTTAGGTCCCTCCCACTCCCTCTCTCTCTCCCTCTCACTCTTAGGTCCCTCCCACTCCCTCTCTCTCTCTCCCTCCATGCCTCCCTTCCTTCCTCTCCCTCTCCCTCTCCGTCTCAAGACTCTTTCTCCCTCTCTCTCCCTCCAAAGACTTTCTCTCTTTCTCTCTCTCCCTCCCACTCTCCCTCTCTCCCTAACTAGATAACTCTCTTCCCCTCTCTCCCTCTCTTGCTCCCTCCCATCCTCTCTCTCTTGTGTCTCTATCCCTCGAAAGTCTCTCTCCCACTCTCTCTCTCCCTCTCTCCCTTTCAAGTCTCTCCCACTCTCTCTTCCTCCTAGCTCTCTCTCTTTGTGCTCTCTCTTTCTCTCTCTCCCTACCTCTCACTCTCAATTCCCTCCCACTCCCTCTATCTTTCTCTCTCAGGTCTCTCCCACTCCCCCCTCTCTCTCTCCCTCTCAATTCTCTCTCTCTCTCCCTCCCTCTCTCCCTCCCACTTCCTCTCTCTCTCTCTCAAGTATCTCTCTCTTTCTCAAGCTCCCCCTTAGTCTCAAGTATCTTCCTCCCTCTCTCTCCCTCTCATGTCTCTCTCTCCCTCTCAAGTCTCTCTCCCTCCCTCTCTCTCTCTCCTTGTCTCCCTCCCTCTCTTCCTCTCAAGTATCTCTCTCTTAGGATCACGAGTATATCTCTCTCCCTCTCAAGTCTCGCTCTTTGCCTCCCTCTTAGGTCTCTCTCTCTCTCTCATTTCTCTCTCTATCTCTTTGTATCTCCATCTCTCTCTCTCTCCTTTTCTCCCTCAAGTATCTCTCTCTCTCTTCCTCTCCCTCTCCCTCCCTCACCCCCTCAACTCTCTCTCTCTCTCTATCTCTCTCTCTCAACTCTCTCTCTCTATCTCCCCATCCCTCTCAAGTCTCTCACTCCCTCCTAGGTTTTTCTCTCTCTCCTTCTCTCTCGAAAGTCCCTCCCACTGCCTCTGTATCTCTCTTGAGAATTGGTTGCACAAGAATACATATAATATATACTATACATTAAATATATTATATAATATATATTACATGATATTAATATAATATTTAATATTTAATATATACTATATAGAGTATATAATGTAATATAATAATATAAAAATATATAATATAATAATGTATAATATAATATATAGTATAATAAATATTATGTATTATAAATAATATAGGTAACAAATATGTATTTAGTAATGGATATCCATTTTGAATAGATATCTTCTTTTTCTAAAAAATATAGTAGGCTCGGGATTTGGCTTGGGTTTTGGTTCAAGATTTCCTAACCTAGAAAGTCAACCCAAAAAATGTGTTTACAAAATTTGCTTAGTTTTCTGAAGTTTGCACTTGTGGTTGATGACTTCTTTTTTTATCCAAATTTCATGAAACAAAAAGGGTTTATAAATTTTTTTGTCAACTTTCCAACAATATAAGATATGCCTTATCTTGAATTTAGTAAATAATTATTATTGATTTTTTACATACATTACGACTAAAGTCCTGATTGGTAGTCTGATTAACAAACTTCTATAACTTTCAAACTACTTCACATTTTTTGAACCTAAAAGATGTGTCACATTCTATGCTTCACATACTATAAGATAAAAATATATTGAATTTCATAAAGTTTTTACCAGGTTATGGTGGTTAGATAGAGACGTTTTAATAATTCTGAAACATTCTAATACAAAAATCATAACTAGTTATTTACATGAAAAAAAAATACAATTTTTTTTTTGGCACATCTGAGCATCTGTCCTCTACATATATTGAAAGTTTTAGAAAAAAAATATTACTTTTTCTTGTACTTAGGGTGGTCAAACATACACTTTCTTCTTATCTTTTTCTTGAAAATTTAGTACCACTGCATTGAAATTTCATTTTTTTGTAAAATAGATTAACCTTTTTTCCAAAAAAGGCCTAGTAGCCTAAGAACTACATTCTATTTGCTACAAGTTTTATTTTCACATATTTTTCAAATTATGTTAATAAACTATTCATTTTTTTATGTCAAGTTGCCTAACTCTATTTTTCTAAATTTTCATTGCCACTTAGATGCCTAGTTTGGACCCCCATGATCCTACACTGACGTTGGTAGTCATTAATGAAAAAAAAGATAAGTTGATGCTAAAATGATAAAAATGCTCATAAAAATTTCTCTAACCTTCACTATAGTAAATTTACTCTAAAAAGTGGATCCCTAATTCATAGAAACAAGGTCTATTTATAGGAAAAATTGGCAAACCAATGGTCAGGATTGATTAGCTTAATCAAGGGATGAAAATCAATGAGAGGATTAGGAATGTATTGAGGATTTCAATCAATTAAAGTTGACAAGGATCAAATAATTTAATCAATGGTCCTAATTTTCTCTCAGCAGACACACTACCTAAGAATTAGGAAGTGGTTAAAATATATTTTCATTTTGAATGAGTGCACATGGAATATGAATATTCCCTTTTGGAGGAATGTGCAAAGGAGGAATATTCCAAGGGAATATTCCCTTGTAAGTGGGAAGGTGAGGGTAATTATGAAAATTGGATAATTAAAACAAAGTTTTAATTGTGCAAATTAGACGAAATTAGGATTATCATTAAATAATTAATTTATTTAATAAAAAGGGGGGTTAAGTGACATTTAATTAAATAATTTAGATTGTTTAATCAAATGAGAGGACACAAAGATTTTTAATTTAAATAATTTTCACTATCCAATTAAACAAGAGGAAACATTAGTGTGAAAGGGGGTGAATTAACCTAATGAAATTAATTATAATATTAATAGATAAGAATGATGCATTTTATTAAATAGCTATGATTATTCAATTAAACAGTAAAAAAAGAGGTGAATTTAGGACAAAACGGTGTTAGTAATCAGATTCAAGTGTGCAATATCAATTAGGACAGTTTTAAGTGTCTACACATACCACTGAGCATATATATATTAAACATGGGAAACAAGTTGAGGATGAGTTTGACATAATTAGCTTAGTTCTTTTTATTTTATTTATTTCTACCTTTTATTTTTTCTTAATTAGAGTCTATATGTGGCAAAGACACATTTAATGGTGTGTGTTGAAATGTAAGTGACTAGAAGAACATGTTTTATCATTCTTTTTCATTTATATCTTATGTAACTTGTATTAATATATTTTATTTTATATTTTCCAATATGAATTTGTGATTTTTCAAATTATAGAGTTATTGAAAACCACTCTCACTATGGAGACCAAAATAATAGATTTGTTTATTTTTCCTTTTAGATGTTAGAAACTTTAAATATGCAATTCTTTCCTCCAAGCCTTTAATTATATCTTTTTTCTCATATTTCTTTTTTGAATTTCAATATTTTTATCATGCTATGATTATTATACCTTCTTAATTAGATATTTTTATTGTCCTTCACTTTTCTTAGGCACTCTATTGTCTTATGTCTAGTTTAAGATAATTATTTGTTATGGGATATTTTCATTTTTATTTTACCGTCTATCTATGTCCTTTCTCTCCTTTTATGACATTCATATGTTGTGTTATGTATCCCCACTTAGAGGAGCCCCATTTATATAACTTATCCTTTTTTTATTATCTCATGTTTATCATATGCTTCATATCATTATAATTTTTATATTTTATTTATTATTCTTAATTGCATGCTTATGTGTTTATATTTTAATGCATATGTATAATTACAAGATATTCTATTATTTTGATAACACACTCATGAATGTTGGTTATATCTTACATGATGATTGCAAGTTATTATTATGTAATTCTCTTATGGTTTGTTCTTAACTATTATGTCAAACTCATAATGATATTTTTCGTAAATAAAATATGCTCGAGGGGATATTGTTTCCCATGTTTACACATGTGATTCCATAATCACATATTATAAATTTTTTGTCACATGATGTTAGTTATGGCACATTTTACATGCTTACCAATTGGATTTTTAATGGTTTTTTCATGTCATGTTTTCATCCTCTCTAGTTCATTGCATCCTTTCTGATGGAGATTCAAATTTTTCTCTTTGAATTCCATTTATGTTTTCCATTATCCTAGTCTATCTTATTATTTGGAAGAAACCTAAGGTTGGGGTTTTATTTTTTGTCTTCATGAAAATCCTAATGTTATATCTAATACCTTGGGTAAGATCTATTCCATCGTTACCTTTTGGGAGGGGGTTTTAAAATGACTTATGTCCCATTGATTCGTCTAGGTCGGGCCCCTTTTAATAAAAATCATTAAATATTTTTCCATAACTTTATTATCTCATAAGTTTAGGTTGGCTCGTGCCCAATTTTTAAGAACAATATTAAGCCATCATTTGTCGTTGGCCTAGGTGGTGTCCCCTTATCCATTAATAATTTTTTTATACTTCGCAGGAAACCATTTTTGGTGACCGTTGATCATCCAATAGTTGATCCTGACCATCCCCCGCAATCCTGTGATGGCCTTACCGCTGACTTTCAACTGATTGCAATATAATAGGCAAGTGCCACGTGTCTCAGTTGTCGACGCTGAAAAATATTAGCAAAGTGTTTTAATTTTTCTGTCAAGCTTTTATACATTATATAGTGGGTTACTAAAATAGCTGCAAGATGCACGTGCTCAAGATTGACGGTGATGTTATAATCTTGATGAAAAATTTGCTCCATAGTTATGTCCAATGCTAGTGAATGATATGAGTGAACATGATTTCCGATGGTGGAGATCAATGGTTGCCTGCCATTGTGTGATTGGAAGATGCAACATGTTTATGGATTGCGATATCACGGGCAAGCGACACATGTACTCTTTTGGCGTTGCATACTATGGTGGGCCCTCGATGCTGAGATGGAGATTACATCAGCCTTTTTGAAGGTGGTCGTTCGATGATCTAAAAAAAATAAAAGATCAATAGGTGGAATTTAAATTTGCATCAAATGCGATTGGAGCCATTGGCATGGTATGTGAATGAGTTTTAATGGCGGATGACACATTTACTAGCTAAATTCGAGTGACCTAAAGAAAAATTTCCTTCATTTTATTTCACCACAAAGAATTCAAGCACCTTTGCGAAGCAGTTACAGAGCCAACGCTGAGCTTTCGAGCAATCATAGCGAGAGTTTAGTCTTCTGCAAAGCATAATCCCATGAGTTGTTTCTCTCTATTGCTTTAGTTACTCTGACTGTGGTTTTGTGAAGAATTGTAGTGTGTTGGTCAAAGGGTTTGTTGATTATTGTCATAGGGTTACTAGTTTGATTAAATTATGGGGAATTGCAAGGTTTTATTTTAGTTTCATTGTCTAAGTAATCTTGGTCTGTTCAAATTTCTAAGTTTTAAAGAATCCCTAATTTATTTGCGCTGGCATCAACAAAGCAACATTCCGGCCATGTGGATTATTTATAGAGGAATTCGTATGATCACTTCCTCGACCAATTACCGTTGTCAACAAATGATAAGAGGAGGGGTTAAGTTCTGATGAATGGAAGAACCATAGGTGAAGGATTAGTGTGCAAAAATTATAACATTTTTGATGCTAGGGTTCCTATGACAAGTTTAGAAATGTCGAGGCTCTAGTATGGGCAGTGCAATTTACCTCACCCTTTCTCTAATGCCTGTAGATATGATATGGGGAAACTGGTTGTACCAAACATGTTCCCTGATGTGGACCTACTTAGGGTTGTGGCAGCACAATATGACCCTGTCACTAGAGTGATTAGGGATAATGATGGAGGGGTTTTGTTGAGCATAAGAAAAGAGGAAATTCAACAAGTATTTGATTTGAGTGAACCGAGTTCATTTCTGGTTTAAATTGATCTCGAGGAGATGAAGCAAGAATATGCAAGATCAAATCCATTGTTCAGGTTGAAGCTACTTCCTCCTCATCTAGCTAGGGCAGGTAGTTCTATAGTTTACATTAGTCTTAGTGACGAGGAGCCTTTCAGGCTAAACTGCTTTGCCAATCATTTTTTGGCCACTTTCTAGTCACTTTTCCAGATTCTAGGTTTTAGCCCAAATATTGTTATGCCAATTGCATACATGTTCATCGGGGGCCAGATACAACACCCCAATTTCTCTATGGTATATGACTTCACATCTTTTCTGGCATAAAAGATACATGATGGATTGCTAAAACTACAAGTAGGAGATACTAGCAATCCTTTCTTCTGGTACTCATTGCTAATGTACATAAATGGAGAAAGGTTACCGGTGTAGGTCTAGACTGCAGACCTGTCGTATAATAGAGGGATCACCAGTTATGTGCAATTTGATAATTTCTTAGATTCCAGACTCAAGGCTTGGTTAATTGTTAGTGTGCCCAGGATTCCTGAGGATCTTCACAAATTTCTCAGACCTAAGGGGAGGAAGCCTGAATTAAAGGTTTTTCACAACTGGGGTGACATCATTTTGTACCCAGTCAATACTATTCTTAGAGTATTTGATTTCCAGGGAGCCCCACATATCCTCCTATTTAATGTTCCATCTAGAATGGGGTTTGTTGAGGTCATGTGGAAAATAGGTTGTATTCATGAGAACAAACTGATAGGGAAGGGGAAAGGTAATCTCTTCCCTGATTACACTGTTGTATCAGATTTTGTTTTCTTCAAGGGAGGATGGTTCCATTTTAGAAGATATTTTGATGAATTTCATTTGAGGAGTGGTACCAAGCGGAAACATTATCTAGAGGGTTTCTTTTCCTTGTTTAGGAAATGAATTAAGGGTGGCAAGTTTACCCATGAGTTTAATTTTCCCGAAGACTTAATCAAGAATGAATTTGATTTGAACAAACAAGAATTGAACAAGGAAAAGTAAATTGCATATGGAAAATTGTTGGCTATAATACATAAAATGGATCCCAAGTATGATCCATTAATGGAATTCACTCCATTCCACAAGAAGATTGATTTCTTGATGGATAATTTCAGAGAGATCATGGGCACTCTGATGACCAAGAACGTCAATTTGGATTAGTATTTTGGTATACAAAGACCAGAGGTGAGGTCTGAAGAAACAAGGCCAACTTATCAACCCACAATGAACTTGCCTCTTTACAAGAGAAAGAGGAGTGGCAATAGCAGTGAGGAGAAAGAGGATAAGAAGGGAAAACAAATGATGAAGACCTCAACTCACCCAGGGCCAAAGATCAAAGCACCTAGAGGAATAAAAATAATTGATTTAGATTCTCCACCATAAGCTGATCCTACATCTCCACTATCAAAGCCAAGCCCTAAGAGGAAAAGAGTTGAGGACATACAAGAAGCTTTTATGGATGAAATAATTGTTACTGATCATGATATGTAGGTTGGTATTCCATCCACTCCTAGATCAACTCAATTAGTATTATCTAATATGGATGTAAAAGGCCAATGTGTACAAGATGCCAAAATGGAAGCATGCAAGGCATTCTTGGATGATGATGCATTTGTGAAAACTCCAATTTTCTTGAAAATTGGTGTGGAGGATGAAGTTAGAAGAATACCAAGCCAAATGCAAGGAGAGAAGAGAATCAAGGTTTGATAGGTCTGATCAGGAGAATGATGATGAGGTGAAGGCCAAACTTATGAATGAATTCAAAAGAATCACTCCTGACAAGGGAAGGAATTTGGTGACCCACGTTCATGTTCTGAATTCCAAACATCCCATACAGAACAATGAGGAAGAATTCAAGGCAGATTTGCAAGACTATGCTTTTAGTGATGAATATGAGACATTGGCGATTTGGGAATTGGCACCCTAGGGTAGAAATCCAAATGCGACTAATATGCGAGTGCCATGTGTCTGAGCTGCCAACGCCGAAAAATATTAGCAAAGTGTTTTAATTTTTTTGTTGAGATTTAGTACATTATATAGTGGGTTACTAAAACAACTACGAGATGAACGTGCTCAAGATCGATAGTGATGTTATAATATTCATGAAAAATTTGCTCCACAGTTATGTCCAATGCTATTGAATTATATGAGTGAACATGATTGCCGATGGTGGAGATCAACGGTTTCCTAGGATCGCATGATCGAAAGATGCAACACATTTATGGATTGTGATATCATGGGCAAGCAACATGTGTACTCATTTAGCGCTACATACTATAGTGGGCCCTCAATGCTGAGATGGAGATTACATCAACCTTTTTGAAAGTGGTCATTTGATGATTTGACAAAAAAAAAAGATCAACGGTTAGAATTTAAATTCACATCAAATGCGATTGGAGTTGTTGGCGCAATATGTGAATGAGCTTTAATGGTGGATGAGATGTTTACTGGCTAAATTCGACATATAGAAAATTTTCCTTTGTCTTATTTCACCACAAAGAATTCAAGAACCTTTGCAAAGCACTTATAAAGCCAGCGACGAGTTTTCGAGCAATCATAGTGAGAGTTTGGTCTTCTGCAAATCATAATCCAGTGAGTTGTTTCTCTGTATTCCTTTAGTTACTCTAAATGTGGTTTTGTGAAGAATTGTAGTGTCCTGGTTAGAGGGTTTGTCGATTATTGTCATAGGGTTACTTGTTTGATTAAATTATGGGGAATTTCAAGGTTTTATTGTAGTTTCATTGTCTGAGTAGCCCTGGTCTATTCAAATTTCTAAGTTTTAAAGAAGCCCTAGTTTATTTGAGAGGGCACCACCAAAGCAACATTTTGAGCATGTGGATTATTTATAGAGGAGTTTGTATAATGATTTACTTGACAAATAACCACTGTCAACAAATAATAAGAGAAGGGGTTTAGTTCTGATGACTGGAAGAACCCTAGGTGAAGGAAAAGTGTGCAAAAATTATAACATTTCAGAAGCTAGGGTTCCTATGACAAGTTTAGAAATGTCCAGGCTCTGGTATGGGAAATGCAATTTACCTCACCCTTTCTCTAAGGCTTGGAGATATGATATGGGGAAACTGGTTATGACAAACGTCTTCCCCAATGTGGACCTATTCAGGGCTGTGGAAACACAATATGACCCTATCACTAGAGTGATTAGGGATAATGATGGAGGGGTTTTGTTGAGTATAAGAAAAGAGGAGATTCAACAAGTATTTGATTTGAGTGAACCCAGTTCATTTTGGGTTCAAATTGATCTCGAGGAGATGAAGCAAGAATATGCAAGATCAAAGTCACTGTTCAGGTTGAAGTTGCTTCCTCCTCATCTGGCTAGCGTAGGTAGTTCTATAGTTTACATTAGTCCCAGTGATTAGGATCCTTTCAGGCTAAACTGCTTTGCCAATAATTTTTTGGCGACTTTCTACTCACTTTTCCAAATTTTGAGTTTTAGCCCAAATACTGTTATGCCAATTGCATACATGTTCATGGGGGGCCAGATACAACACCCCAATTTCTCTGTGGTATATGACTTTGCATCATTTCTGGTAGATAAGAGACATGATGGATTGCTGAAACTGCAAGTAGGAGATACTAGCAATCCTTTCTTCTGGTACTCATTGCTAATGTATATGTTTTTGTATAAGAATGTCAACTTCTTCTCAGAGAAGTTGAAGTTAAGGCAAGACATAAATGGAGAAAGGTTACCAGTGGAGGTCTGGACTGTAGACCTGTCGTACAATAGAGTGAGTGCCATTTATTTGCAATTTGATAATTTCTTTGCTTCCAGACTCAGGGCTCGATCAATTGTTAATGTGATAGGGATTCCTAAGGATCTTCATGAATTTCTTAGACCTAAAGGGAGGAAGCCTGATTTAAAGGTTTGACACAACTGGGGTGACATCATTTTGTACCCAGTTAGTACTCTTCTTAGAATATATGGTTTCCAGGGAGCCCCACATATCATCCCATTTAATGTGCCATCTGGAATGGGGTTTGTCGAGGTCATGTGGAAAATAGGTTGTATTCATGAGGACAACCTGTTAGGGAAGGAAAGGGACTCTCTTCCTTGATTATGTTGTTGTATCATATTTTATTTTCTCCAAGGGAGGATGGGTCCATTTCAGGAGATATTTTGATGACTTTCATTTGAGGAGTGGTCCCAGGCAGAAGCATGATCCAGAGGGTTTCTTTGCCTTGTTTAGGTAATGAATTTAGGGTGGAAAGTTTACCCATCAGTTTAATTTTCTTGAAGACTTAATCAGGAATGAATTTGATTTGAAAAAATAGGAATTGAATAAGGAAAAGTGGATTGCATATGGAAATTTGTTGGCTATAATACATAAAATGGATCCCAAGTATGATCCATTAATGGAATTCACTGCATTCCAAAATAAGATTGATTTCTTGATGGATAATTTCAGAGAGATCATGAGTAATTTGATGACCAAGAAGGTCAATTTGGATTTGGATTTTGGTATATAGAGACCAGAGGTGAGGCGTGAAGAAACAAGGCTGACTTATCAACCCACAGTGATTTGGCCTCTTTAGAAGAGAAAGAGGAGTGGTAGTAGCAGTGAGGAGGAAGAGGATAAGAAGGGAAAGCAAATGATGAAGACCTCAGCTCACAAAGGGTCGAAGATCATAGCATCTAGATGAATAAAACTAATTGATTTAGATTCTCCACCACAAGTTGATCCTGCATCTCCACCATCAGAGCCAAGCCCTAAGAGGCAACAAGTTGATGAAACACTAGAAACTATGATGGATGAAATAATTGATATTGATCATGATATGCAGGTTGGTATTCCATCCCCTCCTAGAACAACTCAATTAGCATTATCTGATATGGATGTAAAAGGCCAATGTGTATAAGATTCCAGAATGGAGGCATGCAAGGCATTCTTTGATGATGATGCATTTGTGAAAAATTAAATTTTCTCGCAACTAGTGTGGAGGATGAAGTTAGAAGAATACCAAGAAAAATTCAAGGAGAGAAGATAATCAAGGCCTGATAGGTCTGATCAGAAGAATGATGATGAGGTGAAGGCTGAACTTATGAATCAATTCAAAAGCCTCACTCTTGAGGAGGGAAGGATGTTGGTGACCCTAGCTAGTGTTCTGATATTACCTAAGTGGGACATAGCTGATGCCGTAGCATTCAACGCTATTTTTAAGTCCAAAAATCCCATACAAAATGGTGAGGAAGAAGTCAAGGCAGCTTTGCAAGACTACTTTTAGTGAGGAATATGAGACCTTGACAATTTGGGCATTGGTACCCCAGGGCAAAAAGCCAAATGTGATTGATATTATAGAAAACCTAAGGGGAGGGTTAATCATCAAGAGATATTCTAAGACCTCAACTATAGAAGCTACAAATTTGACTGTAAATGTGGCCAAATTGGACGAAAAGATAGTTGAAAGAGATGAAGCTAAGAAGAAAAGTTTGATGGAGAAGTATAACATCGTTATTGGAGAGTATAGTAGAATGTAGCAAAGGAATGTTGAGCTAAAAACTAAGGTAGACAGGTTGAAGTACAAACATGTGAGGGAGTCTTCTAGTGCTCCTAGTACCTTGACCTTACCTTCTACATCAGGGTTAGTACCTCCAATTTCTCCAATTGTTTAGAGTTTGGGATCCTTCATTAGAGCCAGTTGAAGAGGAGGTTGAGTACTCTATAGATCCCACCAAAAAGAAAATAGTAAATAAGAATACAGAGCTACAGGTAGCTCTAAAAGCAAGTGAGGAGGGAGCAGTTGCCAAGCAAAATGAAGTTGTGGATATAGTTTTGAGACATCTGAAGGAGAGAGTTGATGGTAGATTACCATCAGTTTATTCTTTATATTCTTTATTCTTGAATTCAATAAAAAACATTACTAGGGATCAAGAATTAGTTTTGACTTTAGTTGAGAAATGGATCCCTAGGGCCAATGACCTAGATGTTCTGTATAAGGCCTCTAGATTTGATTCTCCTAAGATGCCTCAATCATTAAATCCTACTCAAGTTTTTGTAAAGTCACTGAAAGGTTTCCAGGCCTTACCTGATGATTTGAGTAGGAGGATTAAAGAGTTGGTAAATAATTTTGATCACTGGAGTGACACATCTTTACCAGTTATAGTGGATGCCTAAGGTAATGTTAAATCAATGCAGTAGTGGCAGGATAGGGTAGATGAAGTCATCAATTCACAAATAAAACTGATTTGTGCTGACTCAGATTATGACATGCTGGTGAGTAGTATGGATAAAATCATTAATACCAACACATTTTTGGAATCTTTCAAAAGAGAGGTGAAACGGGTAGCAATAACGTATACACCTTACAGTGCTAAGGTGAATGAGGTGGTAAATTTTGATTGGCCAATGTATGAAGAATATCAAATATGGGTGGACAAATATTTAACTGAAGAAGAATAGGTTAGAGTCTACTACCGATAGTTAACAACTTAGTGATTATGGTTATAATAGATTTTGGGTATGTCTTGATGGCGGTTTTGGCATAGGTTTTTAAAGTTTGGCCAATGCAATAGCTATTCTCTAGTGGATGGGATAAACAAGAAGATTCTCCAAGGACTCAGCTGTTGTAACAATTTTTTTAAAATGTCACAAGGCGGTCCAAGTGATCAGTGATAGGTGTATTTTTGGCTCGATGCTTGTTGCTCCTTCATTCACTATAAGAAGGATTTCAAGTCTAGAAATTAGGGTTAGCAAGTTAGATAATTTTAGGTCAAGTATAAGCATAGTTGCAGAGCAAGTTGTAAAAGCCTGTTGGTTTAGTGTAAATTCAATTTAGGTTTTGTGTCATTCTGTAGTAAGGTTTTTGAACTTATGAGGGTTTAATGTTTCATGATAGTACTGGCATCTGAATGAAAATGATTCATTTTGAACTCATGTCTCTCCATTGTATAATCATATCATAATCTTGAATTATATAATCAAGGATTATTGCATTCATCTCACTGTTGTGGTGTGTATGATTCTCATTTTAGCTTTAATTCAAAGAATTATTTAAAATGCTTGAATGGAGTTATAGGTGGATATGTTTATGAATGGATTTGATAAGTAGTACTGGGTTTGAATATAAATTGATGATATTGTAAGGTAGTCTTATCAAAGATATTATATTTTATGTGTTTGAATTTGTCATGAATCCTTAAAATCTTATGAATTTGACTCCCCAATGGTATATGACACTAGTCTAAGTTGTACTTGTTCATGAGGTTCTTTATTTGCTTGTATTTTCTTAGAGCTTACTACAAATTTCAAATCAATGACTATTAAGTGGTTAAGTTTTGTTGTAATCATCTCATGCTCCAAGTAGTTCATACTATTGATGAACAACCAATTCAGTTCAGTGTTATCCTGCTTTGTTGTGATATTAAATGAGATTATTTTTTATTATCGATGATTGTTTATAAGTTTGGTAGAGAGGTTATAAACACATTAAGGGGATTACCCTCCTATGAATTGCAAATCCTAAAGTGTAAGAGGGTTTGTTAAAGCTCTCGTCAGTTGCTCCAGGTCCTTCGAGCTGCCTTTGATAGGAATTGGAAATTCCATAGGTAGAATAGAAGATTAATGTGGTTACATTAAAACCAATGAACAAAATGGTGACTCTACTAGGGATGTTAATCTAAATATTTCTTTTCAGTTGTCAGTTGTCTATTTTGCATAGAGTTATCATAGTATTTCTATGATTTGAAGGTCGAGCCCGTGGTTTTGGGTTTTGTATGTCTGTTTCTTCTATTGTACAATTTTTTGTGTTATCCCATGAAATTATTTTTGTACATTGTCAGTACAAGAGTTCTAAAGATCTTTTAAAATTCCACCAAGTATTTTCTGATCAATTGGTATTCCCAAGATAATTGGGTTGTGACTCTGAAAGTCTCTGCACCAGTGTGCATTTTATTTGAATATTTAATACCAATTAAAAGATCTTTGGACAAGCACAAAGAATGAAGAACAACAGGTTATTCATAAAGAATCACCTGGAACATAAATTGGAAGGTGAACTTCCTGAGATGAAGAAGGACTGGATAAAGAAGAAACCATAAACTAGCAGTGCTACTCCCACATCACAAAATCCTATACACCAAGGTACAAGTAAGCCTCTACATCCCATCCTTGATAATTTTGAACAAGTGTCTAGACATTGAGAATCAGATAGTTGTGAATTTTTTGATTCATTATTTAATACACCTATTCAAGAGGATTTGGCATGTCATAATTGAAGGGGATACAAAATTTGATCTATCATCAAGATATGAATCTAAGACACCAGTGCCTTAGTGATTTCAATTAAAAATCACATCAAAGACACAAACAACTATGCCATAAAGCAAAAATAGGCACAATTGATCCCCCATTGATCCTCTGAGAGAAGTGGATGCAAAAAAATAACAGATTCAACACAAACAAATAACCATGAAAGACAAAACTATGAACACACAGATATATGTGGGGAAAACCTTTTCTGGTAAAAAATCCCACCTTTGAAACATCTAGTTCACTTGTATTATTTAGTAACTAAAATGGTTACAATAAAAAACTAGAGCTATTCTGTTTAGGATATTACATCTTGTTCATCTGGAGAAAGATACAGGAAACATAGAATAGAATCTTCACACAGTTACAATGTCTTGAGACCATACTATGTAGATTCCCATTAGCTCCTCTCAAAGACTGTCACAACTAGCCTCACGGCCAGCCCAGCCTCTTGGCCTCATAGGTTCACATCTTATCAGATCCAAGAGTCAAAGTGTTCACTATTGAACAACTCAAACACTCTCAACCTCTCTCTGATATTGCTCATTCTCTGAGTTGAACTGTACACAAGATTATTTATAATCTTACATCGTGTGCACACCTATTCAGCCCATCCCTTCCTGCAATGGTCAACAAGATAATAAATTATCCACCTGCAAGCCCTGACCATTCCCTGATAACGTGCATTGTTTATACAGCTATATCAAGCCACATAATCATTAACTTGGCCCAGATGCATCCATCAACCATCCATCAATAATACAGCTCTATCGTAATCAGGAAATAACTCTCTGGCCAATGGGATCTCAAAGAACTTTCCATGTGTCACCATTTCTTTCGCCTATCGCTACTGACTGTTAGTCAAATTAGTCCAACTCGGTCAGCGAGTCTCGAGCACATTCTGCCTCCACCACACTACAACTGAGCTCAAACAACCCCGTCATGGTATGGTGGTGAGCTCGCCCGAGCTTACCTCACCATCTACCGTACTATCGCTGCCCAGACCAACATGCCTCGCGGTATGGAGGTAAGCCATCCGAGCTCCTTCGAGCTCTAGCCCACCTTTATCTTCGACCAACCATAAGCAGACAACCCGCCATGTGCCAACCTGACATTCGTCTATCGCACTGCAATTGAGTCCAACTCGATCAAACTCTACCTCGAGCTTCTCTAAGCTCCTATTGCGCTATCGCACCCTAGACTAACACGCCTTGTGGTATGGCGGTAAGCCACCTTGGCTGACCAGAGGCGGTCTTACCATGGCCACCGCGGTCAGTCACTTGACTCTCTGCAGTATGGAGGTAACCACCAGCCAAGCTACATTCAGTCTTACCACAGCCACCGCGGTCAGTTACTTGACTAGCCACGGTATGGCGGTAACCGCCAGACCCAACCGCAGGTGGTTCCACTGTGCTACCGTGGTGAGTGGACCCACCTCCTATGGTATGGAGGTAACTGCCAAGGAAAATGCAGAGATCGGAGCCAGAGTCAGAGCCAAAGTGAGAACAGGAACACTCACACCACGGAGACTAGAACTGGAGCCAAAATAGGAACCAGCCAAGAAAATGGAGACTGGAGCCAGAGCCGGAGCCAAAACAGGAACCAACCAAGAAAACGAAGATCGGAGCTGGAGCCAGAGTCAGAGCCAGAACAAAAAAAGGATTTTACCGAAAGTTCAGAGCCGAATTCCAACCCGGTTCCACCTCCTCCAAAACAAAGGAAAGTGAGAACTAAAAGCAGGAAGCGGAGCCAGAACGGGAATGAGAACAGAACCCCGAAACAAAGGAAAAGTTCAATGCCGGGTTCCATCCCAGTTTCACCTCCGATAGAACCAAGGAACAACATAGAAAGCAACCAAGTCTTCAAGGGAAACCAGAATGTTAAGGCAACAATTTCCCAACAATCTTCCACTTGACGAAGACATTTAGGCTTCCACATGCATCCTCCCAACATCTAAACAAGGACCAAAACCATGCACCCATGCTCCAACTAAGACCTCTGCAATGACATCAAAAAATGTCCACCATCTTAGGCTACAACTCAAAACATCCAAGACAAGAAAAGGAGCAAGCCAAGGCGTAAATGCACCAATCTCTTGAACACAAACATCTGATCCTCTAGACAACAAAGGCACCAAAGTAACAGTAGAAAAACACAATGTGAAAAGCAACACCATTCTCCAGAACAAGAAACCATCAGCTAGAATAGCAACCACAAATCGACTACCCTCATCCAACTGATCAAACCATGTGATTGAAAACCAACACCCATAGCTCATGCTAAACCATCCAATCACCCATACCTCAAAGGTATAAAAAACCAGCAACAGAGTTATGCCATCATAAAACCACCCATCTTAGCAGTAACCAAGCACCCTGTGTCAACCAATCAAAAGACCAAACACATCCAGGTACTCGTACTGCAAGGGTAATTTCCAAATGAGTGCAAACAAGGCACCATCAGAAATGATCCAGGCATACCAATTCCACGAAACCCTGCACAAAGAAATGTAACCATGTAGTTACAAGGGAAACCCACTCTGATCTACACAACCTACAACCACCTGCTACAAGAAATGTTTCTCTCAACTATCTTCCATAGTTCTTCCAAACTCCTCCAAGCCTGACTGAAGAAAGAAGCATAGGCACCTTTGTGTCATCACCCAAGTGACAATAAATGACCACAAACTGTGACCAACCTGGCACCACACAAGCAACCCACATCTAAAGTCATAAGGACAATCAAGAAGAAGAAGACCAGATTAGAGAGAAAGTGCAAATCAAAACATATTCCCTTCTACAAACACTTCTATATTCGAACTGTGACAAGAGTGATCTTCCTCACATCCCAAAGGGAAAGCCTTAACAACATCCAACAAAATGTAAGCAACTCAATGAAGATCAGACCAACCCATATAACCATCTCCTGTCAGTCCTCAAAAGGACAAGGAGATACACAATGCTATCCATCTTCCATTATGAATCCTCTAGAATCTAAAACAACTCAAGATTCATATCCATGAAAGATAAAGCATAACACACAACTGAAAGACATAATGGGAAAATACCTTTCAAAGTGACACCATTGCCGAGTAGACCAAGAAGAAAAGAGAAACATGCTCATCCAAGATATACAAGCCAAAGTGACTTACCCAAGAGCATTCTCCTTCAAGGTCTCTATTCAATTCACATTCAACCAAGGTGCAGGCTACTTGGACTTTCAGCTGTAACAACAACATTCTCATAAGAATTTCAGCCTCACCTAATTCTCCATGCATCCATGAGTATCAGCAACCTATCATCTCATGCTGACTCCAATCTGCAATACTGCAGCAACCATGAAGTTCACCAACATATGACCAATGCACTCAAAACATAGAGAAACCCCAAACCACTATCAAAGCTTCAAAAAACTTATCATGACACCATGATCTAGACATCCCCATAGGAGATACCATAAGTGAACTATCCATGGTATCAAGAGAAAAGAAATATACCAAAACTCTAATGCACAAGCAAGAGTATACCATGACATAAAGCAAACAAACTCTAAACCAACATCACCTATCAAGCACCACTAGCATCTTAGCCAAAGACTATGAGAGTCCTCCATGGCTCCAAGATGTTGTACATCTTCAAATAGTGACCATGCAGATGCAAATTCTACAACACCAAAGAATATCATTCACCACCAAGTGATGAATCTACAGTCACTGCAAAAGCTCCCACTAAATTGTGACACCGATTTTTCCAAGCACCATGATCGACCACACCATCACTATCAATAGCTTACACTAGATAGTGTATCTAGCTCTCCATGACACCGTGATTCACATGCTTCAAGTCCCCATTACTGACTATTTAGGTACTCAAATGCCATTCCTCCTCTCATCTCAAAACAGCCATGCCAATGCACAAGTGACCACAGACAAGGTCAGCTAATAGATCTGCACCACACAATCACAACCTCATGAATATAGATAGTCCACTTCCGAGTTGTCTCATAACAAACATGTAGGTAAGGAAATCCCACAACATTGCACAACTCATGGATGCAACCAAATGTAAACCCTGCAAATCTATCATCGCATTGGAAACTGCAAAACTGAGATAATCAAAGAGAACAGCCAAAGCAGACAAGCATGAGTCAAACACTAGATCAACAACAGATCTGATTTTCCAGTCACGTCCATAACTCAAGCACCATAGTCTAGGTAACCAACAAACAACACCACAAAAATGTTGAATGAAAAACACATACCAACACTCTTATGCAGAGAAGAAACCCTCCTCAAGACCAATCGAACTCCAACTATCTCATCCAATCACACCCCAAACCAAGATCTAGAAAATAGTGGACAACAACTCCACACAATGCAAGTTTTCCTTGACCATGTAAAACCTGCAAAACCACAGTGTTTATAGAACACCCACGCATCTCCATATTCACTGATCATCTAGATGACTCAGGAGCCTACACACAACCATCACAGTTAACCGGAATAATGAAAAGAAACATGAACATGCATCATAGAATTTTTAGGAAAATATACACAAAACCTCCAGAAACCACGACATGAATCTAAACCATGCAAATGCAAGAAATAGACACATAGGAACAACAGGGTCATTTTAGACCAGTTCCAACACCATAGTCATGCACAAGAACAAGGGAGAGCTAGGCTATCTAGAAGTTGCAGACCACCAAGGTCACTTCATAATCTCCATGCAATTAGAGCACTAGAGAAACTGCCTTCAGTGCTAAGTCAAAACACCCAACACAAGCTAAATGATCCATGGCTGAATAGCAACACAAACAACTCCATACCACCAGAGAGCCTCTCACACAGACACCTAATACGAAACCACACTTCTCTGCAACACAACCACAAGCACATCTCATGTCCTTTGCATCAGGAACTTTTGTTACGAGCCAAGAGCCTCAGACCATGTTGCCACAACATGACCAAATCCTGTCATCTCCAACGTCTTTCAAAATTGTGTGTTGAATCAATGAAGCACACAATTTCACTCACCAAAATATCAATCACCAACTGATTTCTCTAGACTTCCTCAAGCTTGCCAAGCTAAGAAGTCTTCACAGGAGAACACCCAAAACTTCAGCAAAGACATGCTCTGATACCACTTGCTGGAATAACGAGCAACAAGCTAGTAGCTTTGATACCACTTGAAGGGGATACAAGATTCGATCTGTCATCAAGATATGCATCTAAGACAGCAGTGCCTTAGTGATTTAAACTCAAAATCACATCAAAGATACAAACAACTATGCCATAAAGCGGAAATAGGCACAGTTGATCCCCCATTGATCCTCTAAGAGAAGTGGATGCAAACAAATAATAGATTCAACACAAAATATAACCATGAAAGAAAAAACTATGAACACATATATATGTGGGGAAAACCTTTTCAGGTAAAAAACCCCACCTCCAAAACATTCAGCTCACTTGTATTATTCAGTAACTAAAATAGTTACAATACAAAACCAGAGCTATTCTCTTTAGGATATTACATCTTATTCATCTGGAGAAAGATAATGGCAATACAGAATAGAATCTTCACATAGTTACAATGTCCTGAAAACATACTGTGTAGATTCCCATCAGCTCCTCTCAAAGACTGTAACAACTAGCCTCACGGCTAGCGTGGCCTCATAGGTTCACATCTTATCAAATCCAAGAGTCAAAGTGTTCACTATTGAACAACTCAAACACTCTCAACCTCTCTCTGATATTGCTCATTCTCTGACTTGAACTGTACACAAGATTATTTATAATCTTACATCGTGTGCACACCTATTCAGCCCATCCCTGCCTGCAATGGTCAACAGGATAATAAATTATCCACCTGCAAGCCTTGACCATTCCTTGATAATATGCATCTCTTATACATTTGCATCGAGCCACACAATCATTAACTCGGCCTAGACGCGTCCATCAACCATCCATCAATAATACAACTCTATCATAATCAGTAAATAACTCTCTAGCCAATGGGATCTCAAAGAACTTTCCACATGTCACCATTTCATTTGCTTATCACTGTTGACTATCA
>CM021100.1:560445018-560545582 GCA_007115665.2 Sequoiadendron giganteum | reverse complement strand
TTTATGTCTAAAAATATGTCACAATTAATGCTTTGAAACTTCACAGGAAGTTTTGGAGACAAATTGGAGACAAATTCCAAAATCTTCTCTCAATCCTCCTCCATCAATCCTTCATCTTCTCTTGCCTGGTGTTTTCATGGGTAGAGACAATCACCATATTTCTCTCAATCTCCTCCATCTCTCACCATTCAATCCTCCAGATTGAATCCAAGCCTCTCAATGCCATCCTTGTGCATTTCTACAGCCAGGAATTCTATAAATACAACCTCATTGAACCAAGAAAAAGGATCCAGATAATCTAACTTATGCACTCTTACTCTACATGAATTCAAGCAATCAAGCATCAAGCATCAAGAATCCAATATCCAGTAATCAAGCTTTCACATCATGGCTTCCTTCTGTAGCTGCATTTATCTATTTCATGTCAATTCATGCTAGTTTAATCTCTTTATCATCTAGTATTATCATATTTAGCTCCATATCATTGCATTAGCATCCATCTCATTCTTTGAATTGTCATTTTAACAATCATAGTGTCCGCACAATATGAGAGCAATAGTGGTTTAATAAATCTTTGGAGATAAAGAACAATATGACGCTTTCAATTGATTATTGCTTTGATATAATGTCTTATTAAGAAGTGTGTTTTGTGCTTTACACCTTATTCACCACTTACAATTTGGTGCCCACCATGGGGCATAAACCCCAATTTTACAATTTTTCTGGAAAGTGTCATGCAAGTTCATGACGTGTTTTCTTTTAGCGCTTTCATTAAATACTATAGCGCTTCCGTGGAAAACTATAGCGCTTCCGTCAAAAATTTCAGCGCTTTCAACTTTAGCACTTTCGTCAACTATTTTAGCACATCGGTGATTTAGCGCTTCCATGGAAAACTTCAGCGCTTCGGTGGACTGTTCCAACGCTTTTGTAATTTCAGCCTGGATCCGACGCGGCCGCGGCCAGATTTTAATTTTTTCACAGTTGGACTAAAAATTATCAATCCTAGGATAGTCACTTCTGGTTTTCTAAAATTTATCAATCCTAGGATAGTCACTTCTTGGTTTCTAAAATATATCAATCCTAGGGTAGCCACTTTTTGTTTTCTTAAAAGAAAATTTATCAATCCTAGGATAGTCATCACATTTTTATAGTACAAGTTAAAAATAACAAACATGATTTTTGTGAAGCAACACCTTCACATAGATTAGAAAATTTCCTTTTGGGCTTAAAACAAAACAACTTATATGTTGTGCTTGTGGTGATTAGGCTTATGCTCTCCCCTTAACTAGGTGACCAAAGTGCCAGATTCAATTTTACTTCATGCTATTTATGCTTTATTAAATCCTTTAGAAGGCCTGCCGTAGTGGGAAAAAGTACTCACCCTACGAGAACAACCTAAGTGGGAACACTTAAAGCCAAGGATTCCAACCCACTATAATAAAAATGCAAGTTGTTGATGAAAGTCCAGCTTGACAATAGTGAGCAAGATAACCATCCCCAAAATATTTGTTCTAAAGATTGGGAGGTCTCCTGAGGGAGTTTATCAATTGTCGCACTGCACAAAAACCCTATCTACGAACCATAGAGTAGTATCCCATCGAGTCAGTATCCATACATTTCCATACTCACGGTGCAAGGGGAGGGAAGAATATGCCCCCAAGACACTCACCATATAATTGCCATAGATCGTTTCCTCAAGGGATGAGAAATCCAACTCTGAGTATGCGCCTGGAAATGACAAAAACATGGGTGCCCTCTAGGGGGTGGCAAGGCTGTGTGCGTCAATGCAATTCAAGATGTGGGCTGTGAGTATAATGATGACCTATTTGTCCTTAAGTGTGAGTCTGTTTGATTTGTATACAATTGTCAAAACAACCCATCAAAATTAATAATAATCATTCATGATTCTTGAACATACACGATCTATTCAGTTAAAACAATTATTCACAATTGCTTGATGTGTTTTCAAAAATTCATTAAAATCAGATTAAAGATCATCTTGAAAACAACAAAGTCAAGTTAGATCAGAAAACTCCATGCTTCGAAAGTGGAAATCCACCATGTTTCTCAAGAGGAAAATCAAAATCACAAAACCCAAGGACCCTCTCAGTTATCAAAATAAATTGAAAAGAGGGCGTTTTCTATATCAAAATCGAAAACTCCTTTTACAACATAGAACATTCATCCACAAATATCACGATTTTGCTAGGGGTCACACTTTAGATTACACAATAGAACCACTCTATTCATGAGCCTTCTTCCAAAGAAGAGCTCTCACTCAGTATCATAATTGTAGTCAGTGCATACATCATTCTTATCTTCCACAATCCATGATACAATATGCCACAAGGCCAAATTAGATTTTACAATAGAGAGTCATAAAAGTCCTATGTTTAGCATTCTGGAAATTTGTTTCAGTGCTTCTGGTCACATTTTTAGCGTTTCTATGAAATAGCGCTTTTAGGCACTATTTTAGTGCTTACAATCTATATTTTAGCCCTTTAATTAAACAATGCTTCCATCATATTTTCCAGCACTTTTAGGCACTGTTTCAGTGCTTCTGTCAAGATAGTGCTTCCATCAATTTCTACAGCACTTTCATGCACTATTTTAGCACTTTTTTCAAGATAGCGCTTCTGTCACCTGTTTCAGCAATTCAGAACTTTGTTCTAGCGCTTCTGTGAAATAGCGCCTCTGTCCTTTGTTTTAGCACTTTCAAAACAGAGAGTTCAAAATTTTTACTAGTCAGTCAGTCAGTCATTTTATCCATAGTTTTTCATCAGAACCAAGTTTCTTTTTATCATAATCACTGTCTAGAGACTGAAAATAGATAGGTTTATACAAATTTCCAAACTTATCAACTGAAACAAGATCTTGCAAATCACAAGTGTCAAAATCAAATACACAATCGATTACTACACTAAAGTTTCATCATCAGGATACTATCATCCTTTATCATGAAACCAAGTATAGTAATCAAATTTTTAACATAGTCTCATCAATAAGATCAGTCATCTTATTCGACTTTGTTAAAAGTTCAATTGACATTTTCCCAGCATATAAGATCAACATTTCAGAAGAAAGGGCAAAAATTTGTATGCCAATCTTCACTAGGTCCCAAAAGCAAAGACTCTTAGAGTGAGAACTTGAAACATCCCAAACAATGGCAGAAGAGAATCCTTGGAACAATCTGAACCAAAATGATAAGAACGAAATAACTCCCGAGGATATTCAAACAGCTCAACAAGATCCCAAGTTCCATAAATTTATGGAAAAGATTTTAGAACAAGATATGGAGAAATATCTTTTGATGTTGGCTGAATCAGGTGCCAAACTTCCCAAGGACTTCGACGTGAATCATCTGAAGGAAGCACCTGGAACAAGTGAGACTGAAATTCTGCAACCTACACAAACAATATATCTAGTTGTGACTTTAACGTCTCAAATGCAACTATTACAACAACATATACAAGATATGACGAAAGGGAGTACCAAAAGATATGCGATACAGGACATTTTTCCTTATCCTTTCGACGCAATGGTCAGTCTGATACCTTTTCCTAGACACTGTGAAATCCCAAAGTACGATAAGTACAATGGAAGAACGGATCCGATAGATCATATTAGGGAATTCAAAACAATGAGTCTCGAGTTTGCCCAAGAGGAAACTTACTTAATGAGATTATTCCCAAGGAGCTTGGGAGGATCATGTATGGAGTGGTTTTCAAAACTACAACCAGGTATTAGAACTTTTGAGGAACTAGTCAACAGGTTCATTTCCCAGTACTCCTTTAACATCCAACACGATGTTACAATAAAGGATCTTTATAACCTAAAGCAAAACAAAGGGGAAACGTTCTTGTCTTTTCTACAAAGATGGCGATGATTTTTCGCTAGATATCCTCGATCCATTCCTGAGGAAGAAAAGATGGAGTTATTCATTGACAACTTGACGGAGGAAATGAGTTATAGGCTTGAATTGCAATGTCCTCCCACATTCAAAAAAGTCATAGAAAACGGTCTTAAAATTGAGGAAGCATTAGTCAAAAGAGGAGTTATCAAACATTTCAACGATAAAATGAATTACACAAATAACTCCTCCAATCAATACTCAAGCAGTGATAAGCCAAAATTTTGGCAAAAAAATCGAAACAAAACTACAAACGAAACAACAAGTGATTCCCAAAATGTCAAACTGGTTTTCAACTTGACAGCATCTACATCAAAGAATCAAAACAATGATCAAAATTGTCAAGTCAAATGTCATACAAAACAACGAGATCGTAAAAACACAGTCATATCAAAAACCATCAAATCAGCGTAGGTTCACACCTTTAGGCCAAACGATAGAATCAACAATGAAAGAATTAGTCACCAGTGGCCTCATCACTGCATGGGAAGCCCGATTCTGGGATCCAAAGGTCAAACCACCATGGTGGAATGATGTTGATTACTGCAACTTCCATAATAACAAAGGCCACAAAACCAACAATTGTATGGAGTTGAAGCATGCAATACAATATTTGATCGACAACAATAAAGCATATGTGGAAACACCCCAAAATAATAACGATCATTCGGCTTTCAAGGACCCTTTGCCAAACTATGACAAAGGAGCACCATCATCTTCAAACAACAAAGGGAAGAATGCCAACCATGTCTTTGACACAACAATCCTTTGTCTATCTAGAATAGAGAATGATCATACAGTTAGTCACAACATTGATAGACCCAAAATCAACAACACTACTCCTTTGGACTTGCTCCCGAACATACCAAACTCTGATAATCAAATCAATGTCTTAAAAATCAGAGACCGTCAAGAACATCAACCAGTAAATGTAATGACTAGGGGGCAAGCCAAGGTCATGTTAAAAGGAGTTGGATCTACACATGCAGTTCCACCTCCATCTCACTATAACATCGTCGATCAACTGCAAAACATTCCTGCTTAGATATCAATACTAGAGCTCCTTAAAATATCACCATAAGGAGGTTCTCGAACAAGCATTAGTTGCCACTACGGTACCAAAGAATCTAGATGTTTGTCAGTTCCAAGCTGTGGTGGGACATTTGGCTACCCCACATTGTCTATCATTCTCTGAACATGATGATATCTCGCTAAACCATCCCCATAATACTGCACTCCATATTGTAGTCTTAATCCACAATCATCGTGTCAAGAGAGTCTTAATAGATGGGGGAGCTGGTCTGAACATTTGTACTCTCAAGTTAATCTGTGCACTAGGGTATTCAGATGATGCTATTGATGCCCGAAAAAAAATGACTATCAAAGCATATGATGAGGAAGAAAGATTGTTTAAAGGCTTGACTGTGCTACCCATTCAATTGGGGCCAATGATGAAACATATAGCATGTCAAGTGTTGGAGAAAGAGTTAACATACAACACTCTTAGGATGACCATGGATCCATGAAATGCAAGTTGTACCTTCAACATATCATCAATGTTTGAAATTTCCAATAAATGGATGAGAGGTGACTATATCTGCTGATTACAATCATCCTCAACATTGTGACACCCTTAGGATCTCTCAAGATATCTTTGTACCACACAACAGGGAAGCATCATGTTCCAAATCATCCAAAGAAGAACAACGTCCAAGTATTACCACCAAGTGGGTAGAGAAGAAGGGTAAATAAAAAGAAACAAGTCCTATTGAAACTCAATCAATAGATAATCCGGATCAACAAACTTCTTTATCACAAAATTTCCAAGAGAAATTCCAACTATTAGATAAGGGAATGGGAACATATTCTATGGAGCAATCGCTTAACCTATCACAGTTAATGCCATCTCCTAGGAAATATGGTCAACCATCTATGATCAAATCTCAAACATCATTACCAGTCATAGCTCTTGATGAAAGGTTTGTCAAAAAGGCATAATAGAAGATGAATTAGACAACAAAGCGATCCTGGATTGGCTATACAAAGATGAGGAACCCTCTACATCAGATATCAGTATCAAAAATGTCAATATTAACACTGATAAATATGGAAAAGGAAAAGTTATTTTAGAAAAAATGGGGTATGAAGGACAAGGACCTGTTGGATTAAGAAAGGATGGAATCATAGAGCCTATTACACCCCTCACTCTCCACTCAAAGGAAAATCTGGGACTAGGATACTCTAATGAAGAAAAACAAGAACTGGAAAAGAAGGTTGTAGAATGAATTCTTCAACTTAGAAATAGCTCTGAGATAGATTCAAATGAATATGAATGGGATTCATGTTCCGATGTATCTTTCATAGATATTCATATTGATGTCATCCAACAATATACATCTACATGTGAGGAGGGCTAATGCTCTGGGTCTAGACCAATGATGGGAGAGTCACTAAATATCGATGATTCAAGTGGGGATGAACAGACCTCGAGTGAGCTAGACAATCTTGAATAAAGTACCATCATTGACCACGACGTTACCATAAACAATTATGATGAAGCGGTTGTCTGAACCCTTACATCCATCAACCCAAATGAATCCGATGACCTCATGCCATTAATCCATCCTGAACTCATTGACTGGGAACGTGTCGAACCTTTGACTATACCAATATTTACAGATGATGATGCCATCATAAATTTCCTATGTAATAGCAAACCTGGTACAAATTCTATCTATAATACTCATAACAACATGACTCAGAAGGAGGGTGTCAAATATTCTAGTTGCAAAAATGAAAACAAGGAAAATAGATCTAATGGTGAAAACCATTCTATGGCAGCATTAGATCTGGAAAAAGAAAAAATAAAGAATGCATCTAACAGTGAAAACCTTTCTGAGGCATTGAAGGATGGAAGATTTGACACTCTTCTGGAACATTATCATGAGTGATCATCAGTCCTGGTGGAACCAACACATTCTGTGAACATCGGCACTGAAGAAAAGACAAGAATCCTACATCTGGCGGAATCCATGACAAATCAAGAAAGATCAGAATTCATCAAATTGTTTAAAGAAAGAAGCATCAACTTCGCTTGGTCATATTTCGATATGCCAGGCTTAGACCCAAATCTGCTCATGCATCACTTATCTTTGCCCGAAAGAATCAAGCCTGTCAAGCAAAAATTAAGAAAAATGCATCCCCATATCGCATTGATGGTAAAGACAGAGCTAAAGAAATTATTGGATGCTGGATTCATAAGGTCTATAGACTAATCTGAGTGGATATCAAACGTTGTACCTATTTCAAAGCTGGACAATAGCATCAGGATATGTACAGATTTTAGGGACCTAAATAAAGCATGCCCAAAGGATGATTTTCCACAACCAAATATAGACATCATCGTGGACTTGATGGTAGGGCATGCCATGTTGTCAATCATGGATGGTTTCTCTGGGTACAATCAAATAAAAATAGCTCCAAAAGATCAGGAAAAGACGGCTTTTACATGTCCATGGGGAACCTTCTGTTGGAACGTCATGCCATTTGGTCTGAAAAATGTAGGAGCCACTTATCAAAGAGCAATGATGAGAATATTCCATGATATGATGCACACCTTCATGGAGGATTACATGTATGACATCTTGGAAAAATATGGTACTAGGGAAGGACATCTGCATATCCTAGACAAAATCTTCACACGGATGGAGAAATTCAATGTCAGGTTAAACCCCAAGAAGTGTGTCTTCAGGGTCACATGAACAAAACTATTAGGGTACATTGTCTCAGAAAAAGGCATTGAAGTGGATCCAACGAAAGTCAAAGAAATAATGGAGATTCCACCTCCTAAGAATATCAGTCAACTCAGATCACTACAGGGAAGGCTCCAATCGATCAAAAGATTTATCTCCCAGCTGGCAGACAAAAGTCACCCTTTTAATCATCTATTGCATAAGAATATAGTTTTCAAGTGGGATGAGGGGTGTGAAACAACGTTCAATCAAATTAAATAGTATCAAATGTCACCACCCATTCTCATGCCACCAACAGAAGGAAGACCTTTGATATGGTACATTGCTATGACAGATATCTCTTTGGGGGCTTTATTAGCGCAAGAGGATTATGAAGGAAAAGAACATGCCATCTACTATATCAGCTGGATATTAAATGGGTATGAAATCAGTCACACTTTCATAGAGAAATATTGCTTGACAGTTGTATTCACTACTCAACAGCTAAGACACTATATGCTAACTCATATAATCAAGCTAATAGCAAAAATCGATCCTTTAAAATATCTACTCAGTAAAGCTACCTTAACAGGTAGACTGGCAAAGTGGGTCATGATATTAAGTGAATTTGACATTCAATATGTAGAGAGAAGGGCAATCAAGGGTTAGGAAATCACTGAACAATTAGCAGAGGCTCCTTTACCAGATGATCGACCAATGACAATGGAGTTTCCAAATGTAGACATACTAACAGTAATGCCCCAACAATGGGTATTATATTTTGATTGATCATACACATAGCGCAAATCAGGAGCAGGGATTTTATTCATCTCTCCACAAGGACACACCATTCCAAAATCATATAGATTAATGTTTCAGTGTACAAATAATGTGGCAGAATATGAAGCATTAATCATTGGGGTCAAAATAGCAATTCAATGGAAGATCACAGACTTACAGGTATATGGGGACTCTCAACTAGTTATTTATCAGCTAAATGACGAATATCAAACAAAAAATGAAAAGTTGATGCCCTACAAGAAACAAATAGATAATCTAAAATAGTCCTTTGTCAGTATCAAGTTTGATCAAATTCCAAGGGCGAAAAACAAAGCTGCAGATGCTTTGGCTACAATTGCTTCATTATTACAATTGCCTGAGAAGCGTGTTTGTTATGAGTTTATGGTAGAACAAGTATCATATCCTTCCCATAATCATCCATAATCTGCTACCATCTTCCATCTAGAAACCATTGAAACCTCCATCTATGAAAAGACCTATGCTTACCTGAAAGATGATATCCTTCCTCCTGATCTATCCAGGAACCAGAAACGAAACTTCATCCGCCAATCCGCACGACATACTTTAATTGCTGACATACTTTATCGTCAAGGTCTTGATGGTACCTTACTCCAATGTCTAGAACATGATGAATCTAAAACGGCCTTACGAGAGGTTCACAAGGGTATTTGTGGCACTCATTCGAGTGGGATAACTCTAGCCAAGAAACTCCTTTGTTTGGGATATTATTGGCCATACATGGAGAAAGAATCCTATCAGTTTGTTAAGAAATGTAAAAAGTGTTAGATTCACAGTAATTTGATTCATGCACCAGCACAAGAACTGCATCCCTTCACATCGACATGGCCTTTTTTTCAATGGGGCCTGGATCTGGTAGGAAAAATAAATCCATCTTCATCCAATGGACACAAGTTCATTATAATAGCTACAAAATATTTCACAAAGTGGATAGAAGCAGTGCCTCTTACAACAATAACTAGGAAGCAAATCTCCTCTTTCATTTTGAATTACATAATATGTCGGTATGGAATCCCTCAATCCATTATCACTAATAATGGATGACCTTTCAAGAATCAAGATGTCTAGGAGCTATGTGAAAAGTTTCATATCCAACATCATTTTTCAATACCGTACTATCCTCAAGGGAATGGCCAAGTAGAGGCCTCAAACAAAATAATACTCAAAATTCTAAAAAGAATGGTTAACGATGTTGGACATGATTGGCATGTCCAACTCAATCCTACACTATGGGCCTACAGAACAAGTATCAAAACACCAACAAGAGCTACTCCATATGCCTTGGTATATGGATCAGAAGCCATATTGCCCATTGAAGTTGAAATTCCATCCCTTCATGTATCACTCAGAGGTATCATTTCAGATGAAGAATATAGGATATCTAGACTGTAGGAACTGGAGTTGTTGGATGAGCGTCGTCAACATGCTGTTAATCATCTAATGGCTTATCAACAGAAGATGTCAAGAAGTTACAACCACAAGGTAAAACCAAGGGTCTTTCAGGTTGGTGACTTGGTACTAAAAGAAAACCCTAGGAATCAGCAAGACAGGGAGAAGAAAGGGAAATTTGAGCCTAACTGGCTTGGTCCTTTTGTCGTCATATCAGTGTATGGATCAGGAGCATATCAGCTATCAACATTAGAAGGGGATTTGTTTGATGAACCTATCAACATTATCCATCTTAGAAAATTCTATGCTTGAATCTCCTAGTGCATGGGTCAAACTTCTAAAAATAGTTTCCTTGATGAAAATCGGTCAAACAAGCATCTTGGCAATGCAAAAATACAAAAAAAATAGAAAATACAAAAAGAAAGAAAAAGAGAAAAATGAGAAATCCAAAAACACAAAGCGTGCAATCAAAACATATGGCGAAAACCTGGAAATAGGTGTCGTATGTAATTCTAAGATCAACTTTCCCATCTATTTTGATATATATCAGGATCATTAGTCTGGCAGTCAATACCATTTCATATCATGTCAGTAGTCTTGCCATCTTTGCATCCATATCAAAATCATTTTCAAATAGTGAAATCTCACTCCAAAGCTTGGGGGCAACATCTGGATATCACTAGGGGCAACAAAAACATTGATTTCATCAAAGGGTGAACAATAGTATAGCAAGAAAACAAAAACAAAGATCAAAGCACAACATCAATCATCGTTAGAGAGGCATCAACGATCTGTAACATGTCAAAAATCCAAAAACATGTCAAAAAGTTAAATCTGAAAAAGAAAAATCCAAAAACATAGGTCTGTGTTAGTCAAACTACGTGGTCTCTACATGTGTAATGTAGGCAAGGCTAATATTTGATCAGCCCCCGAGACCCCTAAGATAGGTTAGTAGGTTAGGTCTTTGGTCAAAAATCTCAAAAATCCAAAAACATCACAAAAATCAGGATGGATGATCTAAAATCTGAATAATGAATGAAACACTCTAACTAAACAATGGATAAATTATTATTTTTTGATTATCATTTCTTTGGAGTAACTCAATAATGTATTGAACTAGAGAAACAAGGAAGAAGAATGATGTTTTTATTATTTGTTGTCTGTAAGTTAATCATATAAATGTATGAATTGTTGGGGATGTGCAATGCAAATTTATCACCGATGACATTCAAAATTCACACATTGAAATGATTAATCACTGCCTGTTTTACACAATGAATGCTCAGGTCATCTCAGTTAAATCATACCTAGATGCTTGTGTTTTCTTGCAATATCAAAAATCATGAAAGAAGTACTCAGGTCGTCATTGGTCTAACACATACCTTTGATGCTTGTATTCACTTTCAACATCCAATAAAGCTCTATGATGACAAAAAGCACAAAAGTACCGTTAAAATGACAATCATTTTGCATATATAGTTGCATATTAAAATGAGATTGCATTCATCATAATCATTATCTACAGAGTATTTGTTGCATAAATGGTTCCAATCAATGATTATCTTATCTACAAATAAGACTAAGTATACTTGACATAATTCCAAAAATCATCAAAAACATGTAGGAGTCATCATCTCATCATTTAGTTTCATCATTTCATCATTCATGAATTTCATCATACACCAAATTAAGTATATATTAAATTGTACCATAAGTACATCATGTTCATTTTTCCATCAAAAAAACATTCATTACATTATCATCCATCAACATCATAAGATCATCATTTTATCATTACATAAAATAAACAACATTTATTCATCCATCCATATATTTACATCACATCATATATCCATGTATCCTATATTCTACAAATACATTTATCATAGAATAATTACATAAAATAAAAGCATTTATCATTACATCATCACATTTGAAATAAAAACATCACATATTGCATAAATCACATAATAAATGCATCCATCACATAGCTATCATAAATCATCGTAAAATCACATCAACTGCATCTCATATATATATATATCATCAAGTGTCAAGTATACAAAGAAGTCTGAATATAAATATACATCATCAAAAATGAGGTACATCATAATATACATCATGTCTCAAAAAGAATAATCTCAATGGCATCTACGATATGCTACTACCAGAATGTGCGGGCCCAACAGGACCAGTACCACCACCACCCTTAGAAGAACCAAGATCTCTAGTATCTCTATGTGGAGGCTGTGTCACCCCCTCACTCACTGTCCTAGTATGCATCCACCTAGATCTCGATGGGGCATAGCTAACTCTGCGATCAACAAGCACTGCATCATGATATCTACCCCTATAAAACTTGGCCTCTCGGCCAACCTGCATAACCTCTCTCATGTAGTCTCCCACTGAGGTACCATCGGCCACTCTCTGTAGGGTCTCCGCTGTCTCCTATGCCCTCTCAGCAATCTGACGACCACTATCTCGCTCGGCTGTCAAAGTGGCAACCTACGTTTGTACAGTGGCCAACTGTCCCTGAACCTACACTAAATCCTAAGCATGAGCCTGAGCCTCGGCCTGCATCTAAGTCTAGGTCTAAATAAGCAAACCCTGAGCCTATACCAACTGCCCCTACAATGTCTAGACCTGTGTCTAGAGATTTGTAATTTGTCTCTGATAGTCCACTGGTGGTACTGTCACTGCTCGCCTCTTGCGAGGCCTACTAGATGATGGACCATTGCTGACTGGCCCTACCCCTTTGTCCCCTCCACTGCCACCATCGCTATCATCACTGCTGCTATCATCACCACCCCTCTTCATGCTACTACCTAATGGCGTACTAGCCTCACTCTCTGTAGAACCCTCGGCCACATCCTCCTCTATTGCTAACGGTGCTGGCTCATCCGAAATAGTGATATGTGGATGTGGAACCAGAGCCAGGAAGGCAGCGTACTCCTCTATAACTGGCGCCTCTACAATGTCTCTCCGTATGTCCCAGGGTGATGGATGTAGTGCCCTGTATCCCTCTACTAGAACATCATAAGATAAACAAGGCCCCCAATCAGGAATATCACTCTGCCTCCTAGCATAATGGGCTACCCCCTGTGGCATACACTGCACGATGCCATACTATCTGTACACTCAGCACAACAAAAATCTCTCTAAAACAAAAGGTGTTCGACCGATTAGATACATAGAATCACAGAAGTATTCCAACACTGCATCATCCTCGTCCCACTACTCACAGTTTAAGTGTGGATGCTAGGTAATAGTCTCTGTGTCATCAAAAACCCGCCTCCAATGCTCTAACTTACCCATCCAGGCCTGGGTAAGCTAACCTCTGTATCTGAACACATATGGTTTGCTTGTTGGTCTGTCTGCCACTAGAAATGGCCAAGCAATAGAAAAATACTCCCATGCCCACACCTGTAACAGGGTCATCCATGTTGATAGGCCGCGTGCCCCTTGGTACACCACTAAGTGAAGATCATGATAGAGATGTGTCAGCATGATCATGATAGAGATGTGTCAGCATGCACATCCCCCATGCATATCTAGTACCATGTACCATCATGCTCTCTAACGTCCTACCCCAACCCACGAGGAATCCCTTTGACCTACGATTAGGGCAAAGGAAACCTTCAATAAAGCTAGCAAGCACTACTGGTAGTGTCGTGTATGAGTTGGTGATCCTCCTCCATCGGACGCTCGGACCCTCAATATCAAGATCCTGGAATACTCTGCAAAGAGCATCTCTATCGCCGGTCCCATGGGAATCATACGCTACAATCTTCCCCATGAACAAAATGCGCAGAATCCGCCACACATCCCCGAGTGTGACCATCATCTCACCAGTGGGTAAATGAAAGGTGTTGTGGTCACTATGCCACTTCTCAGCCAAAGCAATCAACAGACCCCGATTAACCCTAATCTGGGGCATGTCAAGCAAACTAGTAAGGCTGCATCGACCTATAATCTGAAGCTCATCTGGTGTCAGATGAGGTATCGAGTCTATGGTCCAAGGAAACCTCTCTCACATCTGGAGAGTACCCAAATCCTCCTATCATCATAAGAAAAAAATCCACAATCTATGTCAAGAAATCAAAAGTCATTCTACTATCAAGTCTATTCAAAAAATTTGGTATGAGTTTTCGATCAAAATTCATGGGCAAACATCAACAAACCTCACCTATCATGAGGTTCATCAAACATTATCTACTCTTTCCTATCATGAGAATTTAGTCTTGTTTAAATCATCAAACTCCAACATCAAGAATTTGGATTATCAATCATACCAATCCGAAGAATGGACATGATCAGAATTGACAAAATCAAGGTTACCTAAGTCAAAATCTTCAATTTTGACATGAAAGCGCTAAATCAGGCACCCGAAGCACTAAATCCCAAAAGTGCTACTTTATCAGTCAAAAGCGCTAAATCAGGCATGCAGAGTGCTAAATATCAAAAGCGCTACTTCAGCACTCCGATGCACTATAACAGGCATCTGAAGCGCTATTCTACTCTAAGCGTTGTTTTACCACATCAAAGCGCTAAAACATTCCATCAAAGCGCCGCTTTACCAGAAGTGCTAGAACAGACCATGAAAGTGCTAATCAACCAAATCAAAGCGCTAAAACTCTCTAAGCACTAAAATCTAGCATCAAAGCGCTAAATTTGAAAACCTAAGAGCTATAATATAAAAAAATTCTACATTATCCTATGGAAGCGCTAGAGAATTTAATGCAGGTGCTAAATCTCAAAGCGCTAATCTACTTACTAAAAGCGCTACACTGGAGTGAAAGTGCTACAGCGTGGCTTGAAAGTGCTAAAACAGGAAAAATATGCCTAAAGCTATAAAATGCATAAAAAATTGAATTTCATAAAAAATGAGGAGGATAAGGGGTACATATCGAAGGTCCATATGCGGTCGGCCATCGGCGACGTCGAACGCGCTCGAAATGGTGAGTGTGGTAAGGGATTGGCATCCTGCTCCAGCTGGCTGAAATGTCTCTATCACAAGGATTTTTCAAACTCAACAAGTGCAAATGACTTTGAAAATGACCTTTTGGACTATATATAACTTTTGGAAAGGGATTTTTGAGGGGTTTTATTATATTTTGATTAATTTTAGTCGTGAAATTAATTGAAATTCATCTGCGGGCTATATTTCTTCATCATTTGTCGAGAGATAAATTATTTCATCATCGTATCTTCATCAAATCATCAGAAAATCATAAAAATTTCAAAAAATTCTAAAAAATCATCAAATCATTAATTTATCTCCCGAGGGGGCATATTATCATCAATCATCTTAAAATCAATGTCTGAGGCATGCAAAATTATTTTTTATCATCGATCCCGATAGTAGCAGCAAAATTTTCTTCGAAGCAATGCATAAACACATCACTTCGAAGAGGGGAAAAATGTATACACCTAAAAATGGTCTCGAGCATCTGATTAATTAAATGTGAATTATTTGATTAATTATCCTAAATTTCCTCTACTATCGAATAAATAGAAATATTTATTTATATAGTTCACATTTAATATTCATCTTAATTAAATAAACAAAATTAAATACTTTGTTTGATTTAATTATCAAATTCCTATTTTATTCTATCACATCAATCCTAAATTAATTAAATAGAGATTAAAACACTTTATTTATTAATTGCCATATTCTTCTGTCTAATTTAATAAACAACTTCTATAGTTCATTTTATTAAAATTATTTATCCGTCTTTTGCTAATTTAAATAAGTCAAAATATTTGATTTAAAGCATAAAGAATATTCCATCTATATCTCCTCAAAAATGAATTAGATATCCTATGTCTAATTTATGTCTAAAATATGTCGCAATTAATGCTTTGAAACTTCACGAGAAGTTTTGGAGACAAATTGGAGACAAATTCCAAATTCTTCTCTCAATCCTCCCCCATCAATCTTTCCTCTTCTCTTGCCTAGTGTTTTCATGGGTAGAGACAATCACCAAAATTCTCTCAATCTCCTCCATATCTCACCATTCAATCCTCCAGATTGAATCCAACCCTCTCAATTCCTTCCCTGTGCATTTCTACAACCAGAAAATCTATAAATACAACCTCATTGAACCAAGAAAAGGGATCGAGATAATCTAACTTATGCATTCTTACTCTGTAGGAATTCAAGCATCAAGCATCCAGTAATCAAGCTTTCACATCATGGCTGCCTCTTGTAGTTGTATTTATATGTTTCTATGTCAATTCATGTTAGTTTAGTTTATTTATCATCTAGTATTATCACATTAAGCTCTATATCATTGCATTAGCATCCATCTCGTTCTTCAGATAGTCATTTTAACAATCATAGTGCACTCACGATCTGAGAGCCACAATGATTTAATAAATCTTTGGAGATAGAGAACAATATGATGCTTTCAGTAGATTATTGCTTTAAATTGATTCAATTAGCTTTGTCTTTGATATAATGTCGTATTAATAAGTGTGTTTTGTGCTTTACACCTTACCCACGCTTACACATAGAAGTCCCTCATCAGGACTAGCTACCACAACAACAACTAGAGCAGATAGAGTGGATTCTAGATAGCCAAACTAAGTGAAAGACCTAGAATAAGGAACATGGGAGTACTTGGCTAAATGGAAAGACATGCTAGAAGAGGATGTAACATGGATCTCAAAAGCTAAATTGGAATTACTTGGATCATTTCTGAAGTTGGCAACGTGCGAGGCACACTTTTCAAATAACCCTAGGAGTTTGATATAGGAGCATCCAAGAGATTCATACTACATCTAACTATAAAAACTAGTTTTCCCTTGCAAACTGGAATGAATTTAGAATAGGAAGTGTATGGAGACATACCTAGGTGACGACCCCCATGACACTACGATCCAGAAGAACCCTCCACTAGAAGATCGATTTGATGAGAAACCTAGACCCAAACCTATTAGAGGAGACAAAGGGAATCTTACCATATCTTACAGAGCCTTCATGGATCATTGTAGGATGGATATAGGATAGGACAAATCCTAATTAGGTTCACACCCATCCACACCCACATTTGGTGCATCTTCAATTCCTTAGGGCTGACATACAAGTTTCATGGGACATCGGACTTGGGATCTAATTGATGCTGACATAGATCATTCTTAATATTTGGAGCTAGTATTTAATCACTATTTGAATTTAGTAGAAGGCAACTAAGTAGGAATATGGAGTTGGAATTTAGCTCCTTAGATTCAAAAATTAGTTCCACATATAGTATTAGTTACACCTATGGTGGCCCATGAGCTAGAAGGTATGGCCCATGGAGCCTATTGTAATATGATTTTGTGAAATCCTATAGGCATGTATGTTTATGTTTTCAACAAATAAAGTTTCATGCTAATTTCAGTTATTTGAGTTGTGTTGGATTCTGCTGCAAGATTGGATAGTTCATTTTGGACCCTACATCCTTGACTGCATCAAGTTCACATGCCTTATTAGAAATGAAATTTTTCATTCTATTTCCTTTCTGATAGCAATGGGAAATTATGAAGTTCCTCATTATGTTCATTAACCCCCAAATTAAATTTGTGATGTTTTGCAGCTTCTAATTTAGAATGTTCGTACCCCTAATTTGATATTTATACATATTTGTGAGTTGTCTTTTATATCCACATCTAATAAATATTTTTCTTGGAAAAATTCAAGACCTCTTAGGAGTGCTTTGCATTCAGCCTCATTATTGGAACTAGAAGGTAGTTTCCTTGTAATTGATTAGATAAGTTTATCACTATCATTCCAAATTGCAATTTTAGCACCAAACATGTCAAGATTGCCTTTGTGGCCTCATCAAAAGTCATCTTTAAGCATTCCCTAGGTGGGGGGAACCACTTCACCATAGCTCACTTGGCCTTGTTTCTATATTTGGTTTTGAAGCATTGTGGTATTCGAAGGGATTTCCAACATTTCATGATCTACCCATCCCATGAGGTGAACGGTCTAGGCCCTGAAGTCTATTTTTAGATCAAGATACTACCTCAAATATAATTGCCTCAATTATTTTAAAGACCAAGGCCACTGTCGATTATTTATTATTAAAGATTATATTAATTCTTTCCTTCCAAATCTCCCATATCAATAATGAGGGGCTCATAACCCATATGCCTTCCCAAATACATTGCCTTATTTTTTTCCAACCCACAAAAAAGTTGGTGGATGTCCTTCTAGAGAGGACCTAACCAATTAAAGAAATTTTGGAGCCAATTCCAAAAAAAATTAGCAAAGGGGAAGTTCACTAATAGGTGATCTATAGATTATTTATTTTATTTACACCTAACACATTTTGAGGGTCCAATAATTCCTAGTGTTTTGAGGAGATCGGTAGTTAAGATTCATTTATTGATGAAAGACCATACAAATGCCCCAACCTTGGGGAGTGTCTATTTTCATCAACACAACTTAGCTGACCAATCCACAACATGCTCAAGTATAGTTTGGATTTTGTAGCCCATCTTCACTGAGTAGCTCCCACTCTTTGAACTAGTCCATATGACAATTCCTTTCTTTGTGTTTGGCACCACACTATATTTGCTAGGTTCTTCCAACAATCTAATTTTACTATCAGTCAAGATTTCTAGTGATTCAAGTTTTTGCAAATTCCATGGCTCTCGAGCTGAAAAAGGGATTAATAAGTCCATAATAACATTTATAAATGTTAGATCAGATAATGGTGGATGAGAGTTCCAAGAGTCCATCCAAAAAAATTTCTTAACAAAATTCTTGATAACCAAAGATGTGTGATCTATAATAAGGGATCTAGAATTCAACATGAAATCCTACACATTTGAACCATGTAGGGGGTTGGGGTTAGTAATGATTATTTCTTGGACATCTTTGTCCATATAATTTATCCTTCTTATTTGACACCATTTTGTAGAATAATCTTTATACATCCTCCAAAATAGCTTTGCTCCTAGAGCAATATTCTATTTTTAATTTTTTTAATTTTCACCCCACCATTCTCCTTTCCCTTACAAACAATCTGCCACCCAATTATGGGGATTAACTTTTCTTTTTTTGAGCCATCCCATAAAAATTTCTTCATTATACTTCTAGTTGGTCCCTAGCTTTTCTTCGAATTTGTGTGCTTGAAAGTTGATAAATAGGAATGGAAAATAAGTCTACCTTGATCATTTGGATTTTCTCGAAAGGTGTCAGCAACTTCTCCTTCCAATATGTACCTTTATTTATGCTTGTGTCAAATTTTTCATCCCATATGCTGGACTTGATTTCTCCTTAAATAACAAATTTACCTCAAGGTATTTGCATGGTAATTCTTCTATATTGAAATTTAGGATCAACTTTATTCACCTTTGTGTGGACCTTTTGGTATTGAAGAAGAAAATGATTGAATTTTCCTTATTTATTATCTATCTAAAGATAAAAGTGTAATTTTCCAAGAGTGTTTGGATAGTTGATTCCTCTTGGACCTTAGATTAGCCATAGGGTGTTGTGTTATCTGCAAATTGGTGGTGAGTAATATTTGGGAGAAAATCTACCACCTTCACACCCATGTAACTTCCTTGGTTGGCATAATTTTTGGTAGCCCTCCCTAAAGCTTCTGCCATGATAGTAAAGAGAAAGGGGGACATTCGATCCCCTTTTTTAATCCCTCCCATGGATTCAAAGAAACCACAAGGACAGCCATTAACTAGAATTAAGTACCTTATAGTTGATATGCAATTGAATATCCATGATATCCATTATTTCTTCAACCCAAATTTTTCTAATATTTTCATTAGAAATATCTAGTTAACTTTTTCATAGGCTTTGTTGATATCCAATTTCACAACCATTCTGCTCTAATTTTTCATGGTGATAGAATGGATGGACTCTTGTGTAGTGATAATGCTATCAATTATGTTTTGTCTAGGTGTAAACCCACTCTTCTCCTCTAAAATTATTTTTGGAAGAATTGATTTTAGTCTATTTGCTATCACCTTTGAGATAACCTTATACATTATGTTGCATACTTATATTGACTGAAAATATTTGAATGAGGCTAGATTAGTTTTCTTTGAGATCAAGGTATTATTTATATCTTTTAGTATCTTCCTAGACTTTTGTTGGTTAGCAATGGAACTCCACAAGACCGTCTCTAATTGTATCACAAAAATATGTGTTGAATACTGATGGGAACCCATTGAGGCTAGGAGCTTTGTTAGGTTCCCTGGAGGAATTTTTCATGCCATTTCTTCCTTTGTTATTAGTACCATCAATCATTGTTTTTCCTCTTTTGTGACCTTGAATTCATGATAGCATTTAAAAATTATTCAATTCCATTCAATTTGGAAGCATTTGCACTTGTAACTTGGATGTCGTGAAAGTGGTTAACTGCTTCGATCTAGATATCTTTAGATTGTTTAACTATTGGGCACATTTGATTTGGCTCATAATGATCTTGTTTGAGGCTCTTCTCATCCTTTTGGGTTTGTGGAAAAGTTTGGTATTGAGGTCTCCTTATTTGAGCTATGTTTCCCTTGAATTTGAACTCCAATATATATCCTCTGGCTAAGATTTATGAGTCTATTGTTATTATCTCCTTTTCCTTTTCATATTCCACCACTATCATCCCATGAGTAATTATTTTATGGTTCAAATCCTTTAGTTCTATTTCAATTATTTCTTTTTGAATATGTTTTTGAAACAACTCTTATTCCATTCCCTAAGATTTTGTTTGATGATTAATATTTTTTTCAAAAATTCAAACATTTTGGATCTATTAGGGACCACTTCTTGAGCCCACTGATTGGCCATTAAACCTTCTAGTGATTCATCACTCAACAACATTTTTTAAAATTTGAATGGGCATCGATCTCGAGAATTTTCATTTTCTATATTGAGGGTAACATGGAAGTGACCCGATCCAAAGTTTGACATGATTATATATTGGATAGTATGCCACTATATATTTGAAGCTAGGAACCCATCTCTACATATAAACTGGCATACAATTATCCATGCCACTCTTTGGAACCCATTTTCATTATATATTTAAAGCTAGGAACCCATCTCTACATATAGATTGACATGTTATCCATCCACCAAATTCCTCCTGAGAGGATCACTTCCAATTCTTCCTTGGATTGAAATACCATAATGAATTTTAGAATGAAATGGTTGATCACCTGCATGATTAAGGTTGTTTCCTTCAACATCTCTTCATCTACCATAACTTCATTGGTAACTTCAATGCATATTTCTAAGTCAACAACACCCTCATAGTCACTAGTGTTTGGGGATAGGATTTAGATTTTGTGCTTCTCTTGCGTAGGGCTCCTTTCATCGCACATAATTTACCACTTGTGCTCCTACAAACTACCATCCTTTGTCAGATTTTTGTACTTGCTTATTTTGTGATATTAACTTTAGATATTGCATAATATTTGCAATATATTATGTAATTAAATATATATATTATATATATTTATATTGCATATATTATATAAAAATATAATTTAATTTAAATATATTTTATATTATATTATAAGTATTACATATTAATATATTCTATATGTTAAATATTTTAGATAAATAAAAATACATTTTAGAACAAAAAAAGAAAGGTCATTGACCCAAGGTCAAAGGGTTGGCCTGTGCATAGAACAAGCCACCCTTCCCCTAGGTAGCCGAGGGAGCCATGGGCTCCCATGGAGAAATGAACCCATGAATTCCCATCGGCCCCATGGGGATTCATCCGAGTAAAATTCTTTTCAAAATAGAAAAAAACTTAATATTCTTTTAAAACATACTTATAAATTAGAATTTGGTTGCCATTATAATTGCATGTAATGTATAAATAAACGTAGATTCTAGATTTGAAATTTGAAAAAATTACAGCGTTTTGATGAAGTTCTCTACAATATTCAAACTATATATATATATATATGAACTTGAAAACATAATTATAGTATAAGTAAAATGATTTTTTAATCTTTAATCGAGCAAAAAACAAGACAAATTGGAAAACTTTCATCTACCATGGTTGAATCCTAATACCAATATCACAAATTGACATGTTGTGGAAAATACCTCTTACTTCTCAATTGATGAGCTAAAGGGGGTTTATAATGAATGGTTTAGAAGGCATAACACTTGTTTAAGGTTTTTTCAAATGGGGTTACAAGCTAAGTGGGCTTAACCTTGGGGAAAACTTTGTGGTTAAGAGTGCTTGACCTGGAGTAGTACTAGGATGGGTGACGTCCTAGGAATGCCCAATGCTTCACCTCTATGAGCATCACCTAGATGCAATGAGTGCTCAGTGGACCATTCATTATCCCGAGAGATGGGCTCTTGTGAGCTACTACTCATGAAACATGGGTCAATGAGTTTGACTCATAAACCTACATATTTGAATCCTAGTAGCAATATCACAATTTGGCACACTATAGAAAATGCCTCCTAATTATCATTCATCTACCAATTTGGAAATAAATTTGGAAATGAAATAAAAAAGAAACAACTAGCTCAACACTCTTCAATCATCATCTCAACAAAGGAATTAGAGGCATTATTTAAAGAATATTTATTTATTTAGCAAGTTGGTTTCTAGTTAGTTGTCAAGAGTATTAAGAAATAATATTAATTTTAAACTATAAATTATAGTTGTTAATTCCATTATTAAGTAATTCTAATTATTAATCGGAGGATTGAAATTTTTAGATGCAGCGAGAATTACAAAATTGGAATGGTTACAAAGGTAGAAGTCACAACTTAAAAGTGACACAAGTAAATCAAATCAACTTAGTAATATGATTTAGGGAAAATTAGGAAAACAAATGATGTATATTTATAATAAGTTACATTATGAATTATTGATAAACTTAAATTAAATTATGAATTCATAGTCAAACAATAATGTTGAGTCAAATGAGAAATTAAATTATTATATCTTGTAATTATCTAATTCTTCTTCTATTCATTTAGTTATTGGTTATTAATAAATAATTTCAATAACAAATAGTTATATTAGATAGATTATTATTCAACTGTGTATTTTATTTAATTCTTGAATTAATGAAATTGACCTATGTAAAGAATTAGTTAACATAACATTATAGATTTTTTTTTACCATAATTTAATAGTACAACTCTTGTTAAACAATTGATTAGGAATGTACAATTCTTTTATGAGGACTAGTCTAGATGATTAAACCTTAGAATTGTATTATAGCAATTCAATTTTTTTTCAAATGAAAAATATAATTTCATCATGATATGTCATGTATAGTCATCTAGACCAAATAGGTTGCCTTTGAGGTTGAGAGTAATATAGAGGTTTTCCTCAATCATATTGAGTCATTTCCTTCCTCAAACTATGTACATAGCGCTTATGATGGCATCATAAACATGATGCCTTCAAACGTGCAAAGGTGGCTACATAAGTATGTCTTGTTTTATGTTGTACACTGAACAAAAATTGGGGTTGTTTTATTGTTAGGTAGAGTAAATAGTGGGCACAACACTATATCTTTGAAAGTCTTAAAGGTAATTTTAGGCCCAAAGGACATAAATGACAATGACAATGTTAGATCACAAGGCTCCATTTTTAGGACTTTAAGAACAAGGTAAAGATTGTAGTACAAGGTGGAGTATTGAGGGAGGAGACTATTTTTTTAGAGAAGAAGGCATTTCCTTTTCAAGAAGAGAAGTGGTAGACCAAATATATCAATATACCAATATTTGACACAAGGCTTTTGAATGCAATTTCCATAGTGCTTATGAAGCATCTTTGGGTGCTAGATACACAATAAAGAATATTAATTTGCTAATGATAATTTTTTTTTTGTTTTACATCACATGGGAATGAAATTTATAGTGGATACAATATGCCAAAGGTGGAGGATGAGTAGATGATTACAATAGTCCAACATGCAAAATTAATCGTGAGTTATGATTAATGGGTTTGTGAATGAAAATGCATTGTGATTTCTTTGTTGGAGCTAGTGCCTATTTCAAGCAATTAAATGTAAACTATGCTTATCAATAGAAGACAACACTTCAACCTCTTAGTATGACCCATTGAAGGATTTTGAAATTGCCCTAGTTATAGTCTAGTTGTTCATTCAAACATTTTAAAGTCATTATTAATGTTTCTTGTTTAGTAGGATGGGTCCCTACAAATAGATCCCCAATATTATATCTAAAACATAGTATTGTTAAAAATAATTAATTAATCTTAAATTTAAATGATTTATGTCAATCAAAATTATTTTATATTATACTTAAATTTATAAGAATTATATTTAATTTTTATAAGAAAAATTTAGAGAATATTCTTTTACTTGATTGAAATAATAATTAAAATTAAAAGTTTAAATTAAACAAATACAATAATACGTCTATAGTAAAATTAATTAATAAAATCTAATATAAAATATAAATACAATTTTTTTCTACTCTAGTTTTATTATCATACAAAACCCTCACACTTTTGATTAAATTTTAAAATATTATTCAAATCTTCTAATTTTTATTTTTTTATTACTATATTGCAGCTAATTAATTAACTGTACATAGCCTGTTTAATAATAATAAACTTATTCTTTCTATTGAGAAACACCTACCATTTAAAAGCAGATTACCATGTAATTCAAAATGTACGTGTGGTTGAATTTACATGCTGTAATCCAGAAGTCTTTTACAGTTGAACATCTCTTCCACACATTTATTATGGTGTTGTCTTGTTTAACAGAAGTCTAGATTAAGTGTTTTTGCTTGCCCACAAAAATTTAACCATCCATATATACTTCACATGTTTGTCAAGGATGTACAATAGGACTGATTAGATCTACATTTATGTAACTGTAATGCTTTCATGCTCTTAGTGTGTAGTTTATTCAGCATTGAGGATGGACAATGCCTTTTATTACCAAACTGTTGCATGGATTTCCAACAATGTTCTAGTTACATGCTACCTTCCAGTGTCTTTTTTTTCTTGTTTTTGTTTAAGCTGCTATTCATTCAGCATTTATGCTCATAGGAAAAGTAGACAAAATCAAATGAAATGTAATAAGGACCATGTTAAAAGTATAGTTTGTATGAATGACCACTCCTAACATTTAAGACCGGAAAATGTTTATTACGTTAAAGGCGTTTTCTTTATGAAAAAGATATCGTCAAAGCAGGAAGAGAAAAATATCCTTCGATGGTTGAAGATGATGATCATGACCACGACAAAAATTAACCTCACATTACTCTCGAAGAATTTTTTAGTGTTATTATAAGTAAACATGTTATTATAGTCATATATACATTAATGAACTACCTTTGTTAGAAGTATGCATATAATGTTGGCCCTACCTCTCCTGTCCAAGATCTTGTTGATGTTAGAAGGAAAAAATGTGAGTCAATATGTGATTTTAACAGAAGGATTACATATGTTTTTCTATCATTCATAAATTTCATGGGCTTGATATTTAGTTTGAAAAAAAAGAATGTATTTACTAACAGAAATCCCCATATTATCAGACAAGCAGCTTTGACTGCTAATTGCATTGTATTGAAAGTTTGAGCCTCCTTTGTTAATGAAGTAATACAAATACTTATCATGAAATGTAAGAGTATTTCCACAATGTAAGACCAACCATAAAAATTCATGCACCTAAAATCACAACTTTATTTGATTGTAGGAATATATCATGGATACCAAAGCTCCCTATCAAAAAACTGGAAGCTGCGGGCTACTGCCAACGTTCCAAAGGGGCTGAATCACTTTGATGACAGGTCAATAAAGTAAGAATATAAGCTAAAAAATTTCCAGAGATGCTGACAACTTTTATAAGGCCCAGACAGAAGCTGTTGGAGAAAAGAGTAATACCTGAGATAGCATATTGGCTGACAAAAATGGTTTTAATTTACAATTATGCAAGACATCTCATCTATGATTTTCAACACGAGCCCTTCCTTGCAAGAAAGAACATATGGAGGTGAATGATCAGCTGCTAAATAAAGCTGGACAAACTATCGCAGCTATTCCATAGAGCAACCGAATAGCCTAGGCTTATTGGCAACTCAGACCACTCCTCTTCACCGTAATTCAATAGCCTATAATTCCCCTTCACAATATCAGATCTCTTCATACGAAAAATAAGAACAGGTAATGCCTTCTCATCCTTTGGAGGAGCATCGCCATGTTAGTGGTTAATTCCAACTTCAGATCACCACACGTAGATTGTGGATCTCTGATTCCTGCTCTGTTTAGGTCTGTTTCCTTCTGCCTAAATTAAGGCTGTTAATTTCAGTCTTCACTTAGTCTTCACCGTAATTGGTTTCTTCATACGGTGCCTTATTTTAGCATAGAGAAGATGGTAATATTGTAATGTAGAAGTTAATATCAAGAGTTCAGTTTTTATGCTCTGTTTTTTTCTTCTCTTACTGCTCTGTTTTATTTTTCTGTATAATCTGCAAATCTCTGTCTTTTTTTTCTTTCTGGTTAATCTATGCAGCTGTAGCTGCAAATTTCACAAGGTATTAGAGCATAGGTGCCAGAAAGGAGAAGTGCAATTCTTTTTTTTCAGATATAGAAGATCAGAGCTGAAAAATGGAATTTTCAACCTCTGCTATTCTCACACCACACAACTATTTTGATTGGAAGCCAAAGATTCTGCGACAGCTCAGAAGTAGAGGCCTCTATCGGATAGTTATGAATACGGAGGTTGAACCCAATTCAGCAGTTGAAAAGTCTAAATACTTCAACCGAATGGATGAAGCCTTTGGTCTGCTATGCTTATCCATCTCTCCAGAACTATTGTTTCATGTTGAGGCATGTACAACTCCAAACCAAGTTTGGAATACATTGGAGACTCTCTTTGGAAAGCAAGATGAGATGCGGGGACATATCCTTGAAATGAGCTCAACTCACTAGATCCAAGGAGTTTTGATAATATTCAAGATTTCTTCACTAAGTTCAACGCTTTATTGCTTCAGCTGAAAGCATGTGGTATTGACAAATCCAAGGAAGAAAGCAAATCAATACTTGCTATTCTATCAAAGTTGGGTCCATAATTTGTAGTATATGTCTCTGCTTTCCACACAGTCAGGCTCACAATAGGAGCAACTTGGAAGATGCCCACACTGGATACCTTCATTGAGTCTCTAATACTTGAGCAGGATAAACTTATAAAGGTGGGCACGTTGAAGAATTCCAAAGCTCATGCCATGCAAGTGGGAAGAACAATTCCAAATCCAACCAGCAATTCAAAGGCAAAGGGAAGAAGGATTCAGATCCAAGAAAACAAGGCAATCCCAAACCTCCAGATGGATCTTCAGGCTCAAAAGAAAAGAAGGACAAAAGGGGAAAATCAAAGTGCAGCTATTGCAACCATGGGTACCATCCAGAATCATTGTGCATGAAGAAGACCATTGATCTCATGGTGCAGACACTTGAGCAGCATAATCTTTGTAGCCTTATCCCAGAGAGTGCCAAGAAGTAGGAAGTAAAAGCACCAGAAACAAGAGACAATGCTCATGCATTGATTGCTATTCATTCCTCTTTAGATGCTTGGATCATAGACTTTGGAGCTTCACACTACATGGCAGCCACAAAAGATGCCTTTTCTTCATTGAAACCATATTTTGGTTCTCCCATTCTCATGGGAGATGGTTATCCTGTAGAGGCAACTGTAATAGGGTCGGTAGAGGTTCGAATTGGAAGTTTTGAGAATGTCTTACATATTCTAAAGCTTTTTGTTAATCTTCCTTCTATGTATCAAATAACACATACTGGAACCAATAGGAGAGTTGAATTCACACTAGATTCAATAAGCATCTATGACATGCAAGACAACTCTAAAATTGTTGTTGGTAAGGTGAACCATCAATCTCATATGTACACTTTCTCTGACTTTGTTGTCAAATTAGATTCTACTTTACTACTAACACATGCAAATGATGAAAGTAGAATTTGGCGTGAAAGATTTGGACATTTGAATTTTAAATACATGCAGCAACTTAGCAAATAGGGGATGGTGAAAGGCTTGCCTACCATAGAATTTTCTAATGGAGTTTGTGAAGGTTGTGCTCTTGGAAAGCATCCACAAGAAAGTTTTCCCAAGGGAGTGCATGGAGAGTCTCCTCTCCTCTAGAGCTTGTTCACAATGATCTAATGGGTCCCTTTCCTGAACCTTCCATGAGAAAAGACAGATTTTTGCTAACATTCATTGATGATTACAAAAGATACACATGGGTGTATTTTCTCAAATTCAAGTCTGAAGTGTTTGAGCATCTCAAGGTTTTGAAAGCTCATCCAGAGAAGCAGTCTGGAAGAATGATCAAGATCCTCCACACAGATAATGGGGGGAGTATGTGAACAATGATGTCCAACATCTTTGTGATGAAACAAGAATACAGTTGTAGAACATAGTTCCTTACACTCCACAACAAAACAGGGTAGCTGAGAGGAAGAATCGATCTTTGAAAGAGATGGCCAGTTGCATGCAAGGTCCCTTCCCCCCAAATTGAGGGCTAAAGTAGTCAACTGTACTTCATACATACAAAATAGATCTCCTCACAAATTTGTCATAGGAAAAACACCTTTTGAAGCATGGAGTGGCATGCAACCAGAATTCAGACATTTTTGCATTTTTGGATCACATGCATGGGCCCACATTCTTGCAGAAAAGAAGAAGGCCTTGGAGCCTCAAATAAAAGAATGCATCTTTCTAGATATTTAGATGGCGTAAACGGATATAGATTGTTAGATCCTTCAACAAAAATGCTCTTCTTTGAGAGAAGTGTCTACTTTGAAGAAAATCCCCCACATGCATCTTAGGATACACAAGCCACCACCTTGATGCTTCCTCCTCTTGTTGATTTCAGAGATGATACACTAATTTCATATATTTTTGAATCTGATTCAAAAGAAGATGAGCATGCTTGTGTTGATCCACATCCAATTTCTGATTTGGCTACCAGTGATGATTCAGTATCTCCTATGAGAACTCAAAGAACAAGGAGCTTGGATAATATTTATGATTCCCCTCATGCATTTTTAGCTACAAATGCCATCATTATGCCAATGCATGCCCATGTGATTCAAGCATCTGATCCTCAAAATTATGCAAAAGATGTAGGGAATCCTCATTGGGAAGCAACCATGGATGAGGAGTACAATTCTCTCATTACGAATCAAACTTGGCACTTGGTTCCACTTCCATCCAATCACAAGCTTGTAAGGTGTAAGTGGATCTACAAAACAAAGAAATTAGTAGATGGTCAAGTGAGCAGATATAAAGCAAGGTTGGTAGCCAAAGGTTTTCAACAAGTTCATGGCATTGATTATGACAAGACTTTTGCTCCGGTGGCAAAAATGGACTACATTCGATTGGCTCTTGCCATTGCAGTAGCGAGAAGGTGGGAGATTCATCATATGGATGTGAAGAATGCATTTCTTCATGGTGATCTTGAGGAGGAGATCTACATGGAGCAACCACAAGGGTATGTTCAAAATTCCTATTTGGTATGCAAACTCAAGCAAGCACCTAGAGCTTGGTATGCCAAAATGGATTCTTACCTTTTGTCTCAAAATTTCATGCGACAAAAATCTGATCCAAATGTTTATATGATGAGGGCACCTAACTCTTTGTAGATGATCTGCTAATAACAGGTGATTCAGCCACAACCATTGCTGCAACCAAAGCAACTTTGCATGATAGGTTTTCCATGAGAGACATGGGTCTCCTCAACTTTTTCCTCGGTCTTGAAATCAGCTAGCATGAATCAGGTGTTCAAGTTGCTCAATCCAAGTATGCAATGGATCTCCTTGCTCGATTTCACATGAGTGATTGTAAGCTAGCAACCACACCTTTTCTATTGGGGGTAAAGTGCTTGAGGATGGCCAGGATACACCATTGTTTGATTACAAACTCTATCATCAGCTTGTGGGGAGTCTTCTTTATCTCACTCACTCTCGTCTAGATCTATCATATGTAGTGGGTGTTGTTTTTGGATACATGCAGGAGCCTCATGAGCTATATTGGAAATCTACCAAGCGTATACTTCATTATGTTCAGGGAACCATCAGCTATGGGATTCATTATTTAGCTGGATGTACTTTGGATCTCACTGGCTATACTAATTTTGATTGAGCTGGTGATAGCACTGATCACAAGTCCACTTCAACATATGTTCTCAGTTTGGGATCTAGTCCCATTTTTGGTCAAGTAAGAAGCAATATTCCATTTCTCTATCATCTACAGAGGCTGAATATAGAGGTGTAGTTAATGCTACCATTCAAACTATTTGGTTGCAAAATTTTCTCACTGAGCTAGGTATCTGTTTTCATCAACTGACCATTATTTGGTGTGACAATCAAAGTACATTGAAGTTTTGTAGAGATCCAATGCAACGACAACAAACAAAGAGCATTGATATCTGCATGCACTTCATCCGAGATCTGATCCATGATGTTGTCATTGATTTGCAGTATTGTCCCACATCTCACCAGATTGATGACCTCTTCAAGAAGACATTCACTGAGCAGAAGTTTCACTTTCTCCAAGATCTTCTTGGGCTGAAAGGAATAGTAACACAATAGTTTTTTTGTTATGTTAGCCTCTTTTTTGAGGGAGGGTTTTGTTCCCACTGGGTTTTCCCTCTTTTCTCATTCTTTTCTTTTGGATTTTATTTTCTCCTTAGTTAGAATTAAGGGGGGTGTTAGTGGTTAATTCCAACTTTAGATCACCACATATAGATTGTGGATCTCTGATTCTTTCTATGTTTAGGTCTATTTCCCTTCTGCCTAAATTAAGGTTGTTACTTTAAGTCTTCACTTAGTCTTCACCGTATATCAAGAGTTCAATTTTTATGCTTTGTTTTTTTCTTCTCTTGTTGCTTTGTTTTATTTTTTTTGTATAATCTACGAATCTTTGTCTTTTTTCTTTTTGGTTAATCTATGTAGCTACAGCTGCAAATTTCACACACTAGACTGTGGCAATGCCTCTGGACTAGAAGAATTATTTAACTGAGGGGCACCAACTTGAGAGATTTCTAGTTGCAACAATCCATTGGAATATGAATTCGAATATCCAATCATAGGATTTCTAGCAGCAACATCCTATATGATTTTCATTCTTTCTCTAATTGCGTCCAATTTGCCACGTGGAGCAGAGTTACTTGACTTGTTTTCACCTTTTACAACAACCATATTTGATAAGTTTCTAATATTCTATAGAAAAGTGAAACCTCAACAATGAGGGCAATATACAGTGCATTTTCTACCTTCTGTAAAATTGTTTCCGTCGTATTGACCAGCTAGGTAATGTATCTGTGAAAGCTTCCTTGTATCATATTGATCATAGGACCCAGCATGAAAAGCTCCAATTTCATTTCCATTTACAGGCTCCTGGCAGTAGGAGAGAAAGTTTGGAACCAAATATTAATATTTACTAACAAAGAAAGTTTGGAACCAAATATTAATATTTACTAACAAAAATCCCTAGCTCTTGTGGAATGATGCTTAGTCTGGATCTTATAATATCGTATAGAGCTAAATTGATTCATTCAGGCAGTGCATTACTTTACTTGTGGTGCAAACTATTAAATTTATGCCAATGCTCAAAAAATTGGTATCAAACTTTACGGTAAGAAAAAATAACGAACCACTCAAGTTGTAAGTGGGGATCCACCATAGAAATCGAAACCCTTCAATTTAGAGTTTGTTCTATAAGGGTGGAATGAAGGCCAGATGCAAAGGAGCATACAAAAATTAAATCAACTAAACACAAAATGAACACCAAAATATACAAAGAGCAGAAAATTAAAATGTAGACACCAAAAATTGGTCTAGGCCTGCGAGCATCACTTTTGACATAATTTTCTATTATCCATGGTCATGATTAAATAATGTTTATTATTTAATTACTTTTTCTAAACACATATTTCCTCTATTAATTAAATACCTCTTTTAATTAATTCACTAAATTTAGTAATTCATTTATTTAACTTTGATTAATTAAATAAATCATATTTGCTTAATTATGTCGCTAACTAATTAATTCTTCCTTCTTAATTAAATAATTTATTATTTAATTAAACCCTCTTTATCTATAAATTAAATATTTATTATTTAATTACCCCTTTTGTCATATTTCAACTATAATTAAATATTGATTATTTAATTATTCACTCAATCCTTTTCAACAGTCAAATTAAATAAATTATCTTTATTTATTTAATTAAATTCATTTCAATTTCGAATATTGAATTAAATTAATATTTAATTCATTTATCAATTATGTATGTCACATTCTTCTATCGTTCAATTATCTAAATCATTCACTCACCTTCTAACTCAAGATCTATTTTAAATCCGCCAGTTATCTCCGGGTTCGACATCTGATCGTCTCTACGAGAGGACTCTCTGTCACAACTAGTTAGTTAACTAGTTCTATCTCATGTGCATGAATGCGTTTATTAATTAAATATCTTTATTTAATTAATTAATTCATGTATGCATTAGAATTCTTCATCTTTGAGTTCTAACTTTGTCTTTGACATTCAAAGTCTATTTCTTCTATTTTCGAAGACTCTTAACTCAAGGTTAAATTGTTTATTTAATCAAGAACTCATGTTCTTTCTATTTTCGAACAGTCTTGACACAAGATTAAGTTATCGTTCTAGTTTAATTTTTATCTTTCAGTCTTTTCTAACTCACATTCTATCTAACACAGAACTCACATCACATGAAATTTATCGATCTCATCTGTTGATCTCTCTTTGAATCTGAGCCGATCGTTGGAAAACCCAAAATCTATAAAATGGCCTATCATTATCATTATTTCTCCTTCCGAAATCATTACACTTTTGAGAAGAAACTTATCTTCGATATTTTTCTTAGACATTCAATAAGGTTATGCTTGCATCAATACTGAAAATCTGAGGGCAAGAATACTAATACAACAAAATGGAGAAGGGCAATCGAGATAATTCGAAGGAGTGGACACATATTCGGTGAGATCTTTTCAATTACTTGTTTAGTTTATTTATGTTCATTTACTTCGTTCTTTGTTGTTTTTATTTAGATTATTTGTTAGATTAGAGTTGATCATTTTAATCTGTGTAGCTAGTAGCATTAATCTGTACAGCTAGTCCCCGTCATAGGAAGCACTTGTCCACAGAAGAATGACATAAGAACTATTATTGGGAAACCCTTGATCATGCATCTTGGGCACCTAACAAACCATGTTCTTACGACTCAACCCTTACAATAGTCCCATATCAATGTTTACCTACCCATAGGAAAAAGAACAAGAAGGAGTTAGTCCAAAACTTCTATGACCATGTCAACCATTCTATATTCACCTTGTCAGCTTCCACCTTTGATAAATATGATGATGACATGCCTCTCATATACCCCGAACTTATCGACTAGGATCAACAAGGTACACCCATCATAGACACATTCAAGAATGACGAAGCAATAGTTGAGTTCATGGGACTTCGAGAAGGCATTCCTAGAGGGGATCATAAAGGTGGTTTTACCATAGACTTGGACGACAAAGCACATTTTGGGTAGTCTATTTACACCTCTAGTCACAAAAATGAAAATAAAAAGAAAAATGATGAAAATGGGAAAAATGATGAGTCCCTAGGTGAAAATCGAAAGGCACCTTTGGACGAAGAAACAGTCAAAATAAAGGATGTATCCAAGGGAAAAAACCTCTCTGAGGAACCCAAGGATAGAGGTTTAAATATTCTCTCCGTTGAACAAGAAAAGTCACCAATGCTAGTAGAAGAGTCTATTGAGGTCAACATAAATACAAAAGAAAACCCTCGGCATATATACTTTGTAGCATAATTGATAGAGGTAGAACAACGTGAGTTTAAGGAATTCTTCGCAAAGAGATAGATAAACTTTGCATGGTCATACGTTGACATGCTTGGGCTAGATCCAGACCTAATATTGCACCATCTACCATTACAACCAGGTATTAATCCAGTCAAATACAAGTTAAGGAAAATGCATCCACATATTGCTCTACTGGTCAAAGCAGAACTTAAGAAACTCTTGGATGTTGGATTTATAAGAGCTATAGGTTATGCAGACTAGATTTCAAATCTTGTGCTAGTGACAAAACCAACTAGGGGCATCCGCATTTGCACAAACTTTAGAGACATTAACAAGGCATGTCCTAAGGATGAATTCCCTTTGCCAAACATAGACAGGATAGTAGATCTTACAGCAAGATACGAGATGCTATCCCTCATGGATGGTTTCTCTGGATATAAGCAAATCAAAATCGCAGCTAAAGACCAACACAAGACAACTTTCACGTGTCCATGGGGCACATATTGTTGGAATGTTATTCCTTTTGGGCTTAAGAATGTAGGAGCTACCTATCAACAAGCAATGACTATTATTTTCCATGACTTTATACATACGCTCATGGAAGATTATGTAGATGACATCATAACTAAATCAGAAACAAGGGAAAATCATTTGAAGCTTCTAGACAAGATATTCCAGAGGCTAGAGAATTACAACTTCAGGCTAAATCCAAAGAAGTGTGTCTTTGGAGTGAAATCAGGGAAACTTCTAGGGTATATCATTTCCAGAAGAGGCATTGAAGTAGATCCAGAGAAGGTAAGAGCTATCATAGAAATGCCTCCTCCAACCAGCATTGGTCAACTAAGAATACTAGAGGGAAGATTATAGTCCATCAGGCATTTCATTGTACAACTGGCAGACAAAATACACCCATTTCAACATTTACTCAAGAAAGGAGTACTATTTGTATGGACACCTAAATGTCAAGAAGCTTTCCAACAAATCAAGGATTATTTGCTCACTCCACCTATCTTAATGCCACCTATAGATGGAAAACCATTGATATTATACATTTCAGCAACTCAGTCGGCATTAGGAGCTCTTCTCGCACAAAACGATGATCAAAGTCATGAAAGAGCAGTCTATTACATCAGTCGTACCTTGGTGGGATATGAATTAAATTACAGCACCATAGAACATGCCTATCTTGCGGTAGTCTTTGCTACTCAAAAACTTTGGCACTATATGCTCAATCGCCAAACAATGTTGGTTGCAAAGATTGATCTCCTCAAGTATCTCCTAAGTAAAGCAACATTAATAGGCCGATTGGCTAAATGGGTTATTATACTTAGCGAGTATGACATCCAATATGTAGAGAGGAAGGCTATAAAAGGATAGATGATTGCAGACTAGTTAGCCGATGCACCCATGAAGGCAGACCATCATTTAGTGGTGGATTTTCCTGACGAATTTATCTTCAACATTGACACTAGAACCGAATGGAAATTATACTTTGACGGGTCACATACAAATCATGGTTTAGGAGCAGGTATCCTATTTGTTACAGCTCAGGGTGATACTATTCCTAAATCATTCAGAGTTGCTTTCCCTTGCACCAACAACATAGCGGAGGATGAAGCCTTAGTGACAGGATTAAAAATGGCAGCTCAGTGGAAGATTAAGAGTCTACATGTTTTTTGTGATTCTCAGCTTGTAGTCCGGCAAGTAAATGATGATTATGAGACTAAGGATGAGAAACTTGCCCCCTACAAGCACATGGATGATAGTTTCAAGTAGTACTTTGATGACATTACCTTTCAAAAAATAACACATATTCAGAATAGGGCTGTAGATGCTATGGCAACCGTGGGTTCCTTATTAGATATTCCAAGCAACATGCCTAAGTTTGAGTTTTTGGTTGAATAGCTGTTGGTCCTCGCCTATGATGTCCCCAATTCTGCAATGGTGTGTACAATTGTTGGTCTTGCTTCCCCTTGGTATAAAGACATATTCGACTATCTAACTGACCAAACCTTACCTCTAGACCTATCAAATAACCAATGTCGAACCTTTATCCATAAGTTAGCTAAGTACACCATCATCGGAGAAACCCTATATAGACATACCTTAGATAACGCCCTAATGAGATGTCTCAATGTTGAAGAAGCACAAACAACTTTGTGAGCAGTGCACGATTGTATATGAGGATCTCATTCGAGTGGTCCTACTTTAGCCCATAAGATTATGAGATTAGGTTATTATTGGCCTACAATGGAAAAAGACTCATATATCTTTGTAAAGAAATGTAGACAGTTTCAAATACATGGAGATTTGATAAGAGCACTAGCACAACAACTTTTCTGATTACATCACCATGGCCCTTTGCCCAATGGGGACTTGACCTCATAGGTAAGATACACCCTCCATCATCCAACGACCATAAATTCATCATAACCACCACCGAATACTTCACCAAATGGATCAAAGTTATTCCCATGACCTACATCATCGGCACACAAATATCCAATTTTATCCTAAACTATATCATTTGTCGGTATGGTGTACCCCAATCTATAATCACAGACAATGGCCACCCATTCAAAAACCAAGAAGTATGCCATCTATGTGAAGAGTTCCATATCAAACATCATTTTTCCACCTTGTATTACCCACAAGGTAATGGCCAAGTTGAGACATCTAATATAACCATTATTAGAATCCTAAAGAAGATTGTCAATGATGCTGGTTATGACTGGTACCTATAGCTAAATCCTGCCTTATGGGCTTACCGCACAAGCATTTGTACTCCCACTGGCGCCACTTCATACTCCCTAGTATTTGGGTTTGAAGCTATCTTACCTATTGAGGTTGAAATTCCTTCCCTGAGGGTATCCTTGAAAGGTCACATTGACGATGATGAATACCATGTATCCAGATTACAAGAGCTAGAAATACTAGATGAGAAAGACAGAAAGCACTAGACCATTTGCAAGCATATCAGAATCGTCTTCGTTGAAGCTATAATAGGAAGGTTCTAAATAGACACTTTGACATTGGTGATCTGGTTTTAATGGAGAATCCCAAGAATCAATTTGAATGAGAAAATCCAGGTAAGTTTGAACCTAACTGGTTAGGGCCTTATATTGTCACAAAAGCATTTGGATTAGGAGCGTACCAACTCTCTACCCCTGGAGGAGAGCCACTTTTTTCACCAATCAACAGCCTGCATCTAAAAAGGTTCTATGTGTAGCTTCTGAGAATCTGTGTCTTAATCTAGAAAATACAAAAAAATGAAAAAAAAAGATGGTTACCTTGATGAAAACCTGGCAAAGAGGCATCTTTGTAACACCAAAAAAAAAAAAGAGAAAATCAAAATAGTCAAGAGAAATAATCAGTCCAATAGTGAAAACCACTTAGATGGCGCTATGGATAAGTACCATGGTGAAAACTTGGCAAACAGGTGCCATGTATTGCCAAAATCGCTCTTCCATCTACCATCATTCCAATCAAACTTGTTCACCATCCCTCATAATAAATGGTTGTCCTATCCATTACTTCGAACAATTGACATCAAGTCCATTTTGTCACATTCCCCACTCCATCTCACGTGTCTTATTTCCAACTAGGGGAAAATATTTGTTGTGTTCCATGAAGACCTTGTACATAACATTACAGCATCGAAAAATGCCCTGAAAAAATTCCAAAAACAATAGAAAACTTCAAAAACACAGAAAAATAAAAACATGTCAGAAAATCCCAAAAACAAAGTCAAGTCAGTCATGTTAAGTCAGTTGTAGACATAGTCAAACTCGTTGCCTCTGCGGCTAGACGTAGGCAAGGCCATCAGTCGATGTACCCCCGAGGCATTAGGTCTATCGATCTAGGTTTGTCATGTATCACACACATTAAAATCATGACTCTTTGTACATTCAAAGTCATTGCTCGTACGTAGGCAAGGCTAATCAATCGATGAGCCCCAAAGACTACACTAGGTCAGTCCAATAGGGTTTATCACATTCACATTCACTATCACACATGTTCCATATCATCAGCTTAAATACATAACTTCAGTCAGTTATGTTAAAGTTTGGTTGAACTACGAGGTCTCTGCGTGTATAATGTAGGCAAGGCTAATCAATCAATGAGCCCCCAAGGCCACATTATCTCAGTCCTTTAGGGTATCATCTCAAGTCATAAACGGTCAATCCACACACACAATTTTAATCAGTCAATGAATCAAAACAAGTCATGCACCAACAAGGCAACATCTCAAACAATCATCAAGTCAATATCAAACACATTGTCAAAGTGATCAACCTATGTCTTAGCAAGATATGTCTTTCTTGTCAACAAATGTCATCAAATTGCCATTGCCTCATGTAGCTTGTCGCATCAACATCATCAGGCTCCAACGTCTTATACGACACATGTCTTTTTGAAACCAGGCTTTGTCATGCCTTATACAGATAGTCACCAGGTCAAAACCAGACTCAACATATTATACGGTATGTGTCATCACTCACATTACGCTATGTCAAACATCAAACAATCAAACAATCCCACAAGATCAAGTTTTGGCAAATAATTTCATTTGGCTTTATGACTTTATATCTTATTTTGTCTTATCTTTTTATCGATTTGTGAATTAAGTCCAATTACTAGCTTTCTCAAGGATGTCCCTTGGAGGATTTAAAGAAGCAAGGATGTCTCCAGACTCTTTTTCTTTGGCTGCTGTCTGTCAACTGTCCTTTTTAACTTTGATTTTTGAGTCATGTTACTAGTTTTCTCAAGGATGTCCTATCAAGGATTTAGAGGAGCAATGAAATCTCATGAACCGTCTTTTATTTGTTTGCTATATGTGGTTTGTCAAGACAAAACGATTGGAGAAATTTTTTCCTTAGTATGAGTTAAGACACTCCTTGTCTACAACTGTCTATTTTTCATAGATGGATGACTTTTTACACCATGGTCTATCTCATATCATAGTGTGTACTATCCATTTGTGTCATGTCCTACCCAATGATGATAAAAAAAGCAAGCATAGCATATTTGGAAAAATATCGAAGATCATATGTTTTTCAATCAACCACCTTCGTCATTTCTTACTAACATTTTGAATTATCCACTCTAACATTTCTTCTTTATGTATCTTCACCACCATTATCTATCCATTTTGAGAGCACACTCGTGTTCTTCAAACCCACCTATCCTATCGAGGGGGCATACCACTACCTCTTCGTCATTCTCCCTTTCACTGGGGCATATTTTCTTTGACACAATGCCGAAACAACATTGTATCAAAGAGGGGCAAATTGTAGACACCGAAAATTGGTCTAGGCCTACAAGCATCACTTTTGACATAATTTTCTATTATCCATGGTCATAATTAAATAATGTTTATTATTTAATTATCTTTTCTAAACAAATATTTCTTCTATTAATTAAATACCCCTTTTAATTAATTCACTAAATTCATTAATTCATTTATTTAACTTTGATTAATTAAATAAATCATATTTGTTTAATTATGTAGCTAACTAATTAATTCTTCCTTCTTAATTAAATAATTTATTATTTAATTAAACCCCCTTTATCTATAAATTAAATATTTATTATTTAATTATTCACTCAATCCTTTTCAATAGTCAAATTAAATAAATTATCTTTATTTATTTAATTAAATTCATTTCAATTTCGAATGTTGAATTAAATTAACATTTAATTCATTTATTAATTATGTATTTCACATTCTTCTATTATTCAGTTATCTAAATCATTCACTCACCTTCTAACTCAAGATCTATTTTAAATCCGTCAGTTATCTTTGGGTTCGACATATGATCGTCTCTGTGAGAGCACTCTCTATCACAACTAGTTAGTTAACTAGTTCTAACTCATGTGCATGAATGCGTTTATTAATTAAATATATTTATTTAATTACTTAATTCATGTATACAATCAAATTCTTCATCTTTGAGATCTAACTGTGTCTTTGACATTCAAAGTCTATTTCTTCTATTTTCGAAGACTCTTAACTCAAGGTTAAATTGTTTATTTAATCTGGAACTTGTGTTCTTTCTATTTTTGAATAGTCTTGACACAAGATTAAGTTATTTTTCTAATTTAATCTTTATCTTTAAGTCTTTTCTAACTCATGTTCTATCTAACACAGAACTCACATCGCATGACATTCATCGATCTTGTTCATCAATCTCTCTTTGAATCTGATTCGATCATTTGAAAACCCAAAATCTATAAAATGGCCTCTCATTATCATTATTTCCCCTCCCAAAATCAATACGCTTTTGAGAAAAAACTTATCTTCGATATTTTTCTTAGACATTCAACAAGGTTATGCTTGCATCAGTACAGAAAATCTGAGGGCAAGAATACTGATACGACAAAATGGAGAAGGGAAATCGAGATAATTCAAAGGAGTGGACACATATTCGGTGAGATCTTTTCAATTACTTGTTTAGTTTATTTATATTCATTTACTTCATTCTTTGTTGTTTTGATTTAGATTATTTGTTAGATTAGAGTTGATCATTTTAATCTATGCAGCTAGTAGCATTAATCTCCAGAAATCTATGTCTACATAAAGCACACAAAATAAACCCAAAAAAAATGATATTGTATTAATTCATTCAAAATATATTTTTCTCACGGAGTTTCTACTCTCAATTCACAAATTGCTTCTTCGGAGCACACACTATTGTTCTCTTCTAAGTACAGTAATAATAAACCTTCTTCTCACTTAATAAATAAAAACTACGATAAACACTTCACCAACAAGCAAAGAGGAGAAAATAAATGCCATTAATTACAACATCAGTAACTTCTTATTCATGTCAAGTGAAAAGCATTTTTAACTCATATTACAGACAGAATCACATTAAATATAGTCCTCCATGTAATAAATGAAAAACATAAGCTAAAAATCATTTCATGCAAAAAAATTTGTCATAGAAAAGACATCACTGCACAATCGCCATCAATGAAGAGAGACTTATGGGACTACAGGAGAACCTCTCCACCGCACAAGACTGGAGAAGGAGTTGTTGTATGGTGGTAGAGACCACACCACTACACAACTCAAAAGAAGAGGTTATGGGTCAGTAGTAGTCACCGCACTACCACACAGAGCTATAGGAGAGGACGTGGGAGAGTGGGGATGTCTGGGAAGGCATGGGAGGAGACAACGACAAGAGTTGGGAGAAATTCCAACACTCCCCCTTAATCACAACTAATCTCGTTAGTGATGCCCAAATGATTTCTTTGATAAATAAAACTATATTTTCCAAGCGCCTTTGTGAAAATATCTACACACTGATCTTCAGAGCTAAAAAAAATAAAAAAAAATTCTCCATTGTTGATCAATTCTATGATGAAATGATACATGGTATCAATATGTTTGCTCCTCTTGTGAAAAATTGGATTATTTTTTACAATGCTATTACTGAGATATTATCACAAAATACCTTTATTGCATCCACTTGTTCATTCTTTAGCTCTTTTAACACTCTTCTCATCCATACTGCTTGACATGATGCACTTGTTGCTGCTACGTACTCTAGTGCCAAAGTGAAAAATATAACTTGATGTACTCTTTTTGTCATCGATACTCCTAGCATAGTCACTATCAGTATACCCAATCAACTTGAACTCCCCTAAACTTGAATACAGAATGCTATAATTTTTTGTTCCACTTACATATCTTAGTATTCTTTTACTAGCTTTCTAGTGTGTATCTTTTGGAGTCTCCATGAATCTATAAATTAAGCTTACAACATACATTATGTCTGGCCTTTTGGTTGTCAAGTAAATGAAACCTTTTCAAAACATCATTTGCGTACTTTGTCTGTGATATGAAAATACCATTTTCATTTTGGTTCACTTCAATTCGAAGAAAATACTTCATTAAACCCAAATCTGTCATCTCAAATTCATTCTTCATGTCTCCTTTGAATAGATCAATTGATAAATCACCTGTAAATATTAAATCATCAACACAAATATACAATAAAAATTTCACCTTTTTCATTCATCCTGGTGTACAAGGTTGGCTCGCTCCTACACCTATTGAAGCCATTTTTTGAAATATATGAATCAATTTTGTTGTACCAAGCTCTTGGGGCTTGCTTGAGACCATACATTGATTTTTTCATCTTGTAGATTGTTTCTTCTTGACCCAAATCCCATACCCAAGTGGCTATTCTACATAAACCTCTTCTTCAAGATATGCATTGAAATTTTTTTATTTCACATCCATTTGATGAATTAACCATTTTTTTTGTGCTACTATGGCAAGAATCATCCTTACAGTGTCTATACATGCTACAGGTGCAAAAGTTTCATTATAATCAATTTTGGGTTGTTGTGAATAACCCTTTGCCACTAGTCTTGCTTTATGCTTTTGCACAACACCATTTGCATTTAATTTAGTTTTGTAAACCCACTTCACTCCTATTGCATCCTTGTCTTTTGGAAGACTCGCCAGCTCCCATGTTTGATTCTTTTCAATTGCATCAATTTCTTCATCCATAGCACATATCCATTTATCTTCTTTAATTGTGTCTTCAAAATGAATTGGATCTTCAACTTGAGAATAGAATGCAAAAAGAGAAATCTGATCAGTATTATTTTCACCTTCATTTTGCTCATACATATCCCTTATACTTTTGATTTTTTTTCTTCTCATGCTTTCCAATGTAGGATTTGATAAATCACTAGAACTTGTTGAATGTGGACTTGATGGTCCAACACAAGAGCTTCTTGTTGTAGATGGCATCTGCTGTCCTCTTGTTGCTGCTCTTACATTTGATGATGGTGTCACTTGTGGACCACTTGGTTGAGGTTGAATGGGAGTGGAAGGAGACATTTTTTAGGATTATTTGCTGGTATAGAATCTTTAATTTCCTCTTGAGGTACACTTGTTGATTTATTGACTATTTTTTCAACACTTCCATCCGATGCTCTATCTTCTACAAACTGTACATCTCTACTGATTAGAAATTTCTTGGTTGTTGGATTATAAAGTTTGTATGCCTTGGATTCATCACTATATCCAACAAATATAAATTTTTCTCCTTTGTTATCTAAATTTCTTCTTAATTCATCAGGCACATGAGCATATGCTACACATCCAAATACTCTCATGTGAGCAACTTTATGTTTTCTTCCAATCCATGCTTCTTTAGGAATCATATTCATAACATTTTTTGTTGGACACCTATTCATTATATATGCTCCACGTGATATTTCTTCAACCCAATATTCATTTGGAAAATGTATGGCTTTCAATATGCTTCTAGCCATTTCCATAATTGTTTTGTTTTTTCTTTCAACTACCCCATTTTGTTGAGGTGTGTATCTAGTTGTAAACTATTTGTGAATCCCATGATCTTGGAAATTTTTAAAAAAATCTTTTGAAATGTATTCACCACCTCTATTTGTTCTCAATGCTTTAATGTAATACCCACTTTGTTTTTCAGCAAGAACCTTGAATGGACAAAAATATTCAAATGCCTCACTCTTATGCTTTAGAAAGTAAACCCATTTTATCCTTGAGTAATCATCAATGAATGTGAAAAAATAGAATCTACCACCAATTGAAGGTGTTTGCATAGGTCCACACAAGTTTGAATGTACAATATCCATAGGGACTTTTGCTCTAGTTGACTTTCCTGCTATAAAATATTCTCTATGTTGCTTTCCTAAAATGCATCCTTCACATACTATTTTAGGTTTTTCTATTAGAGGTAATCCCTTGACCATGATTTTCCTATGAATAAAATTTAAACCTTCAAAGTTAAGATGCCCAAATATCAAGTAACATAACCAGTTTTCATCTTTTATTTCTGCTTGAAAGATAGTTTGCATAACTACTGTGGTTTCTTGTGGTTGTGCATAATCTATATTAAAATCTGGCTGAATCTTTATGGGAAACATTATATTACTTGTCATTTTAACTTTGGAAATGAGTTGATTGCTTGGAAATTTATCTAAAATTGTGCACAATCCATTCTTGAAAGATACTCTTAACCCTTTTTGAACAAGCTGGCCTATACTCATTAAATTGTGTTTTAGGCTAGACACAAAATACACGTATGAAATATGATTTTTCTCCCCTTGTTTAGTTAAAATGTTGAAATTTCCTTTTCCTTTAATTGACACTTTGTTGTCATTGCCTAGTGTGACATCAAACTTTACATTTTCATCTAAACTAGAAAACATTTCTAAATTTCCTGTCATATGATTGCTACAACCTAAATCTAGAAACCACACGTCTTTTTCATTTGCTTGTGCAACATTACAAGCAAAAAACATTGTACTCTATTCTAACTTTTGGCTTTGATCTTATTTTGTAAAATTTTCATTTTGTTTACCATAATCATACTATTTCTTTTTACACTCATTCATGTAATGCCAATTTTTTCTATAGTAGTGACACTGGATTTGGGACTTATCATACCTTTGTCCTTGTGATAGATTTTGAGATGAAATTGAGCCTAAGTTTTGGCTACTACTTGTTCCACTTGAGCTTGAAGGGCTGATTCTTCCACATCTGTAAAAAAATCTTCCTCTTCCTCTGAAACTTGATCTTCCTCTGCCTCTTCCTTGGTTGATTGAAGCTTTTGACTTGAAAGCATGCTCTAGAGATGTGTTTGTTGACTTTCTCAGCCTATGTTTGTGAGAAGTAAGAGATGCATGGAGCTCATCAACTGAAAACTATGAGAGGTTCTTTGTTTCCTCTATGGCCACAACAATTGATTAAAATTTTGTGGGAAAAATCCTTAAAATATTTTCAACAACTCTAACATCTTCTAGATTCCCACTATGAGATCTGATTTGGTTTGCCAGTCCAATGATTTGAGTGAAGAATAATTCTACAAATTCAACATCCTTCATGTAGATTGTTTCAAAATCTCTTCTCAACATTTGTAGCTATGAAATAAATTTTGCCTTTGTGTATTTTTGTCTTTCAACTTATTTTGTCTTCAAGATGATCTGTGTGCAAGGAGCTTGTATTTATGATAGATGCACAATGCGCCACATGGTGTTTGTGTGTGTCTCAACAAGCATTCTCTCTCTTAGCAGAAGTCGGACCATGTGTTGATCCGATAGACATTTCCTCGCTTCCGTATTTCATAGAAATGAGATTGTCTACCCTTTCGAAATGTCACCCCTTCATGTTGTAGCCTTACAAAAGGAATGCTCAATCCGAAGTCTGTCAGAATGCGTTGTACCTTTTCCCAATGAAGAGATGTGAGTCGGTGCCATCAAATCCACCTGGGTGATCGATAAGACTGTTGTTAGACTATCTTTTGGGATTAGAGCAATTACAAGGGCCGATCCTGTTGAAATATCTAAATGACATAAATATGGTAGCTAAAAGATGATGAGCAAGATTCCAGTGATCTGATACAAGATCTAGAGTTGTATTTCCAAGCTACCAAGTTTGGACATCTAGCAGTCATTAACTCTGAAGGAGGTCGGCGATTCTCTTCTAGGCGGCTATATATTGAAGTTGGCAACATGAAGCAATGTTCTTGAAGTTTTCTTGTTGGAAAAGGTTTATTTAGTTTTCTTATTTAGAAGAAGAATTTCTTTTAAAATTTTATAGAATACTACTTCACTCTTGGATGTTATCATTTCTTCATAGTATCTTATATTAAGAGCAAGGGTTTGTATTGCTTTTTGAATTTTTTTCTATTAAGTCTAGAACTTCTATGTTTGATTCAGATCTTAATACACATTTCCTAAGGGTTGACTAAATGAATGCATTTGTTCTTGTATCGAGTCTATGTTGTTCATTCTCCTCCCGCCAATGAAGGGAAGTGGTGTTTTGTCTCTCATATCACTCATATAGGAAAGCTTGTGGTTTTAAAATGTTGCAAAAGAATTGGTGCATCACCATCTTTCATGTTTTACTACTTACATTTCCTTTTCCCTTTTCCCAAACTCAAAGAAGAGCCAAATTTTGATAAAAATCTCAGAGGTATTCAGTGAGGTGTATATTGTCCCCCACTAGCTGAATTTCCCATAAGACTTTCAGAGAGGTGCAAGATTTTATGATGAATAGTTCTTTTTCTAGCACGCTTGGTGGGACCTATTCCAAAAGCCTGATTAGAGGTCAAAAATATCTCTAGATCAAATTAGAGGAAAGAAACTAAAAGTTTCATGCCTAGGGTGCAAACAAGAGCATCATCAAAGGGTAACTTTCATTTCTCTCAGCTACTAGCTTTGATACCTAGGAGAAAAAGAGTCACAGGTTCTATATCACCTATGATAAGTAGAAGAGTAAGAAGTAGGAGTCTGAAGTTTAGAGCTTTGTCTACTCCGCCTGGAGGCTAAAGTTTCCAAATGAGAATACCGGTTTATCCAATTGACATGAATCTTTTCTCTATAGCCCATATACCCCCTCCCACTCCTAGAAACTTTGTAACTTGGGACAATGGTAGTCCACTATGACCTCCGACTCCACCTAACATTTGGCCCGCCATACTCGCTAATGCCCTCAAGGCTATTCTGAATTTTTTTGGAGAGGACTCTAAAACCCCTTCTGAACACCTTCAAGATATAGTAGAGGTATGTAGGGTGCATGATATCACAAAGGAAAATATTTCTATGAGATTGTTGGCTACTTCATTCAAAGGGAAGGCCCAAGACTGGTATAGATCTTTGGCTTCAGGCTCTATCACTTCATGAGATGAGCTCGGGCAGAAATTTTTTGAACGCTTTTCATAGAAGGGATATCATTCCTCATTGCTACATCAATTGATCACTATCAAGAGAGCCTCACAAGAAGCTATGAGCGAATTTAACACCAAGTTTAACAAAACCTGGCAGAGGATCCCGACAACTGCATGACCTCTAGCTACTATGGCCTTTATGTTCTTTCTGAAGGCCAACATTCAGATATTGTGATCAAGATAACTTCCATGGGAGGAGATACTCTGTCTGATGCTTATGAGTTGGTGGTCTACACGAAAAATTGTTTGATAGATGCAAGAAAGCTTCTGCCATGGCATTCGATGCCTATTTTTCTCGAAAGCTTAAGCGCTTCACTTCGATAAGAGTCCTCTTTGAACTCTCTATCCACTCAGACAACGATCCCAAGTGCACCCCAGTCTATGTATGTGTACCCTACCACACAACCAAGCACGTTAGGTTCTTCCTCTGTAGCGGTGGATCTTAATGACATGAAAATCTTGATGCGATCTTTCACTAATGAGCTAGTTCTCATCAAGCGACAACAAGAAACTCCTTTGAAAAAAAAAACACAGACATACCAAGGGGGTATAACTTTCTACCAATAGAATCAGTAGAGTACGTATCAAGAACCTTTGGTTTGGGGAGGTTAGAAAGTAGCCTATGCCAATAAAATAGTCCCAGTTACTATGCCTTTGCAAATAGTCAAAAATAGTCATAGGAAAGAGCTAGTACCAGGCCAAAATAACTTGGCGGATGATGAAAACACATGGTGTTTTCCTTGCAATGATAGCCACATGCCTTATAGTTTCCCCATAGGAAACTCGCAACAGAGAGTAGTGGAGAAGAGGAACAAAGGTGTACAACCCAACATAGAAGAATACGAGTCTCTCGAGATGGAGAACTCCTGATTTAGAGTGCAAATGCAAGGGTTTTTCATAGAAAAAGAGCTAGACATAACACCTAATCAGGAACTTTTCTCTTGGATGGAGGAACATGATGTAGTTTTTGCAAACAAAGCTTTGACAACTAGCACTCCACGGGTACAAAGATTACAATACCAGATCCAAGAGAAGATTCACCAGAGAATACATGCCACAGTCTCTCCCTCATTCTCAGCCATACCAAATGCCATCGCCTGATAAACAATAGCCTCAACCAACTGTTCGAACGACTGGTCAAATGACTCTGCAACAACAAATTTCGTCAATACCCGACAAACTACTTGACAAAACATTGAATCTACTCACAATGGATCATTTTCAATAGAAGCCCAGGGATATTTCACCGTTTAGACCCAAGGTCTAGCCAGTCAAAATGCTTAACATAGTATAACAAATGAAGAAAGTGCTTGCTAATGTGTCTCTATGGGACGTAATATCCATCTCAAAGAAAAGGTCATTACTTGAAGGAGCACTAAAAAATGAAGAACCAAGGTTTCACATAGATGGAGCTCCACCATTCAATTCGAATAAATACAAATTCCCCACATCAGATCCTCAAATTCCAAAGGTCATAGCCTATACAAATTATGTGGAGAAATAAAAAGAGGGAGAGGTAAGCAATCTGAAGCCCACCCCTTTCTTTTTTACATTAATTGTGGGGGATAAACTTTTGCACAATAATATGATTGACTCAAGAGCTAGTACCTTAGTCATGCCAAAGCAAGTGGTTGATGCATTAATTATCAAGTATGAACCTTTGGAAAATGGAATCATGTAGTTGGATGGAATGAAGGTTCTGACAGTCGGTTGGATAAAAGATATATGCTTAACCAACTTTTGATGTCCAAGCCAGACGGTCTCACAAGAGGTAGTAATAATCGACATTCCCCCGGTCTTCGGGATGTGTCTCTCTAGAGATTTCACCATGAGGCTGGGTGGATATTTGACACTAGATTGGTCCCACTTGATACTAAGGACTAAGCATGGAGCAAAGATGAAGATTCTTTCAGAATATCTATAGTTCAAACACATAGCAGACAATGTTGTTGTCTATTTTGAGGCTGGACATACTTCTTTTTCAAAGCAAGAAGGGTACTGCATTGAAATGTTAGAAGAGGAAGAAGACATAAGTGAATGGACCCTTGAAGAGGAGGTTCTCCTTAACCAATTCATTGATTCTGACCCATTTGGCGATTTCCATGCAATGGGACTCGGTACTTATGTCATATTTGATGATGATGTGGTCCATTTGAAACTAATAAAAGATTGGATAAGCTATGATGATCTGATGGATAATCACTTGTGGACCTTGTAATTTGATGGTGCTAAATGTAAAGATGGTTTTGGAGTAGGAGTTCAACTATTGTCTCCGATAGGATATGAGCCCCTTAAGGCTTATCATTTCTAGTTTTCATGCTCAAATAATGATGCAGAATATGAAGCATTAATCCATGGTATTTTCCTTGCCAAGTAGATGGGTGCAAAAATATTAAAAGTATTTGGAGATTTCGAGCTATAGTAAGCCAGATCTATGGCCAACTAGTGGCAAAAAATACCAGAATGAAAGCCTATAGACATCGGATATGGTACTTGATTGAAGGGTTTGAAGCTTTCAATGTGTAAGTTATTCCCCAGTCTTTGAATGATATAACAGATCAGACAACCTCCACCAAGTCATAGTTTGAGATTGTTTCCAACCTTAAACAAAGTGTAATCTGCATTGTTGTTCGATCGTCAATTCCTGACAATGACCAAAATTGGCAGGTATTTTGAAGATGATACCCAAATAGCCACCTTCCTTCAAAAGTTTGAACAACCTTCCGACCATTCAAAATTAGAGTTTCAGCCATCCAAAGGATAGGTTATCCAGCTAAAAAGAAATAAATTGCCTTGGGGTTTGACATCCCTCAAGAATCTTTTTGATTGTGAAGATTTGAGGAATGGCAAGCAAAGGTTCACATTCGACGTAAAGGATTATGAAGAGTTAGATGTTGGCAATGATAGAAGACTGAAAGTGGGGAGAAATGTATAGTGGTAAGACAAAGAAAGGTTGAAGAGTCTGTCCTCTAAGTATGGAGCTATAGGATGGACTTACAAGGATCTTAGAGGATATGACCCTAGTATAACTCAACATACCATCAACTTGGCCGATGGCTCAAAGCCTGTCCGATAGAAGCAAAGGCTTGTCAATCAAAAGGTCAAAGCACTAATGGAGGAAGAGCTCACTAAGCTAATTGAGTCACAAATCATTTATCTGATTAAACATTCAACTTGGGTGTCTAATATGGTACTGATTCAGAAGAAGAACGGTGACACCAAGCTTTGTGTCAATTTTTGGGACTTGAATAAAGCCTTGCTGAAGGATCATTACCCTTTTCCATCCATGGAGCATATTTTGCAAAAAATGGTTGGGTCCAAGATGTTCTCATTACTCAATGAATTTTTAGGGTACAATCAAGTACATTTCAAAGAACGTGACCAACACAAGATGATGTTTACAACCAAGTGGGGCACTTTCGTATATGCAAAGATGCTCTTTAGACTCTCAAATTTTGGCGCGACCTTTCAACATGCCATGGACATTGATTTTGCAAGATTGATTAATTCAATCATTTTGATTTACCTTGATGATCTAACTATATTTTCAAAGAAGGAAGTTGATCACTTTCATCACCTAGAATAGATCTTTCAGAGGTGCTAAAAGTTTGAGATTTCTTTAAATCCCAAAAAATGTGTTTTCGGAGTACCTCAAGGTAAGTTTCTTGGTTTTGTGGTGTCCAAGGAAGGAATTGCAATAGAATCTGAAAGAGTTAGATCTATATTGGATTTACCTTTACCAATAAACCAAAAAGGGTTACAATATTTCTTAGGAAAGATTATTTTTGTCAGTCGTTTCATCTCTGATTTTACAGTCATCACAAGGTCTATCACCTTGATGCTTAAGAAGAATATAATTTTCAAATGGAATCCTAAAGGCAAAGAAGCTTTTGAGAAGATAAAGAAGTCTATTTCAGTTGGTTCGATATTGGCCAATCCTGATTTCTCTAAAGATTTCTTGTTATATGTATACAACGGCCCGCATAGCATAGCTTCTGTGCTCACTCAAAAGGATGAGAAGGATAATGGAGAGCATCTGATTGATTTTAATTCAAGAACTCTCAAATGCTATGAGGCCAGATATAACTTTGTGTAAAAATAGCCATTTTCCATTGTTAAGGGTCTCAAAAATCTCTGACACCTAGTGTCAGCCAATAAGATCACTATTTTGGTCGCTCACCCAAGCGTAAGGGAATATATCACCGAGGGAGAGATAACCAAAAAAAGAGCCAATTGGATCACCAAGATCCTAGAATATGATGTGGACATCAAGCCAACCAAGTTGGTGCGAGGGAGAGGCATGTGTAAATATCTTGCCTAAGCTTCGGGTTCCGAACCCGACAGGGAGATCGACCAAGTCTTCTCAAACGAGTTCAAATTTGACGAATCTTGGGTAATGAATCATACATTATACATGCAAAAGGGATATTACCCAATGAATCTTACCTCTCACAAATGAAGATACTATTGACTACAAGGCATCAGGTACGTGTTGGTGGAAGGATCTTTGTTTAAAATAAACTATGATGGATTGTTGCTACGATGTTTAGATAAATTCCAGTCTGACAGGGTCTTGTTAGAGTTCCATAGTAGTCCTGAGGGAGGATACTTTTTTGGTAAAACCACCACTCTAAAGATTATGCAAGTGGGATACTATTGGCCCTCAATTTTTTCAGAAGCACACTGTTTGGTGTAGAAATGCACTCAATGCCAGTTCTTTGTTTGCAAAATAAAAAATTATGCTTTGCCTTTGAGTCCCATTGTAATTGAGGAACCTTTTTCTCAATGGGGTTTGGATTTTGTCAGAATGATCAATCTTATCTCCATTACTGGTCATAAGTGGATTCTCACAGCATCTAACTATTTCACAAGATGGATAGAAGTTGTCGCACTGAAAGGTGCTACAGAAGGTGAGATTGTTAACTTTCTAGAGGGGCTAGTGACTAAGTTTGGTTCACCAAAGACCATCATATTCGACAATACTAGAGTCTTCATAGGTTTGAAGGTATTAGATTTTTCTATCAGGAATATTATCTACCTCAAGACCTCTTCAAATTACTACTTGTGATATAAGGGGGATTCACTACACATAGGTCTCGTTCTTCTTGAGAGATCACTAGGGAACGAACTTCCCTTATACACCTAAAATTGAATAAATCAATGGAATCATGAAGAGAAATGGGAGAGTAGGTTCAGGATTTGAAAGAATAAGACTTCCAGGTTTCACTATTCTAGTTGAAGAGCTCTCGACCAAAAGACGTTAGCACAGTTTCTAGGACACCAACGTGGCATGTTGTCATCCACAAGGTGCACTGGTGTCGTAAGCTACAAAGAACTCAAGATCTCAGGCAGATGAAATAGAGTCTTAATTCTCGACTCGAATTGGGGGACTTGAAGAATCAATAGAAAACTAAGAACTGAAAGAGAATACAAGAGAACTTGAAACAAGATCACCTTCGTGCATTTGATTCTTTTAGTCCAAACTTCCTTTCACAATCTGCACACAAAAGATCAAGGGGAAAAGGTTGGGGCTGTATAGGGTCCTCCCTTAGTCAGACCCCCGTATTGGTGTTCCCACCTCCATGGAAAACTAGGTTTGATAGAGATTGTAAAGGAAATAACAAAGCAAGTGGTGAAAAAAAAACTTGCTTTGGAGTAGAGCTCACACCACAAAGTAGTAAATGAGCTAGTAGGAAGGAGTGATAAGGAGAGAGAGCATTACCCATAGGTCAAGACCCTCTTCTGGAGCACATGGGCGCACCATAGTGTACCTGCTTGAGAGCTGGTAGCTGCTAGAGAGTTGGTAGCTATTGGAGGGACCTTAGTCCAGCATGGCTTTGCTAGTAAAAGTGTTTCTATTCAAGGGTAGAGCTTACCCAAGACTAAAGAAAGTGGTGACAATTCTTTGATTGATAAATTTCAACCCCAAATGAGGGCCAAAAGGATTTTTAAGGAATGCAAGGGTGGCACAGAGCCATTTCACTTGAGACCTAACCGCCAAGACACATGTCATAGGATCAGGTTTCTAGATTCATCGTTACAAACTCGAAAATCTGCCCAGACACTAGCACATCATGCAAACGTCTACATGTTGTGTAGGCATCCAAAGCCTAGATTTTTGGGAAATGCCTTGTCAGGCTTCTTTCGTTCAGACATGCATCTGCATGGAGTCAAAATTGCAAAATTCTACCTCATGGGATTTTTTCATTAATGCTCTTAAGGTGTCATAATTGCTAGGCAAGATGTGAAAATGTTGAATTGCCTATAGGTGCAATTTTGTGACATCATATTTTCCCCCCACTTTAGTGGGCTTGATTTTTGAGAAAATCAGCCTCGCTAAAGTATAGAAGGAAAAATTCATCTAAATTCTAAATGTTATAGAAATGTGTGCCAGAAAGAGGGATCACAGAGGTCACCAAGGTTGAGGCGAATGGTACTACAGATGCCACCAACTCTTGAGCTCAACAATCAACAACACAATGATCACAAAAAACTATTCAAAAATGTATCCTGCAAAACTAAGATTTTGAGTAAGTTTCGAAAATTCGGAAGAAACAACCATGGATAGAAGAATGACTGAGAAAGATTTGTTGATTCAGAGGGGAAAAAATGATCAAAAGGTGACTATATTCCCCCTCCTAAGTTTTTCCCTAGCATGGTGGGGTGAAGTCAAGAGAGACTGGGGGGCCATGATCTCCATGAAAAATAGGCCTCGAGGGGCCTATATATACCTAGGTGGGTCCCCAGAAGGGTCATTTTCACTATTCACTACGAGTAGATTGTTGAATTATGTGAGAGAAAAGCTAGAAAAAATGTAGAGCAGGAGGGAGTACGAGGCACCGAGGCTATAAGAGCTATGTGACAACATTGTCATGGGCTACGAGGTCAACCAAGTAGGCTTCTTAGTCCTAATCTTTGTGCCTTTTTTATTATTTTGTTAGGTTTTTCATGCTTCGAGGTGCGTAGGCATCTAAAATGTGCACCTGCATCCTCTTTCCAGACTATCGTTTGGGACATGCATTGGGGTCCTAAATCTACAATGTCATCCTGTATTTGCATTGTCGTCTTGAGGATGCATTGGCATCCTCTAGGAAAATATGGTGGATATGAGATGCAGGCGTGTCATGCAGATGTCTATGCGATGCACATGTGTCCTTTTGCATAGTTTTCTATCATGATCTAGTTTATGACTTGAAAACCTTTTTAATTTTTTGCAGGATTATCCGGAGATCTAGGAGCATCCCAAAGGGCGAGAATTCTGCCTTGTCCATGAGCAGAGAGACAGATTATCCCTGAATGATGTCACACACTTGGAGTGAGTCAGTCTCTGACATGTGTTCACTATCCCAGAGATGCAGTATCGTGATAGGATTCTCACCACTCTAATGGAGCGGTGGGATGCTACTACCTCCTCTTTCCATCTACCTTGTAGGGATATGACGATTACTCTAGAGGATGTGTATTGAGTCCTTCAAATTCCTATTCATGGATGGCAGGTAGATCTAGATGACACTTGGTCGGTTTGGGAGCACAATGAGATTTTTCACTACTTCACAGGGTGAACCGACAGTGGCAAAGGCATTCGTCACATATACATGCATTGGTATGACCATGCGAGGACAAAAACATCACTGCTATGCCAAGTGATGGTGGTGACTATTTATTTTGGGATCACCATAGATGGGCGAGGCTCGCATCTACATGGGGGCCTCATCCTAATTGTGAGAGACATGGTCGAGCACATGATTGTTTTTCCTAGGGGTGCAGTATGCTAGCACACCTCTAGCAAGAGTTTGGACGATACGTTCATTATGAGTACTATAGTCTCATAGTGTGCACACTTTTTCAAGTGTGGGAATTCACCCATATTATGTGCCCCTGAATAGTTATTTTTACTCAACGATGAACGTATTATGTCCTGATGGCCCACTGGTATGATATGAGAGACTAGTGGTGGTTTGGAGACATACAATTTTGGAGGTTGTAGTTTGACACTATCATTACGAGAGAGGTTCGTTGGAGGCCTCACCACTATTTCAAGTGGGTTGATGATAGTAGGTTCCTAAGGAACCTACAATGGGACCATTTATTTAGTGGGTCACCATGACTACATCATCCTACCATATTATTGGAGTTGGGTGATGTGGCAGCATGTCCATATTCAACCATACCACTTGATGTGCCCATGTACACCAGGGCACACCACAATGTGACAAGGGTTGGAAACTGCCCTCACCCTTCCATCACAAACACAGTATTTTCTAACAATGACCAGCCCGCTCATGATCTACCAACAATGGTGGTGGTGTATAATGTTGGGGTAGCAACTGACTTCACATAGTGGTGGGAGAGGCATCATCTTGCTCCTGGCTTCAGCGAGGGTGGTCTAGGAGGGGACCAAGGCCCACAGGAGGACGAGCCCCACTAGCCTCCACAAGGTAGGAGGAGAGCTCACCAACAAGTCAGAGTAGAGGAGGATGAGGAGGAGGCAGCACCCTTGAGGCCGTGATGACAGAGGAGATCAACTCCCCCCCAGCTACCCTTGTTTCATCAGTGCCTCCAACCTCCACTATCCTAGTGGTAGCTGTACTAACATCTCTTGGGATGGCCACCGATACTAGTGACATAGGTCCCAATGTTGATCCACACCCTGATCCCACATGGCAGCCAGGGGATCTAGGTATACATAGTGTATTATTGTTACTTTCTTGCTTTTCTTATTTCTGCTTACACTTTTTACTTACATACACATGCCATGTAATACTGATCCCCTTCTCTTCCTTTATGGTTGCAAAGGATGCACAGGGATGGATTGAGCCTATGGATTAGTGTGTTTCAAAGGTGGCCCCTATTATACCAATCTAGGGGATGATCCTAGAGGCTTGATGACCTGTTTCAGTGGAGAGGCATGCCCCCACTTTTGAGTCAGTGGCACATCTATGGATTACATACAAGGAGCAACGTGCAAAGGTGCTGTAGTTGTCTATGGAGCTGAAAACCACTAGGGGATAGCAAGATCAGCTATTAGGGGATTTTTGGATTGCACTCACTAAGAGAGATGCGGTAGTAACAAGAGTTGATGCCGCAGAGGTAGCACACAATTCCCTTCAGAGTAACATTGATGAGCTCGACACACAGCTAAAAGTTGTGATCCTGATAGATCTTCAGTGGCTATAGTAGGAGCTAATCTAGGTTAGGATGGATATCTATTTGTTTCAAGGGGAGCTCAAAGGGATATGAGCATGTCTATCTATGTCACGCTCACACCGATGTTGATCGTAGACCACCGTGCAACCCCCTCTAGAGCACTAAGTGGTTGCCAGAGCTGGAGGGCTTGGGGAGACACATGCCATAGGGATAGGATCCCCCTTTTTTTGTATATCATATTTGTATCCAGATGTAGATATACATACATACTTGTAGATATTTTGTATAGACACATATTCAGTAGCCACTCATTTTTTATAAACGTGGCATGATACATGTATATGACATTTGATTCATACATTGGACACACACACACACACACACACACACACACACACACATATACATTAGTTTCAGTATCGTGGATTTTCTTATGTGCATGCTTTCCACTTTCATATATGCTCATGCTATGGATGGTTTTTTCTTATATGGATGTATGTTTTCATTAGATGCTAATCATGATTTTATTTAACATGTTTATCCACATGTTAATTAAATGCTATGATGATCTAATGATGCGATGTGATGTATGGATGTTTAGCATAGTGAGACACATGTATGTATGTTTTTGTATGCACACACACATGGTTATTTCATAATCACAAAAAATTTCATGATGTGAAAATGGATAAATGTTAATATATTCAGTATTACTACCCCTTAGGTAGAAAACCACATACATGGCACATTAGGACACTATGCATAGTATTGACAAAGATGCAATGCATTAATAGGTTCTTTTAAAGGTGTTTCATCCATAGATGATAGCCCATAGGCACTTGAACCATATATAAAAACCATGATATAAGGACCTAACCAGTTAGGATTAAATTTCCCTTTCTGGTTGGGTAGCATGTTCACATTCTGCTAATTTTCATATAGAACCAAGTCTCCTATCTTGAAGGTCCTAGGAAGTATGCCCTAATTATATTGTTTAGAGAATGATCGCTAATAAATTTAAGGTGTTCAAGGGCCTATAAACGACTTTGATCGAGCATATCAAGCTGATGCGAGTAGTTAAACCGATAGGTTTCATCATCAATCACCCCCCTAAGGAAAACCCGTAAAGATGGGATTTCCAACTCTAAAGGCATGATAGCTTCAGTGCCATACACGAGATTATAGGGCGTCATTCTTTTCATTGTGCGAACAATCGTGCGATAAGCCCACAAATCATAGGTTAATTGAATGTGTTAATCCTTACCGTATTTATTAATTATCATATGAATAATTAGCTCAAGAATTTTGTTATAAGCTTTTGCTTGGCCATTAGATTTGGATAATATGGTGTAGAAAATCTATGTTGAATATGAAATTTTTCTAGGAACTACTTTACTTCCTTGTTTTTAAATGGTGTACCATTGTTAGAAACAAGTGTAGCAAGCAGTCCAAACTGGGAAACAATGTTGTTCAATAGGAAGCTACAGATAGTTTCAACACTCGTGGATCAGAGTGGAATGGCTTCAACCCACTTTGTGAAATAATCTGTAGTAGGGATAATAAAGGTATGTCCTATGGAAGAAGGAGGTGATATTTTCTCGATAATGTCCAACCCCCATTTTGCGAATGGCCAAGGAGAAGTTTGATTTTGTAGCTCCTGAGGGGGAGCATGGATAAGGTGGCTATGTTGTTGACATTGAAGGTACTTTTTGACAAAACTGAAGGAATCTTATTCCATTGCCTGCCAGTAATACCCCATGTGTATCAATTTTCTCACTAGGGATCTACCACCAAAATGTCCACCCCCAGAGCCCGCATGGGCTTCTTTAAGGGCAAGGGGTATCTCCCATCTAGTAAGGCATCTTAGCAGCAAGCCGTTATACAATTTTCAATAAAGAACATAAGATAAGATGACATAATGGGCTGAAATATTTTGTATATGAGTGCGATCAATTTTTGCCGCAGCATCAAGGAAAGTTCCATTTCTTAAGTAATTGTAGATGCTAGAGAACCACTCTCCCGAATCTGCATGAAGGAAAACTAGAGATTCAGGTACGAGTTGATAAGGAATTATCAAGGTTCACATGACTTGCACCACGAAGTGGTATTCCCTTGTATCTTCCTCCGAAGGTACGAAGGAGGTTGCGCTTGCCATGGCATCCACATGTCTATTTTCTCACCTAGGAATTTTGTTTATTGTGAAAGAGGAAAATTGATTAAGCAAGGACAAAGTGAGGTCTCTATATCAGGACAACTTGCTTTGTTTAGGTTGATAATGTTGAATCTCTATTGGGCTAATTTGTCCTTGATGATAATTTGTACTACAATTTGGCATCTTGATCTTGGTTCAGGTATTCTGGTTACAAGTTTATGTTCCATTGCTCAGATTCAGTAAGGTATTACCTTCAGTTATTTGTGGTTCTTAAGTTTATACAATACACTTTGCTTTTCAGTTTTAAGAAAACCCTATCGGGTTTCCTTAACCATCTGATAATGGTTTGGGCATATGTCATTAAATATTGTGTCATGGGCATTTGGATTATGGTTTTTGGCATGGATGAAAGGCATTTTGAATTTAGCATGAATAATAGTCTTTATAACTTCACAAGGCCTTGCACAATATTTGGCATATCTTTTGGCATTGGATTTTAATGAGGTGGAAAATCACCTTTGGTCAAAGGTAATCAAATTAACAATTATTTACATATGATTCGGGTTAATTTTTTCAAATTCACAAGGCTTAAAAGTTGATAGTTGGTATAAAGATTTTCTTTGGTAAGGCCATAGATGTCTTACAATAGTACTGCTAGCAGTTAAGCTAGTAACCATGGTAGTGCGGTTGAAGCAGCTAGTGGGATGCAAGAGAGCTACTGCTGTATTGTGGGTAGCCAGAAAGGTAATTGTGGTAGTGCGGTGGAAGCGGCTAGTGGCATGCAAGACAACTACTTCTATACCGTGGGTAGTCAGAAAGGTAACCACGATAGTGTGGTGGAAATGGTTAGCAGTATGCAAGGTAGCTACCACTATACCATGGGTAGTCCAAAGGGAGACCACGGTTGAGCAGTAAGGAAGCGGATGTCAAATGATATAATGAGTTTTTGCTTTATTAATGATAGTCCTTTCAGACTTCAAATGATATCAATCTTGGTAAAGGTTTTTGATTGATTTCTTTGGAAGTCTAGGTCAAAACTTGTGCTTCACTTGTTTGAGGGTTTGGAACCCTATTCTAGCCACCACCATGGAATCACACTCTCAGCCATTTCACTATGTATTCGACTATTTTTTCGCAACTCTTGGACAACAAATGGGAAAGCTTGAAATACTATCACCATGGTCATTTCTCTTGTCAGGTTCTTGGCTTTGGGTGAATGCTCAAAATAGAAAAGTGGCATGGGTTGCTCAGATTAGCTGCAAATCTGGTAAACTCTTTTGTGCCAGCAACTCCATCACTATTCTCAGGTATTCTTTCAATTTTCTTTACAAATCCGTTACTTCTCAGGCAAGGTTATTTCGAGTTAAGTTTTCTTTGCAAAAGGAAAGGTGAAATAAATCTATTAATTTCATGATTATATCTGAAATGATCACTCCAAGATGTGACTGCATTTTTATTGAAGGTTATTATGACAATTTTTAAGGGATAGTGATTTCAGTTTGTGGGTAATGATAAAATCTTCAAAAATCTTTAGATCCTTAGCTAAATCTTTCATAACTGCTCTTAAATGCATAATTTCGGTTATGGACGCTTTGTTCTTTCAGTTAATTCTTTTTGCAGCAATTTTTTAGTGGCCATTATTTGAAAATTACATGCATGCTTTGATGCTATTTGGTTAAAGCATTGTTTGTGCAGGTTGCTTGAGAGGACAGTTTTCTAGTATGTCTTCTAAATTTGCACAATACTTGATTATTCCTGTCAGAAAACCTTATTCAGATTGATCGTTACCTCATGATCATGGTAACATATGGCACTGTTGCTCACATGTAGCATGAGAAAACCTGAGAGTCATCTTTGAGTAATTATTTGAAAGTGAAAAATGAGCAACTGTTGTAAGCTTTCATGGAATGTAATGATGTAAAATGTTAAAAGAGGAAAACAAAGAGATTAGGGCTTGATCATTACTGAAAAACCTAAAAAGATAAAAGATAACTATAGTGCAAAATATAAGATTTTATGTATGAGATATTGGGTTTGATTTTCTTTCTGAAGCTAGAAAAGAGGAAAATACAGTGTGTTAACTCTTTTGAAGAGTGTCATGAAAAATGTATGAAATAGAGTGAGAAAAAGAATTTGGTACACACCACTCATAATATAGCTTGATGAGAAGTTGTATTGAGATTGTAACAAGATTTTCCTCAAGCTATCTTAAGGCTTGATAATGGGTGGAACTCTGAAGTGTCACCATTGACATTTGAGAATTCTACACATTGTCTGCCAAAAGGCACTTAACAAAAATCAAGGAAACAGAGTGATCCTCTGTATCATTGTATGTTCTATTGAAAAAAAAAAGGGGGTTGGTGCTCCTTGAGATTGGTGTCTCTAAATAGAGGGGTTGGTGCTCCTTGAGATTGGTGTCTCTAAAAAGAGGGGTTGGTGCTCCTTGAGTTGGTGCTAAAAAATCAGCCTATGAGGCATTGTCAAAAATGATTATTGAAATGGAAGCCTGAAAAAGGCAATAGATTCATGAGTGGTTTTCTACCCTAGGAGGGTTTTCCACTCGACATATCTTGTGTCTATTTGAGTATCTATGGTTCATTTGATTCAGTGCTTTAATGCTTTAAATTGCTATGGTTTACTATTCTCATTTCAGTTTATGTGATTGCATTGAATACATGAATGAGTTTATCATTGGTAAATGAGAGCATACATCTAGTTTATTTTAGTTTTAGTTAAATTTGGTAAAGAAGTTTATAACATTGATTGACCCCCCCTCTCAGTGTCTTTTCACTCCAAAAATTGGTATCAGAGCCTAGGGTCCTCTGATAGGTCTTTCCAACCTAGGATTGATTCTGGCCTTGGAGTTTATTCAAAATGTCTCAAGCTCATGACTTCCATGACTAGAGATCCATTATTTGATGGAAATGATTGTGTATTCTGAAAAATCAGAATGGAGACTTATTTAACTTCTATTGACCTCGATGTTTGGAGCATAGTATTGTCTGGGTACACTGTACCAGCTACTCTTCCTACTACTTCTGATGAAAAGAAAAGATATGAAACCAATGCAAGAGGAAAACATGCTCTTTTGTGTGCACTGACTAAATATGTCTTTATAAAAGTCATGCACTGCAGCTCTGGTAGGGAAATCTGGGTTAAACTTGAAACTATCTATCAAGGAAATGAAAAGGTAAAACAGTCTAAAGTCCTCACTTTAAAACACGAGTTTGAAGATTTAAAAATGGGGGATGATGAGAAAGTAGCTGACTACTTTTTGAGAGTTGATGAAATAGTAAATTCCATGAAGGGTTTGGGAAAATAAGTTAAGGAATTTGATGTTGTAACTAAGGTCATCATAACCTTGCCAACAAAATTTGAAGCTAAGGTTGCTACTCTAGAAGAGAAGAAACATTTTTTCTAACTTACCCTTAACAACCTACAAGCCACTCTGACTGCCTATGAAATGAGAATCAGTCATAGCAACACCTCTGCAAAAGAAACAACATTTAATGCTGAAAGGAAAGAAAGGGATGAGGTCACTGAATTGAAATTTTCTGATTCTAAAGAATCCCACTTTGTTGGAAACTCAAAAAGGGTTCTGGAAAGTATAAGGGAAAACTCCCCTTCAAATGCCTTAACTATGGAAAAATAGGCCACTTTGCTGCAAAGTGCCCCTAAGGTGACACAAATAGTGATAATGAAAAATATGAAAAACTTGCCAAGAAAAAGGCTTACAGACCCAAACAAAAATTCAATTTCAAAAATAAGAAAATTTTGTTTAGCAAAAATGAAACAAACTCTGAATCTAAAGAATCTTCAGATGAAGAGGATGAAAATCTATTCATGGCTGAAATTATTTAACAAGATGAAACTAACAACAATGATGCTGAAGATGGTGAAGTGGATTATGAAGGAGAACTGAAATGTGCTCTAAAAGAGCTAAGGAAACTTAAAAAATAAATGCGTGCTCAAGAACAAATTACTGCTCAAGATATTTCACAGGAGCAACTCATAAATCTTTAGATAGTCTCATTAAAAAGTCAACTTGAAGAATCCAAAAGAGTTGAAGACTGTCTTCGTATTAGCATAAGCTTTAAAGATCAAGAAATTCAAAAACTTGAACATGAGATTGTAGATCTCAGAAAGACCATTGAGAAATATGAAAGCACTCTTAAACTGAATGGCATGCTTAGTAAATAGAAACTGAACAACGACAAAACTGGTATTAGTTTTGTGAAAGGTGAATGTTCAAATAATAGTGCAAAGGACAATGTTGTTGCTGGAAACAAAAGTTCTGAACTCAAACATCTTGATTTTGATAAGGATCATGCTCGTCCTTTTAGGAGCAACAAAATGGCTTAAAACTCCCACCCTTTCTTTTATGGGTATTGTTACTTCTGCAACAAATTTGGTCACAAAGTGAACTCTTGCAGATTTATGAATTCTAGAACACCTAGATTTGGTTTTAGGAAGAATCATGGCTTTGCAAGATATATTAAATGTTTAACATGCAAGTCTTTGGGCCATTTTGTTAAGCAATGTAATGATGATCAACAAAATAAGCATTAGAAATCTATAAAGGTCTGGAAACCCAAAGCTACCAACAACATAGAGTAGACCATGTTAGTTCAAACTGTTGTCCACTCTAAGAAAAAAGACTTATGGGTCCTGGACAGTGGTTGTTCAAACCACATGACTGGTGACAAAGAAAAAATTACTAATCTAGAAGACTATGTAGGTGGATATGTAAAGTTTGGAGACAACTCTGGAATTCAAATCAAAGGTAGAGGTTCTCTTTTTCTGAATGAAGACACTCCTATTTAAAATTTGTATTATGTAGAAGGATTAAAATATAACCTTCTGAGTGTCAGTCAAATTTGTGACAGTGGATATCACGTCCTATTCACTTCACATCAGTGTGAAATCAAAAATAAGATTGGAAAAGCTATTGTTGCTGGAAGAAGGACTAAGGAAAATTTCTACAATTTACTTGACACTTTTGGAAATGAAAAAAATCAAGGTATGTGCCTAATGAGTCATGTTGAAGAAAGTTGGCTATGGCACAAGAGACTAGGTCATATTAATTTTGACAATATGGTCAGAATTAGTAAAAATCAGAATGTAAGAGGTTTGACTATTCTGAAAAAGCCTAATAATGCAGTATGTAAAGAGTATCTCAAAGGAAAGCAAACTAAAGTAAGCTTTAAATCCAAGGAACATTCCTCTACAAAACCTCTACAAATTGTTCATACTGACTTATGTGGTCCTAAAGGGACTAGATCCATCAATGGTGAGAAATATTTCATACTATTTGTTGATGACTACTCTTGTATGGTATGGGTTACCTTTCTCAAGAATAAATTAGAAGCTTTTGAACGTTTTGAAGTTTTTAGAAAAATGGTAGAAAGAGAGTCAGATTTAAAATTGAAATGTCTAAGATCTAACAAAGGTGGTGAATTCACCTCATAAGAATTCATTGATTACTGTGAAAGACATGGCATAAAAAGATAGTATGCTACTACCAAAACACCTCAACAGAATAGGGTAGTTGAGAGAAATAATAGGAATATAAAAGAAATGGCAAGGACTCTGCTGAATGAAGCAAATGTGCCAAACATGTACTAGAAAGAAGTTGTTCATACAACTATCTACATTCTAAATAGAGTCCAGATCAAAGTGAAATCAAATTTCACCCCATATGAACTGTGGTATGGTAAATTTGCCTCAATTAAATACTCCATAATATTTGGTTGCAAATATTTTATCAAGAGAGACAATGATAACTTAGGGAGTTTTCAATCTAAGAAAGATGAAGGTATATTTTTAGGATACTCTTCTCACAACAAAGCCTTTAAATGCTTTAACAATAGGCTGAATAAAATTGTTGAATATGTCAATTTCAAATTTGATGAAAATCTGCTTTTAGATGCTGAACCTATGTAGGATGATGAGGAGGAAGAATTTGAACTTGATATAAATTCTGAAGGTTTTGAAACTTCAAAGCATGAAACAAAATCAACAAGTCCTAAACTAGCTGAATCAAAATTTGAAGATGCAGAAACCAGCTCTGGAAAATGTGTAACTAAAACTCCAAAATATCTTGCTAGAAACCATCCTAAAGATCTGATTATAGGAGATAAATCAGTAGGAGTTCAAACAAGGAAAATAATAGTTAACTATGATGAAAAAGCTCACATGGATGAGCTTACTGCTTTTTGTTTAATAACTTAGTTTGAGCCAAATTTTTTTGATGAAGCTCTAACTGATGAATGTTGGCTTAATGCAATGTAGGATGAAATTGATCAAATTGAGAAAAATCAGACTTGGGAGCTAGTCCCAAGACCGGATGACAAAAATGTCATAGGAGGTAAGTGAATTTTCAAAAATAAACATGATGAAAAAGGCCATGTTGTTCACAACAAGGCTAGATATGTCTAGAAAGGATATGCTCAACAAGAAGGCATTGACTTCGGTGAAACCTTTGCACAAATAGCTAGACTTGAATCAATTATAATTTTCTTGGCAGATTCTATTTTCAAGAACTTTACTGTATATCAAATGGATGTTAAAACTACCTTTTTGAATGGGTATTTGGATGAAGAATTTTACATAGAAAAACCTGAAGGGTTTACTTATAAAAACAAACCCAATCATGTCTACATGCTAAAAAGGGCTCTATATGGCCTAAAACAAGCTCCTAGAGTTTGGTACTCCAGATTGGATAGTCACTTACTATCAAAAGGTTTTATTAGAGGAGGATTAGACAACAATATTTATGTTAAAATTGAAGGGTCTGATATTCTAGTTGTTGAAATTTATGTTGATGATACTATCTTTGGCTGCAACAACATTACTTTGAGTCAAAAATTCTCACAGATTATGGAATATGAGTTCAAAATGTCTATGTTGGGAGAATTGTCCTTCTTCTTAGGTCTTCAAATCTCTCAACTTGAATTAGGTATCTTTCTCTCTCAAACAAGATATGCTAGAGAAATATTAAAGAAATTTCAAATGGATGAATGTCATCCAGTTAGCACTCCAATGGCTACCGGCTGTAAACTTAGCAAGGTTGATGATTCTCTTGCTGTCAACCCAACTAACTATAGGTCAATGATAGGTAGCCTACTATATCCAATAGCCTCAAGACCTGACATTATGCAAGTTGTTTACATGGTTGCTTGATTTTAGTCATCTCCTAAGGAATCTCACGTTAATGTTGTTAGAAGGATTCTTAAATATGTACAAGGCACAATTGACTATGGACTCTAGTATCCTAGAAGCAATGATTTTTCATTAGTGGCATATATTGATTCTGACTGGGCTGGTTGTCTAGATGATAGAAAAAGCACTAGTGGTGCTACTTTCTTTCTTGGTGATCGTTTAGTGGCTTGGCACGACAAAAAAAAAGAATCTGTTTCACTCTCTACTACTGAAGCAGAATATATTGCTGCCACTTCTTGCTATACTCAGGTAATATGGATGTCACAGACATTATCTAACATGGGTATGAAATCCCTAAACCTATTTCTATTCTGTGTGATAATACTAGTGCAATCAATATCTCAAAAAATCCTATAATGCACACTCGAACTAAACACATTGCTATTAAGTTTCATTTTCTTCATGAAAAGGTGTTGGGTAAGAAGGTTTTTGTGCAATATGTTCCTACACAAGCATAGGTTGTTGAAATTTTTACAAAACCGTTGGTTAAAGATGTTTTTGAAAGACTTAGGTCTAGATTGGGAGTTGTCTCTCAATCTCTGTTATCTTAATCAGTCTATCTTGGTGATAGGGGGAGTTGGTTAGCTCTTCCTACAGCTCATACTTTACTGCTCAGTTGTTACATTTGCAGCTTCATGGAATTCCACTGTTGATTCTGGTTTATCTTTGTTGACTTCCCTTTATCCTTGTGACAAAAAGGGGGAGAATTATGAGCATTCGGTTCTAGTAATATGTTTTGGCTTGGTGGCTCAGTTTTTGCCATCAAGGACAAAGGGGGAGTTCATTGAATCTCTATTGTGCTAATTTTTCCTTGATGACAATTTGTACTACAGTCTGGCATCTTGATCTTGGTTCAGGTATTCTGGTTATAGGTTTATGTTCCATTGTTCAGATTCATTCAGGTATTGCCTTCGGTTATTTGTGGTTCTTGAGTTTATACAATACACATTGCTTTTTAGTTTTAAGAAAACCCTATCAGATTTCCTTAACCATCTCAGAATTGTTTGGGCATATGTCATAAAATATTGTGTCATGGGCATTTGGATTATAATTTTTGGCATGGGTGAAAGGCATTTTTAATTTAGCATGAATGATAGTCTTTATCACTTCACAAGGCTTTGAAAAATATTTGGCATATATTTTGGCATTGGATTTTAATGAGGTGGCAAATCGGCTTTGGTCAAAGGTAATCAAATTAACAATTATCTACATATGATTCAAGTTAATGTTGGAAAATTCACAAGGCTTAAAAGCTGACAGCTAGTATAAAGCTTGTCTTTGGTAAGGTTGCGGACGTCTTGCCGTGGACATCTTACCAGTAACCGCTGGCAGTTAAGCCAATAACTGTGGTAGTGTGGTGGAAGCGGCTAGTAGGATGCAAGAGAGCTACCACTATACCGCAGGTAGCCAAAAAGGCAACCGTGATAGTGTGGTGGGAGTAGCTAGTGGCATGCAAGACAGCTACCGCTATAGCATGGGTAGTCAAAAAGGTAACGTGGTAGTGCGGTGGAAATGGTTAGCGATATGCAAGGTAGCTACCGCTATACCATGGGTATTTCGAAGGGAGACCATAGTTGAGGGGTAAGGAAGCGGATTTCAAATGATATAATGAGTTTTTCATTTATTAATGACAGTCCTTTCGGACTTCAAATGATATCAATCTTGGTAAATTTTTTCAATTGATTGCTTTGGAAGCCTAGGGAAAAACTTGTGCTTCACTTGTTCGAGGGTTTGGAACCCTATTCTAGTTGCCACCATGGAATCACACTCTCAGTTGTTTCACTATGTATTCGACTATTTTTCTGCAACTCTTGGACATCGAATGGGAAAGCTTGAAAGACCATAACCATGGTCTTTTCTCTTGTCAGGTTCTTGGCATCGGGTGAATGCTTGAAATAGAAAAGTGACACGGGTTGCTTAGATTAGCTACAAATCTGGTAAAATATTTTGTGACAACAACTCCATCACTATTCTCAAGTATTCTTTTAGTTTCCTTTACAGATCTGTTACTTCTCAGGAAAGGTTATTTCGAGTTAAGTTTTCTTTGCAAAAGGAAAGGTGAAATCAATCTATTAATTTCATGATTATATCTGATATGATCACTCTAAAATGTGACTGCATTTTTATTGAAGGTTATTATGACAACTTTTAAGGGATAGTGATTTCAGTTTGTGGGTAATGATAAAATCTTTGAAACTCTTCAGATTCTTAGCTAAATCTTTGGTAACTGCTCTTAAATGCATGATTTTAGTTATGGAAGCTTTGTTCTTTCAGTTAATTCTTTTTGCAGTAGTTTTTCAGTGGCCATTATTTGAAAATTACATGTATGCTTTGATGTTGTTTGGTTAAAGCACTGTTTCTGTAGGCTGCTTGAGAGGACAATTTTCCAATCTACCTTCTAAATTTTCACAATACTTGAGTATTCTTGTCAGAAAACCTTATTCAGATTGATCCTTACCTCATGATCATGGTAACATATGACATTGTTGCTCACATGTAGCATGAGAAAACCTGATAGTCATCTTTGAGTAATTATTTGAAATTGAAAAACGAGCAACTGTTGTAACCTTTCATGGAATGTAATGATGTAAAATGTTAAAAGAGGAAAACAAAGAGATTAGGGCTTGATCATTACTGAAAAACCTAAAAATTTAAAAGATAACTACAATACAAAATATAAGATCTTATGTATGAGATATTGGGTTTGATTTTCTTTCCGAAGCTGGAAAAGAGGAAAATACAGTGTGTTAACTGTTTTGAAGAGTATCATGAAAAATGTATGAAATAGAGTGAGAAAAATAATTTTGTACACACCATTGGTAATATAGCTTGATTAGAAGTTGTATTGAGATTGTAACAATATTTTGCTCAAGTTTTCTTAAGGCTTGATAATGGGTGGAACTCTAAAGTGTCACCATTGACATTTGAGAATTCTACACATTATCTGTCAAGAGGCACTTGACATAAATCAGGGAAACAAAGCGATCCTCTATATCATTGTATGTTCTATTGAAAAATAGAAAAGGGTTTGGTGCTCCTTGAGATTGGTGTCTCTGAATAGAGGGGTTGGTGCTCCTTGAGATTGGTGTCTCTAAAAAGAGGGGTTGGTGCTCCTTGAGTTGGTGCTCAAAAATCAGCCTATGAGGCATTGTCAAAAATGATTATTGAAATGAAAGCCTGAAAAAGGCAACAGGTTCAAGAGTGGTTTTTCTACCCCAAGAGGTTTTTCCACTCAACATATCTTGTGTCTATTTGAGTATCTATGGTTCATTTGATTCAGTGCTTTAATGCTTTAAATTGCTACGGTTTACTATTCTCATTTCAGTTTATGTGATTGAATTCAATACATGAATGAGTTTATCATTGATAAATGAGAGCACACATCTGGTTTATTTCATTTTCATTTAAATTTGGTAAAGAAGTTAATAACACTAATTCACCCCCACTTCTTAGTGTCTTTTCACTCCAACAGATAAGTCCCCATGATCTGATTCAAAATAAGCTCAGAGTCACCTAATATATGAAGATGTTTAATTTTCAACGCAATCGCAACACACAAACCGATAATGAGAGCTTTGTACTTGGTGATATTATTGGTACAAGGAAAGTCTAATCGAAATCATATGGGGACTAGTTTACCTTCGGGGGATATCAGGACTACACCTGCTCTCGAACCGGTCTGACACCTTGATTCATCAAAGTAGATTTTCCATTCGAGGTCATAGTTGATTGTGAAGATATTCTCATTCGGAAATAGGTCCAACCTAGGGAAAGAGAGAGGCGAGGGAGCATCCGCCAGTTGGTTGGCCACTGCTTGTCCTTTTACTAATTTTTGAGTGACAAATTTTATATCAAACTCAGATAGCAACATAACCCACTCTGCTAATCTCCTAGCAAGGTCGGTGCTAGAAAATAGATGTCTCAAAAGATCTATTTTTACTATAATGTGAGTCTCAGCATGGAGGAGATAGTGTCTCAGCTTCTACGTAGCAAATACAAGAGCAAGGAACTGTTTCTACATGGATGAATAACGGGTTTCACAATTGACCAAGATGCGGTTATTGTAGTAAACCACTCTCTCTCTTCTTGCGTCATCATAATGGGCCAGTAGGGCTGACAAAGTGTATGGTGAGGCAACAACGTAGAGCAGGAAGGGTCTATCTTGCATAGCCAACATCAATACAAAAGGATTGGTTAAATAATATTTATGGATTCAAAAGATTTTTGACATTCTTCATCCCACAAAAAGCGAACATCTTTCTTCAGGAGACGAGTGAAAGGAAGGGTATAGTCAACCAAATGAGATATTAATATGTGAATTTCCTGAATCTTCCCTTGTAAGATTTACAACTCAGTGATGTTCCTCGAAGGAGACATGTTAAAAATAGCATTAATCTTATTTGTGTCAACCTTGATCCCATGATAAGAGACTATAAACCTAAGAAGCTTGCCGGTGTCAATGCCGAAGAGACATTTTAGGGATTGAGTCTCATCTTGTAAATTTGAACCCTTTTGAAGATAATACAGAGATTCCTCACATGATCTTGATGATTTAAAAATTTCACCAATATTTTTTCGACATAACCTTCAAGGATTTTATGAATGAAGTCATGAAATATCAATGTCATTGCTCATTGATAAGTTGCTCTTGCATTCTTTAATCCAAAGGGCATGACCACATAGCAAAAAGTTCCCCAAGGGTTAGTGAAGGATGTCTGGTACTGATCATCTAGATTTATATGGATCGTATTATAACCCAAGAAACCATCCATAAAAGATAACAATGCATGGCTTGCGGTCGAGTCCACAATCATATCTATATTAGGTAACAAAAAGTCATATTTAAGAGAAGCCTTGTTAAGGTCCCGAAAGCCAATGCATATATGAATACAACTATTAGGTTTACTAACAACTACTATATTCAAGATCTAGGGAGAATAGTCAATGGGAAGGATAAAGCCTTTTTTCAATAGCTTCTCTATCTCAGTGTTGACCATTAAGGCTACCCTAGGATTGATCTTTTGGATTTTTTGTTTAATGGGCTTGGCATTGGGACATAGAATGATATTATGGACCACTATAGATTCATCTATTCTGGGAATATCCTCATACATCCAAGCAAAAATATTAGGGTAAGCATGCAAGAGAGCAGAGTGTTCATCTACTTCCTCGGAAGAGAAGCACTTTCCAATCTTGATTACTTTTTCTGAAGATTTTGCATCAATGGGGACTTCAAAAATATCCCTTTTAAGGAGGGAACTTTGTTCCTTGAGATGAGATATTAAAACATCATCAGTAACGTTAGATAGGGGGTCCTCCTCATCAATTCTCAGAACATATTCTCCAAAGTATGCTTATTTATGTAATTGATATGAGAATCATTTCTTGTGATGATAAGGAGGCAACGAGGAATAAGCACCTAGAAATTCCCCCAGTGCTTCATCTGAAGAGAAGACATCTACAAGAACTTTCTTGGCTCATCCCCTTTCTTCTATCAACTTAGGATGGACCAAGTTTAACCATTCAGTTGAAATCATATTAACATTCCACCAGGGTTTTTGTCTAGACTATTCAACAGGACATCCCAAACCCAGGTTGTGCTATCATTGCTTAAAATGGATAGGGACTTGTATTCCTTGCTCAATACTTCCTAGGCCTTTCTTCCCATAGCCATATTGAGAGGAATTTTATAACCAAACCCATAGCGATCTTGTAGAGTTTCAAGAGGGGGCGGCTCCACGTAGAGTATTTTGTTCCACCAATAGACATTGAAAGTTTCTATAGGAGTGGTCCCACTTCCCTTACTTGGCTTGCAAGCATTAACCTCATTTACGGGGGTAGAGTCAATCTCTAGGGGAGGAGTGGTTTCTTGGAAAGGATCATACTTCTCCTCCTCAGTGGGAGGATCACTCGCTATCATGTCAGTGGAACCTAGAAAATCCATAGCAGAGGGGTTCGGCTTATACTCCGCTATGAAAGATTCAAGGAAATTCAAGGAACCCTAGTCATCACCTAAGAGAGCATTCGCTCCATAGGATGAAGGAGGAGATAGAGGGGATTCACATTCTTCCATCTTAGGCTATTCATATCAATTGATACTCGCTCGAGGAGCAACTCCTGTAGTAGGTATCAACGAGGAACAAGCCATAGCATCAGCGGTTAAGGAAGGAATGCAATTCTTGAGAGTGGGGGCAGCTGAATTATGACCAACAACGACTAGCAAACAAAGGTGCACAACCTCCAGATCTGCTTTAACTGTAACCACTAGATTTTTAGCAACAAACTTCAAGGAAATATGTAGGGTAGAAGTTATTGCCCTCATATCGTGAATACACGGTCTTCCTAAAAGAAGATTTTTAATGCCCTTCTGAATTGGTTTTTCTCGACTTTTGTGTAAGTGTTTATTTGTGATTTCATTGATTATTGTGCCATTGGAATATTTGGCATGATTGTGGTTCATTGTCATTCAGTCATATTTGTAACATTGATTTAATTAAATTATTAAATTAAGATAATTTTAGTATTTAGTTATTAAATTAATTTAAAGGTTATAATGATTTAATAGTTATACTATTATTTTATAAATAAATAAAAATGGTTTATATAAATAAAAACATAAATTTACATTTATAAATAATGTTTAATTTAAATTAAATATATAGTGGACTAATAATGCACTTATTAATAAGGTTCATTTTTAAATTCAAAATACTGAATAAAGAAGTATTTAATAAAATATAAAAAGGGATATTTTATTTAATATTGTAGTGGAAATGATAAATTTCAAAAAATAAAAGAATTATTTGATCATTATGATTTATTTAATTTAAATAGTATGATCTATTGTTTAATAGGTAAAATATTAAAATAAGGGTGAAACATATATAATATGATTTATTAAAGTAAATAGTGGAGTTAGGTTTCTAATTTTTCTAAAATGAAAGTTTAACCTACAAGTGGTAAAACGAGTGAAAAGAGTTTTGACGGGTGGAAGAAAAGAAATTAGTATTATTGTCACCTCTCTTGTTGAGTTATCCCAAAAACTATAGAGTCTTCTACAATTTATTTTGGGGAAGGCAAACAAATTTCTTTTCATTTTACCCCGTAGAGTGCTCTGGTAAAAAACCAAAGATGAAGGTTTTCATCCAGGTGAAAATTTAAAGGAACTAAGTTGACGAAATTTGGACTGCAAAGAGAGTTTGTTGCGCACTCTGTTACAATCTCCAATTTGTAAATTCAGGTTGGTTTTTGTATTGTTTGTATTACATTTCAAAATTAATACTATTGATTTGTTTTGGCATATTTAGATTGTTGTTCATGCCATATCTATTGCCTATACCATCATATTTTTTTGTTGTATTTAGATTACCCATTGTGGCATCTTTGTTCAAAGAAGGGAGATAATCAATGTTTCTTTTTCTATTATCATACAAATTTTCCTATGTTTTGTTGTTGTAGGATATATATAGTGTGTGGGGCATTTATATATATATGTGGATACTTGCTGTGTATAGGTTTTCTGAAATGATGTTAATATTAAATTAAAATCTCTATATAATTAAATATATAATTATGTAGATATGTATGTGTATATACACAAGTATATATATATATATACGTATATATATATTTATATATTTATATAATTTTTTTTATATAAAAAAAAAAATATTTTGTGAATTCAATTTCATATAAAAATATATATATATGTTATGAAATTCATTATGGTATATAAATTAAATTATAAACATAAATATATAAATATTTATATAAATGAATATGTGCAAGAATTTATGTATATGTAAATATATATATATATATATATATATATATATATATATTACCTACCTCTCCATACGACATATTTATATGAGTTTAAATTATGAATTTTAATTTAAAAAAAATTGGTTATAAGAATGTATAAACAGTAATGTTATAAGAAATTCTTTTATGTTTAAAAATGTTTAATGGGTAGTTACCATTGAGTAAATGTTGGTAACGATAATTAGCTCTCATAAAATTTATTAGAAAGGTAAATATTGCTGTTAGTTAATGAATTAGGAAAATGTATAAGAGGATTATTATTGATGATTACTTTTAATTAAGTTTAATTATTTATGAGTTAGATTATATTTTTGTTAAATGCAATATGTTGGTTGTCTCCTTACAAACAACAAAATAATACCTTTTAAAAATCCTCTTCTACAAAATTATAAAATAAATAAATATATATATATATATATATATATATATATATATATATATATATATATATATATATATATAGGTATTTATATATTTATATTTTAAGCTTTTGTTTATACTTGCATGGGTAATTCTTATTAGAAGTGGGTAACTAAATTGATAAAACTATGAAATTGAGTAAAATGTTTTAAATAGGTCATTTTATTACAAATTGGTTATGACCTTTGAGAAGGGTAAAGTTTTATTATAGAATTATGAGCAATAACAATTCGTTTGTAGGTATAATTTGACATGTATCAAGAATTGTGTAAAACCTTAGTGAATTTAATAATGTTAAGTGGATGTATAATCCATTTTATATTTTAAATTTAATTAAGCATGAAATTTTAGAGAAAATTAACTTGTACTAAAAGTAATTGGGTTGGGTAGTTTTATTGTGATAGATAAATAAATTGGGTAAAGAGAATTGACTTGAATTTTTACCTACATAGTTGTGTGTATTGTTTCAATAATTGAAAGCTAAAATTAGTTTTATTTTCAAGTGTATTTAAAATTAGATATATTTTCAAGTATATTTAAAATTAGATTTATTTTCAAGTATATTTAAAATTAAATTTATTTACAAGTTCTTTAATGTTAGGTCTTGATTTGCATATAAATCGTATATATTAGATTTTAATTAAATATATTTAGTAGAAGTAAACAAATGTATATGCTATATTTTAATTAGATTTATTATTTTAATATTAATTATTTTGAGGTAAATGAAATTAAAACTTGTGATTCTTGATTATTTAATAATCTAAAAATTACTAGGTGAGATTTGGTTTAATTGAGCTTTATATTTAAAGAAGTATAGGTAAAAGAAGTTTGTTGGTGTTTAGGGAATATTTAGTTATGTATAAAATATGTATATATATAGTTTCTTTAATCATCTTAAATGATTTCAAAATATATTATAAATAGTTTGATTGGAATATGTGTTCTCTAATTATTTTATATATATTCATAATGAGTGAATGAATTAAATGTAAATTGATCGTTTTTTAAAGTGTCTTGAAATAGATACTTGAATGTGTTTTGGTAGGTCGTTAATTTAAATTTTTATATATAGATATGTTGTTGTGTATTGTTTTCCTCAAAGGATGAAAAGATTAAATTAAGTGTTATTTATATATAACCGTATAAATATAGATGTTCAAATCAAGCTTACAATTTAAAGAAATCAGTTTGTAAATTGTTAAAGTTAAATATTCTTGATGATTTCGAATTGAATTTATTTATTGCTACAAAGATATAATTTAAGAAAATTAGTTTATGAAAATGGATCATTAGGTGTTGATAGATTATCCTTTTAAAAGTGGTTTTGTTTATAATTATGTATTGGATGATTTGTTGATTTCATGAATATGTTGGTTACTTGAGTGCTTGTTATAAATTAGTCAAGTAAGTGATTATGTGACTGTTCCTTGATATCTAGTACTTTGAATATGTTAATGGGAGTTAAGTATGCTTTGATGGTTCCAAATTGATGGGTTTTCCTCTTGAGTTGATTTTTTCATGAGGGGGTTTTATATGTCAAAGACGTTCTTCTTGGGCTTCTAGAGGAGGGGAAAAATATGTTGCTTCATAGTCAATTTCCGTTTTGATTTTGTGAACAGTTGCTCTTACACTCATTTTAATTTTGGTGGGTTTAGCCTTGCACTTTAAAGTTGTAATTCTAGCATGAGATGGTGCATGCTTCACTTGATGTATTTAATTTTTGGCCTAGATATTTTGTGCAAGTTCACTTGCCCCATTTGTGATTATGAGTCTTTTGTTGTTAGTAGGGGGTCGATAACCTATGAAGATCCGCATTTGGTAACCCATGTCGAGCTTATGTGATGACACTCCACCCTCTAGCAACCTTGTGTGTTTTTTGTTTTCCCCTCATTGTACTTGTACCTCTAGAAGAAGATGTTCTTGTGTTTGTTGTTGATTTTTTCATGGAGTCTTAGCCATTTTTTACCTGATTGTATTGGTTGAGGGTCTTTACTAAAAAGAAGATTTGGAAAATCAAGAATTTGTTCAATTACTTGATTTTTGGAAGAAGATTACCATTTTGAATTAAATTAATTCAAAATAAGGATTTTATGTGACAATAAATAATCTTTCTAAGATTATTTACTAAAATGAAGTGGCAGTTAATAAAAAAAAATCATTTAAAATAATTTCATTTATTTAAAATGAGAGAAATGTTAAATTAGGTAATTAAATAATTAAACATAATTATTTAATTTAGAGGATTATGACCAATAATTAAATAAATTAAGAAATTCATTTAATTATGAGAATTAGTGACATATTAAATAAAAAAATAAAATTCATTTATTTAATAATCAGGAAGAATAAATGAATAAAGGTAATTAAATAAATTAATAAATTTATTTCATTGTAAGAAAACAATAGACAATTAATGACGTATTGAATAAATAAATAAAATTTATTTATTTAATAATCATGAAGAACACAATAGACATGAATTAATTAAATAATAATGAATTACTTAATTAATAGTTGAATGTGAACCAAGGGCATAATTAAATGTCATAATTATGCAAGGAGGAAAGTGGTAAAATTGAGCTTGTAGGCCTAGGTCATTTTTAAGTGTTTACATTTTGCCCCTCTTTGTCCTAATGTAGCATGTCACATTGTGACAAAGAAAATAATTTAAAAATATGCCCCAATGCAAAATAATATGAGGAAGAATGATGAGGAGGGTAGCAGTATGCCCCCTCGAGAGGACATACGGGCTCCAAGAACATGGGTGTGCTCTTGAAATTGATGAAAATAATAGAATATGAAGAGACAAAGAAATTTTAGTGTAAATATATGAATGATGATATGGATGCAATGCCTATATGAGATGAGCGAGAGAAGATGACAAGACAAAAGGAGATGCATGTTAGTTCCTAGAACAAATCCTTCAAAACTTTACCATTGGATTTTAATATTTATTACTCTTAATCATCATTGGGAAGATTATTGTAATGGCCAACAAACACCATGATATCACATAAATCAAGATGTGCAAGTTCGTACCATCACACAAGACAAGTAGTCACAGATAAGGGTGATCATGACTCATACTAAGAGAGAAATTGCTTTAGTCTTTTTGTCATAACCAACCGCAAGTAGAAAAACACAAGAAGGACAAGCCATGAAACGTCGTTGCTTCTCTAAATCTTGTTTCCAAGACATCCTCGAGAAACTAGAAACATGATTGCCAAAAGAACAAAAATAAATCCATTATCATGATACATCGTTGTTTTTCTAAATCCCGTATGTAACGCCCTGCCATGCAACCCTAGAGGAAGTTGCAACAACTACTTAAATAGGCTAATTTATTTTTTTTGTTTAAGTACAATGAACATGCAAGTTCACTACCCATTGCAAACAACCTCTAAGGTTATGAGACTAAGATTACCTCTTAACCCACAACAACATAAAAGAATCCATAACATTTATCTACTTAAGATAATAAGTACGCATACATTCCATACAAGATAATTAAATAAAGTATACTAGATAACTTTCAATTTCATTTATCCATAATTAAATATTACAATTACAACTCTCATTCCCCGAATGAGGTAAGTTCAATAAATAAGGTTACAGTTACAACTTCCACCTCAATAAAAAAAGAGGGGTAAAATATTACAAGATCCACTGAAATGAAATAAAACAAGAATTGGTACTGAATCCAATGAGCTCTCAACTGGAAGTCTCATCCACAAGAACATGAAGAAAGAACCCAACAGATTTAGGTGCATGCCACCCAACCAAATGGAACCCAAAGGCCCACTCCCCATGATAGGAGATAGTAACAAGGAATCCTAACCAAGACTAGCACCTCTAGACACATGCTAAATCATAACTATACCAAACTGAAACATCCAATCACATGTACCACACAAGCACATCATAGGTACAACTCAAGTACAACATAAGTACACCTAAGTACCACTCAACTTGGTTACATTGCTTCTAGAAATAAAGCAGATCAAGTATGTAATGAGAACCATACACACAAAATAAAACACCAACCATGGTCACATCAGGTATGTTACGTAAACCATACCCACAATAAACAAGTACCAACTGTTGTCCTAGATAGAGTGTCATCACATATCTCATCATGGGTTATCCTTTAGGATTCTTCCTAGGATCTGGCCCCCACTATAGATTATCCTGGTGGCCTCTACAGAATTCCTGGCCCCCATACTCACTCATACGAAATCAAATACCTTTCGTATAGACAAGATAGATGACCTTGCCATTCCAAGCCTTCCCACTCATCCCAAGTCTACATGAGCCCTTGTTTCTATGAGTGAGGCATAATTATCTTGATTAGTGAGAAGTACCACCTAATCTTCTAAGTTTTGTTTTAGTTATCACTTGATTAAACCACCTTTGTAGGTTACCTAGTTACCTCTTCTGGGCTCTAGCCCCTACGAAAGCCACTCTTCTACTTGACAACACACATACCATCCAAACATCAAGGGTACCAAAGTGAAAAAAACAAGATAACACGTCCACTCCTTTCTCAGGAGGTGACATAAGATAAAACCATCTCCAAACACTGGAGGTAACAATAATAACAAAACCACTCCTTACAAGGAGGCACAAATTACATAATCCACTCCTTACACAAGAGGTACAAACCATCCCCATTCATAGAAACCGGGTAATAACAATGAAATAACTTAATGCACTACCCAAGGGATGCAAAATAGGGTGACTAACATAATACGACAACCCACATAAAATCAGATCCTCATCTGGAAGACTTGACAAATTCTATGACCCAAATCCCCAAATGATAACAGGAATAGTTCACACTCAAGGCGAGCAAGGAGATGATAATTTAAATTTTACTTTGGGTTCACTAAACCCATTTCCTCATTACATTCAGTAATCTATTGAATTCAGTAATCTGAATTAAAACACGTCTTTTAAATCAAGACTCAATATTTAATTTCCTAATTGCTCTTAATTAACAATAAAATAACATTTACACCTTCAATTCAAATATATCATTTTAAGATAACAATATCTCCTTTGCAAAATGAAACATCAATTAATTACAATATTAAACACATCCTTGCAAATATAAATCATTTTAAGGCCAAGGGCCTTGTTATTAAAACATGAAATCTTCAAATCTAATTTGTCTTTCCAAAAACAATATTATTTCCAAAATAAATCCAATAATTACCCTTTCAAATACATTATTCTAAAATAAATTCATCAATTGACTATAGTACATTAATCCAAAATTTCTCCAATATATTAAAATATAAGATTTTATTACTAAGCCATTTTAATATATATATATATATAATAAATATATATATATATATATTAAAATCATAATCTCAATTATAAATATATTTAAATTAATATCCTAATATTATATACATATAATATTAAATATTAAATATATATACATTAATGATTAATATATGTATATATAATAATATTTAATATTATATATATAAATAATATTAAAATATTTAAAAAAGATATTTTAAATTTATATTTTATTTTTAACAAAAAAACCCCTTTTCGTGCCTTGGGCCGCGCACCATACAAGGGATGGGGGAGGCTATCTCGGGCCATGTGTGCGGATTAGGGTTGGCCGTGTGTTGCTTAAGGTTGGGCGGTGGTTTGATTGGCCGAGCGTAGGCGGTGGTGAAGTGGGCGGCGGAGTCAGCATTTGTAGGGGGCGGTGGCTGTGACTGTGCCAAGCACAGCCATCCACCCTTGCGGGTGGTGCGGTTGTGCTTAGCACAGCCGACCACCGGCGGTGGTGGCGGTTGTGTAAGCGTCGACCATAGAGGTCTGTGGGGGCCACACTAGGCGTGACCCCCCCCACTCGCCTCCCATGGGAGGTACGGTGGGGGTGAGCCCCCAACCGTCCCACAAAACAAATTTTTATTTATATTTTTCTTTTTTGAACACCTGTGGATTTATTTAATCTGAAAATTCATTTTTATTTTTATTTTTATTTTTTTAAAATAGGGTTCCATATTTTGAAAAAACATAGCATTAACCCAATCCAACATATATATATTTATATATATATATATATTTATATATATATCTCATATATATATATATATTTACATACCCACATAAGATATTTGCAAGATTAATTGAGGAATAAAATTAAAAATAACAATTCCTAGCCAAGAACATAAAAATTCTTTGAGAATTTCCATTTCCAAATCAAACTTTTTTAAACACCAGATTTAAGATGGGTTTTCTGTTTTGTTTTTACATAATTTATTTGAGTTTCCAAGCAATGAGTTTTGCAAACAACAATTTCAAAACATGAATCTTTTCAAATTCAAAAAAAAAATTAAATGATATGAACCTGGTATGCAAGAATTTGGAGGAGATCTAGGTGGTGTCCAGTTCCTTGCTTGGATTCCCTCTTCAGATCAGCCATTTTTACAACTTCAATTCAAAAAACCACCCAAAAAAATGCAACAATACTTCCTTCTCTATTTACAATTTTCCAAAATTCCATCCTCTAAAAATTGTGAAGCCAAATTCAAACATAAGGATAAAATCCTAAAAATCCTACAACCACCCTCATAAATTCTCCAAAACAGAAAATGCAAAATATATCATTTTAAAAAAAAAAATTCAATTCCAAATTTCTCAAATTGACTTTTATGCATTTTCTTTATTTTCAATTCAACAAATATAACAATAACTTCAACATAAATAAATTAACTTCTTTCAACATCATAAATTTAATTAATCAATAAATAGATTTAATCAACAATTAAATTATTTATTAATTAAATTAAATTAATAATAAAATAAATGACATTTCAACATAATCTCAGAACAAATTAATCCACAACTTAAATACATTAAGCCATTTAATTACCCTTTTTAACTTGCAATTTTAAATAACGAAGAGAGGGGACAATATTCCAAAGCACACACCCGACAACACCTGATGACATACTAGGACTAGGGTGATGACTTGGCACAGAAACCTAGCTACTATCTCCCAATCGAATACCGTTGGGCACTTGACATGCACACCTGTGAAACCAGGTGGAGTCGATGTCCTATACCTGTTAACCTACAAACAATGAACATATCGCACATGTATATCTGCATCATATAAAACACACCGTGAAGAGGAAATCACGGAATCGTAGGGCACTCGCAAGTGAGTGATGCAACCCATCCCCTTCACCAATACAATATTAATAACTGACGAATCTAACATCATTAATATGATCAAAAGCATAAACATCATTAATTCAATTATCTACTATGCTAATCCAAAGCATGCCATAAAGATAATATTAGAAAAATACACCATCACATCAAAATATAACATTCGCATCACTTTACAGATAACGATCAAATAACAACTGAGTTCTTCATCAAAGCACTTAACAAAAAATAAGGCATAACCAACAGAACACTATTTGATGAAAAGAGAAAAATAGACGGGTCTTACACCGTAGTCAAGACATCGCTGAGAAACTAGTAACATGAGTGTAAAAAGACAAGACAAACACCATGAGACGTCATTGTTTCTCTAAATCCTGTTGTCGACATCTCACTAAAAAACTAGGAACATGATGAAAATGTTAAAGACAAGTGCCAAGTGTTTGCCAAGTGTGTTTGAATGCCAATTGTTTTAATGCCAATATGTCCGGTTTGATGATGTTGAGATGCTAGGGTGTCAAGATTTTGACGATGCCAAGATGACAAGTATCGAAGATTGCCAAATTTAGGAAGGACACATCCTGAATAAAGTTGATGTCAAGAGGATTGATCCCTAAATGCCAAAAGGGATCGTTCGAAATGCTAGGTGATAGTGACAATGCCTAGGAAGGACAAATCCTAAGGCATAAATGACAAAGTTTATTTTTTAGAAGGAAACATCTGAAAGAAAATTGATGTTGAGAAGAATGATCCTTAGACAATAGATAATTAATGACGTATTGAATAAATAAATAAAATTTATTTATTTAATAATCATGAAGAATACAATAGACATTAATTAATTAAATAATAATGAATTACTTAATTAATAGTCAAATGTGAACCAAGGACATAATTAAATGCCATAATTATGCTAAGACGAAAGAGGTAAAATAGAGCTTGCAGTCCTAGGTCATTTTTAAGTGTCTACATATAGTGTAATTGTTTAATTTCTTTACATGTAATGTTTGTTCATGTGCATCTGGTGTAATATTCTCCTTTCAACAAAAAAAAAAATATGTAGAAATTTATTAGTTTAGGTTGTCCTTTGGGGTTAGCAAGGCGAGCCGTTACAACATTGCTATCAGAGCCCAAGTTCATACACTGGGCACTCTGGTTTTATTTGAGCCCATTATGTTGACATTTAACATCATGTGATCTATGGAAAAGAGTAGAGTGAAAGAAGAATTGTTAAAGGGTTGTGGAAAGAATGTAATGGTATTAATCACATCATTGATGAAAATAAGTGTACTTATGGAACTATGTATGTAATTGTTTGCCCCCTATAAATGTGAGAAACTAGTAACTATGCATTGGTTGAGTGTTGTGAATACCCTGTACTTGTTTTGTGAGCCCATAACCCACAAGGTCCATGGGATGATGATACAGTGTACCCATCCATTCAGAATATGTTGTATTTGGTGTGGGATTAACCCTACCATTTTTTGTGTTTGTATGTTTGTTACCTAATTGAGGGACAACCCACGTGTGGTTGAAAATCTGTATATATGTAAGAGTAGCCAAAAGGTAGTTTCATAGATTCTTTCCTTTTGGTTCTCTAGCCCCTCAATCCACAAAGGGGTAGTAGCAGTCACAAAGTTTCTTGGGTGGAGTGTGCAACATACGCACATTGTAATGTAGAGCGGTCTTAGCTCAACTGATCCCAAGGAAACCTACTCACTACTTCCCCTTATGATGGATTAGGGTATTGATCTATATGTGCTAGCCTAAACCCCACAGTTTTGAGTACAAAAGCATTAGATTGTTAGTCTATACCTAGCCATCCATAGGGATGTTGAACTGGCATTAGCGAGTCAACCTCGTTTGCATGAGATGTGAAGCTCGAGTAGCCCCATATTGATATACTCATATATGTATTGTATACACCGTATCCACACATTTTCTGACAAGATGCAATGGATATGATGCCACACCCCACTGATGCTCCGACACAGTGTTGGTGATGATGTCGTGTTGCTGATGGTAGTGAGCTAGGCTCGAGGACACGATGCCATGTGCATAGAAACGTGAAGGTGCACTATGAGATTGTGTTATGATAGCCTACTTGTGTGATGAGCGTAATGGGGCCTCACACACTTGTAGAGGGATACTTATGTTTTCTTTTGATAGTGTTTGGGTTAGTTAGCATATGGGTATGTCCTAGCCATGTATACCTCTAGTGATGGTGAGTACCTACGTGTGCCTTCTCCGTGAGGTATCACTATCGAGGGTGTGTTCTGAACATGCCTACTTCCATAGAGCCATAGACACATTGCCATGCAGCATACATCCAATGCGTGCCTTCTCTGGCTGGTGTATGACAATGTCACGTGACAACACGATGCAGGGTGTAGCCAAGGAGCACACTCTGGGTCATGTGGATGGTGTGCTCATTCCACACCACATGAAGCCTACTATTATAGCCTGATGATGTTCCATCCTTCCTCGTTTGGTGGCTACACTAACTCATTTGATTGCAAAAATTTGACAAAAATTTCTGATGAAAGCTATATAATCAGATGTATCGTTGGGCACTTGTGCAAAATTTTCATTTTTAAAAAATTTTATCCTTGACATTCGTCAAAATTTTGACGAGCCTTATTTTTTGTCGACGTTTCGACGAAGATATTTTGCCGAAATTTTGATAGACTTGCAAATTTAAATTGTGGCCGACATAAATAAAAATGAGCTTGACTATTTATTGCGACAATGTTTTGCTCGATGATTTTCTTAGGGAAAATTTAAAAAAACTCAAGAAGATATCGCCAGGTTAAGGGTAGTCATTGTCTTTTTCCAGAATTCATTTGTGAAATTATATTTGTACTTCGAGGTTTGAAAATCATATTTTAAATCAACATCTCATCAAATTTCATTTTTAGTCTTGTGCATTTTTCAGAATTTCATTTCCATATTTTATACCTGAATTCACAGATTCTTTATAAGGTAATTGTTTATAACTGATGGAAAATTCTTGATGGATTTGGACAAAGATTATATTTGCAAGGTTTCAATTTTAACCCTAATGATCAATTTTCAATAGATTTGGGAGCCATAACTAGATAATATCAAAGGCATAGGGATAGCTACAAAGTGAAATAGTTGTCAACATTCAATCCTAGAGAGTTGAACAAAGAATTGGGAATGTTTGATAGTGGATAGTTAGAGCCATTTAGCTATGATATTTTTGAAGACTACTTCATAAAGATGTATTTTTCCCTTTGCCAAGTTTCTGAAATAGATTTTAAACCTTGGATGCCAGTGTCTTATAAAAGTAGTTATGGTATATCTGTTACCTGAAGTTCTTGATCTCATCTTGAATCTATACAAATGTATCTATTTTTTATTTGAACAAGAAAGAAAGAAAGCAACCACTTTGTAAATATTGTGAGATATTTAGAGCAACAAACTAAAAAATGCAAAAATGAAGGTCAAGGCCTCTCTATTTTTCTTAGTTCACTTAAAAATTTTAGATGTTGCCAAACATCTAGCAAGCTATAACTATCATGCAGATTATATGATTTCTATTTATTTTGTACTTTGGAATAGTTTACAAGATGAAATTTTCTCCTCATGTAGAAGTATAAGCTACCAAATTCCTTCAGAAGTTGCTACACAAATCAAAAGATGAACTTATCAAATTGGAAACCAAAATTTTTGTGGTAAGAAGTGTTGATTTTGACATGAATGGCATGTTGTAACAGCTTTATTAAGTAATACAATTTATTTAGTTATTTGAAAATTTGGTGATTTGTGTTTAGATATGCCACCATATGAAACTAAGTTGAAAAGAGAACTCCTTACCTTATCAAGCAATATCTAGGTAAGATGTTATAAAAAATAACTTGTGCTTTTAGTGAAGCTGGTCAACCTACTCATGCTTTTCCATGCTTAATTTTTTCCTTTTGGATTGAGCTATTTATGATAAATTTTTAAATTTCCTCACAACCTATGTATTACCCTCTCAATTTTTTAACTGGTTAAAAGCAATCTCTTATAAAGGATATAAAATTCCTTAGTACTTTAAATTTTCCTTTATGTTAAGGGAGGCATTTGACTATTGTTTATATAATTCAACTTTATTTGAGAGTAAGCATATTGAATCTCTATGTGGTAGATTCTTTTGACCTTATTAGGAAAAATAAAGAAAAAAACGTAAAAGTGCATCACATCTCTATTGAAAATGATCCCATATCCTTTGTGATACCTTCCCTCTAGCAACTTGACTATCCTTTGTCTTTTAGGTTATGCATGAGTTTATTCATTTGATTTCAATGGCCTTGCATAACACTTGAAGAAATTAATTGTGGTAGCTGCTTGGGATATTGTCCATGCACTCCTTAATACACTTGCAGGTTGTCCTCTTTAGAAACTTTGTGAGATGGAAATATTTATTAGTTTACCATACTACTATGAAGAAAATGAACCCTTGACAAGATTTATGATGTTTGAAAAGCCCTCTTGACTGCTCAGTTACTTTTATTTATGTATCTTTTAAAGTTTGACATACTACCCTATCCTTTTTATTATTAATTTCAATTCCCCCTTCATGGTTATTACATGGACTAATCAATGTTTATTTGAATATTCATTACTGTGATCTCCTTTTGGGAATATATAGTAAAGTGTCATGCCTTTCTTTGAAGTCCATTTCCTTAAATTTTTTCCTTTTGCTCATTGCTCCTTACCTCTATAGTATCCCTATATTGCATATACATAATAATAACAATTATGGTGATAACTAGTGGACATGGGTATAACATCAAGCATCATACAAATGTAGTTTATATCTACATATATAATACCCGAGATACTAATATTGTAGCACTAGTCAAAGAATCATCATCAAACTATATTTGTTGATCAAATACAATGAAAAATAAAATATATTAAAATATAAAACATTGATCTTTTCTATCTACTCCATTGTAAATAATAAAGACTTCCGACACTCAAATTGCAAGGAAATTTCTATAGTCTTTATTATTTATAGTGGAGTAGATAGAAAAGATCACTATTTTATATTTTACTATATTTTATTTTGAAAATAGCATTGGATAGTAAACTATCCAATACACTCTCAAACATAATGATCGGACCCTATGAATATATAGGTTATCAATATTTAATCAATTCACATGAGAAATCGTATTGACCAATAGTATCAATAAAACTTTGATACTATATAACAATGACTAGTCTCAGTTTGATGACATTTCAAGACCAATGCCTGAATATTATTTGGGCCTCATGGCATTGAACATTGTTTTCATTCAGCCATGATATAATGTTCTTACAGGAAGCACAATACTAGTATGATTGAATGTATCAGAGGAAATAGGAGTTAGAGTATATAAAATGAGAACAAAAATATTGTAGTGTAACCTTATTATTATATAAATAAACAGAAAAATAGTAAGAGTAGGAACCCCAAATATCATGTTCATTATCTATGTGAATATGTGCGGAATAGAGTGACCCCTTATCTATTTCAATTGCTGATAAGGTTACGGTTTATTCTTATTCTCCTTTGCATAGTATAAGCACTAACCAATTTTTAATATTTAGCTTAAAAGTCAAGATAGTATTCCATACTGATTCTATGTCAATAGGAGGGAGGAAGTTGTCTATGAATTCTAGAATAAACATTGTAAGCAAAGACATGAATTACATGGATGGAAGAAAATTCAATACAAATGGCAATAGATTTGACATTTAAAACTAGAGGATGGCCCTATGATATTTTGAAGCACTATTGTAATGGTGAAGTCAATTTAGATAGAGGCTTGCTTCATAAGTAGATGGAAGTGTACGAGACATTTGAAGTTGCTTGTGAGAACAAGATTTAGCTTAACCTACAAAACTAGGCAAATGAAGTGTTGTCCTTACAAAAAAAATTGTCAAGAGTGTGGAAGTGAAGTCCTATGCAAGATTGTTTGTATGTATTGTATTCAACATAAATATGTTAGGATCGGTCTCAACAATCATTTTAGTCTTTCAAAATTATATCATCCTTATACAGCCATACACTAATTTTTGTCAGATGGATGTAATCATTAAGGAAGACCCTTTCATTATTCCCTTGATGGATTGAACTTTCAAGGAGGCCATCTAATGGTGTTTCCTATTGATATCCAAAGTAGGGATGTGAATAAGATTGATGACTATGCAGGCTATATTGTAGATAAAATTCATAGATCTTTTAACTTTATCAAGGCATATAATAGGGTGGTCCACTTCAAATTAAACTCTTTATTATGCCATACTATTTTATTTCCAGAATTCATTTGTGAAGTTAGATTTGTACTTCCAGGTTTAAAAATCATATTTTTAAGCAACATCTCATCATATTTCATTTTTAGACTTGTGCATTTTCATAATTTCATTTCCATATTTTTTTGTGCAAGTTCAATATTCTGATTTTAGGAGTCTAACAGATGGAAATCATAGTAAAATCAAAATTTAATAATTTTTGGAATTAGCATTTTAAAGTGTTTTTTGGGGTCTTTAACTTTAGACTATCTTCTATTTTGCAGGGGTGGTTGCATGTCGAATTTTTTGGTGTAAAATATCATTATTATTAGATTTTGCTACCTATCTATGATTAAAAATTATTGCAGTGTGTGTTTGATATTTTTTGAAGATCTAAATATTCAAGCTTGGTGAAGAAAAATCATGTCAGATAATATTAGTCCAGAACAAAATGAAGAGTCACTTGATAGATTGTGGGCTAGATTGAAAATAAAGGATGATGGGAAATGTTATTGTCCTTGCAATAATTGCAAGGGCTTAAAGACGAGAAGACTTTTAATCACAACAGCTGAGAAACATTGTAGGCAGCATGGTCACATTGAAGGGGGGCATGATTATTGTCCATTGGTACTTTTTTCATTATATGTGTTTATATTGATTGAATTTGTAAATGTTTATATTGTTTTAACATTTTATATATATATAAAAAAATAACTTGATCATGATCATGGTTTATTTGTGTCTGTCATTATTATAAGGGTGGGGCACCCTAGGGCACATGATATGGATTATCATGGCCCAGAGAATGTGGTTTTGCAAGTGGAGGAACATAGAGCTATGAATATCGAAGATGAAGTTGATGATCCTATGGAAAAGATGATCATGCGCCAGAAAACATAGTTGAAGATGATGGTACAAATACATTGATCCATGAAACATTTAGTGGCACAACTGATCATGTTGATCGAGATGACTTTGATGATGTTCATGATTTACTTGTACTTGAGAAGGCATACGAGCCCCTTTATGAAGGCTCCCAAACAACTCTTCTCTCTGATGTATTGTTGCTAGTGAACTTGAAGGTTATGAATGGTTTATCCAACATAGCAATCTCACGGATGTTAAGGTATTTCATATATGTCATCTTTTTCATCTATTTTAATTGTTCTTAGTTCATCACTAGTAAATAAAAGATGAAATATGTACCATTAATATTTTTTATATTAAAAAATTAATTTTTGTTGTAGATTGACTGGTGAATTTTTTTTGTCACCATCCAATATTTAAACCTCATTCATACCGAGATTTATCTGGCATTATGAAAGATATTGTAATGGAGTATCAAGTAATAGATGCATGTCCCAATGATCATATTATATATCATAAACAACATGAATTTGCAACAGAATTCCTAGAATGTCATATCAGTAGATATCGAACAAATCAACTAACAAAAAAGGTGCCTTGCAAGGTTCTTCGTTATATTCCCATTATTCCACGTATGCAACAATTATTTAGGTGCAAAAGCTTAGCACAATTTATGGATTACCATGCACGGAATAGAAGTGGAGATGACATTCTTCGAATGCCTACAAATGGTTCTACATATAGGGACATGGAGGAAAAATGGCCACAGTTTAAAGAAGAACCTCATAATCTCAGGCTTTCATTGGCAGCAGATGGTGTCAATCCATTTGGAGAGTTGAAATCTATTTACTCGATGTGGCCTATTTTTGTTATCAACAATAACATTCCTCCAAGGATGTCAATAAAGAGGGAGCACATAATGTTGGCAATGATTGTTCCAGGTATTTTTTTGCATCAATTTTCTTTAATGTAGTAGCATCTCATTTGTCTTATTTTTTGCATAATAAATTATATTTTTTCATTTAATATTCATGTACATTAATTTATAAATATATTGCAATAAAATGGTTATAATAATTATGTAATGTTTATGTTCATTCAACTAGGTAAGTACCAAGTTAAGGATATGAATGTATATATCGAGTCTCTTATCGACAAGTTACTAAAGTTATGGAATGGTGTCACTATGTATGACGTATCTAGACCAATAGGACAAAGACAATTTCAATTCCATGCAATGCTTGTATGGACAATTCATGATGCCCCAAGGCTAACACATTTTTCTGGTATGTTATAACGTTTGATTGCATGAATTTAACGATATTTAATTTTATGAAGTAGATATCATGCATTTTTTTTTAAAAATCTATTCATTATATATAATTATAAAAATTGACATATTTAATCCAATTATATATGATTTGCAGGTCTTCAAACAAAGGGAAATTTTCATGACGAATTTGTTGTCCAAAGATACAATCTCATCATTCAACAAGTTTAGGAAAGTAGGTGTTTGATGAGTATAGGCACTTCCTCCATAGAAATCATAAGTACCAAACTACCGAAAAACATCTTTTCAATGGGAAAGAAGAGACTACATCAAAACCATGAAGAATGACACCTCGCCTATGGAAGGTGGAATATAATAGAATTAATCATCAAGGTTATACATTAGATCAAATTTTTTATCTATCATATATGATATGTTTTGAATTTATATTTTTATATTGTGTTGTGTTTACTCGTGTTGTAATTGACAATGATTGTCATTGTTAATTTGTTTAACTTATATGCTTTATGAAGGTCATCAAGGCATTAATGGTCGGCTTCCACAGGGACCGAAAATTTAACCCAGACAATTTAGTAGTTTTCCCTACTATGAGCAACTACAAATTGTGCATTTGTTTGATACAATGCATATCAGAAAGAATATGACAGAAAAGTTATGGAAAATATTGGATGGAAGGCATGACAAAGAAAAAATTCTCAAAATTTGTAGTGACATTCAGGAAGCCAATCATGCAATAAAAAATTTCATTCAATTAAATAGCGATGGAGACCGAATTAATATAAGTGCCCTTCCTTGGTTATTAATGGAGCACCAAAGCAATGCTATAAAAGAAGTCATACGAAAAATTAGATTTCCCATGGGATTTGCTGCGAACATAAACAATATCATAACAAAGAAAGGTGAATTTGGGTCAGGGATGAAAATGCATGATTGACATACCTTTATTAAGATAATTATTCTTGTATGTTATATATATATTTGTATATTGCATGTAATTTTCAGTGTATTATGTTTACTACTTTTGAAAAAATAATGAAAAGATCATTTTATAATTTTTGCAGTACGTTCTACCTCTATCTCTCCAAGAAAACTTTGACAACAATGTCAAGCAAGTTATATATGATCTTGGAGAATAAATGAGGTAAGTAGCGATATTTGTTCAATTTTTTGTATATTTTTGTTAAATCTCATTAATATATTTGTGCCTTGAATCACTTGTAGATGGCTTTCATCTAAAGAAATCCATAAAGAAGATATAAATTATTGGAAGAGAAAAATTCCTTGTCTAATGTGTGAAATGCAAAAGTGTCTACCTTCGACATTTTTCAATGCACAAGAATGCTACCTCATACACCAAGTTGAGGAGATTGAATTGTGTGGCCCTGTACAGACAAGGTCAATGTGGATGGTTGAGAGGCACTTGAAATTTTTGAAGGCTTCGATTAGACAAAGAGAATATCCCAAGGGTTCTATGGTGGAGGGATATATGGTATACCATACCATGGTGTACATTACTGAATATCTTCCTAAGTTTGCAAAAAATATCCATGTAGATCGTATTTGGGATCCCAACTCCATTAACAAATTCGAAGGGGAGTATCTGACGGGGAAAGGTAGATTGAGGAAAGTGACAGGTAATTATAAGATAGTCATGGAGATTAATTAGAATACATTTTACATTTGGTTTTTATGTATATTGTACTTATTTAATTATTAATCTTCAATATACATTAATTATAAATTAAGGCCATATACCGTGGTAATTAACTAATTATACGTTGTTTGTGAATTTTGGGTATGTGCAAGATCATGATGGGCCAAAAAGTGGCAATGAGAAAAAATCACGTTTTGAATCGGTTCAAAAATGCGGAAATGGCCAAGTTGACTTTTCTAGGTTCGGGTGTCAGTACTTCTACCTGAACCTAAAACCAAAGCTAGTTTCCACAAATTGGATATCCGATTTGTGGAAAGTGTATTTAAAAAAACAACCGACTCTAAAACTTCATTTCTCACAGTTTGACGCAGGCGCAAAAGGAAAAACCAAAATCCGATATCCACTCTGATCTGATATCCAATTTGAAAGGTATGTATTTGTTTTTTTCAATCTTGTAATTGATTTTTCAATAGATTCTCTTAAGTTTAAGTAGGTTTTATTAAAAAAAAATTCAAAAATACGGTTTTCTATTGATGTTTTTAAAAAACTAGAGTTTACATTGATTTTTTATTAAAAGTTAATGTTTTGAAATGGATCTTGATTAAAAATTAGTGTTGTTGAAGTATTTTTATCAAAAATAAGAGTTTGTTATTGATTTTTGTGAAAAAGTATGGTTTTTTTTGGATTTTTATCAAAAACTAGGGTTTTTTTACAATAATTTCATTTATATTGTGTAATTTCAATTAGTTTAATTAGTTTTTTAACTTTAATCAGGTATTATGGCTGCGAATGTAAATCCAAAAATGCCAAATGCTCCACCACCTCCGCAGCCACCAATTGAAGACTTAATTGGTGAAAAATTGGGGCAATTGAGGGGCATTTGTGAAATTTATCAGATAATGCCTCGATTGAGAGATATGACAAACACATTGAAAGAAATAATTAAAAATATAGAAACCCTCTCCACCCAACATAATTCCTTTCATTGGTGGCGAGAAGACATGAGGGAATATTATTGATGTGGATTGTCTTATGATGATGTGAAAAACTCTAAATAACCAAAGCCCAAATAGCCTCTTTATTCATTGACCGCCGCACCAGTTTGCCAGTGAATGTTAATAAAACAAAAATTTCTATAATATGGTGCATGCATAGGGACATTGTAGCTAACTTTTGGGATCATTGGTGTATGGTTTTTGATAAACCACCAAATAATAATTCCGACATACCATTTTACTTTATTAAAAAATTATATGCTGAGTTTGTGTTAGGGCATCATGTCAATTACTTTGACATTAAAACCCTTCTAGGGCATCGGTGGAGGTATGCCCCAGGATAGACCAGGGGTAGTTAGAGTAGTCCCGTGCCAAAATTTTCCCCTTCCTCCCCTTCCTACCCTTCCTTCGCCACTTCCAATATATCATCCAGAGATTATCGAGGATGCATCCACATAGACTATTCAAGCTATTCACTCTTTGAGTGGTCATTTGGTTCCGCATGCTTCTACAGTAGCTCAGCCACATTTTGGTTATGTTGGTGAAAGCTCAAGTGTTGTTGCATCATCCTCCTCAGGTCCACATACTTGCACTATGTGCCGCTAGATATGCTTAGGTCCTCTTGTACAACCCACTGAGCATCCCTTAAACACTTTTGATTATGACCTCCATGATGTGGACATTATAGATCAGTCGCAGGGGAGTGGAGCGCACCGTACAGAGTCCTCTCCTACTAGAGAGGGAGATGCTAGAATAGTGACATGGGTAAGATTTAAGTTGTAATTTCATAACTTGCATTTTTTTTAAAAATGAATATTAATAAGAGATAGTATCAAGTACTAACATTTATTTACATGGTCTATTTAACAGTTGATGTCTAAGGAGGAGCTCACATGGGTGACTAATAGCACCCTTAGGGCCATTTCATTTGGCTTGGACACACATGTAGTATATATTTTCGCACTCACTCATTTACATTTTATATTATATACTTGTTTGTCATTTGAATTGTCATTAATGAAATTATATAATAACTTATATGTTTATCTTGTTTTTCTCCTATAGGAAATACCTAGTGTGAGTGAGGTATAGCCTCATCCAGACTTACATGGCACAAATCTAGATAAGGGGAAGGTAACTAAACTCAAATTGGATTGAATTAAGATTTTTAAGATCTTAAATTGATTATACATACATCGAAATAGAATTATAGTTTCATATGTACTTGTCAATTTTATTTATAGGCAATTATGAGCTTTACAGATATGTTGACAAGGGATATACTGCCTAAAGGAGTAGTTATTGGAACACCTCAAAGAGTAGGTGTTGAAACACCTCAAAGAGGAGGTGTCGAAACACCTCAAGGAGATAAAGAAAAAGACCAACCTAAAGAGGTACATGTACTTATTTTATTTTGTGTTTGGTAAATAAGTTCTTATTACCAATAATCATATGCTAACTTGGATCAATTTTATGTTTTTGTTCACATATATAGATTGGAATTTCAAAGTTTATTTGGTATATTCTAGGACTCCTGACCCTTTAAAGAGATGTATATTTCAGCTAATCAAGATTTCAATTTTAGAGTTCAATTAAAATTCAATGTATATTGATTTTGATGTTAATTATTCGATTTTAATTTATATAGTATAACTAATCTCAATTGTGGTTTGAATTTTTCTTGTGCAGCTACCTTCAAAACTAGCGAGTGCTTCAAAGAGGCTCCATTTTGATGATTCACCAGTAGTTTAGGATGAGATAGACATTTTTGTCATGTAAATTTTGAATATATATTGAGATGGCATATGCCACATTTTGTAAAACTTTGTTTGAGTTGGCGTTGATGTCATTTTTGTATATGGACATACACTTGATTATTGGATAATTTGACATATAGAAGTTGACAATCAAAATTTAATTTGTTCCTCATGTGCATGATTAAACTCTTTGAAAATTTTATCTTGAGCAATGGTTAAATATCAATGTACAATAGCTTAAAACTGAATGGTTATATTATGTAGTTTATATTTATATCACTGATTACATTGCATTACACATCTTTCAAATTCAAATCATTAATTCACATTGCATAACTTTCAATTACAATATAGTTCTTATAAAGTCAACCTAAGCAGTTATGCAATTACTTCACATTGCATAACTAAAAACTACAAGCATTTGTCAATTACATTCATTTGTCATTGAATTCTATGAGACCACATTTCTTTGAAGCTTTTTTTCAAATAGTCCACTGCCTTGTCTATGCTACCATATTTTTCATACATGATAGTGATCACATTAATTTTTAATAGATTAAACGATAGCCTATGGCTATTTAATTTATACTCATTTTATTTAAATGGATGAGGCCGACCTTCCTTGATGTTATTTTGTAATTTATTATTTATTATTTTCAAGAGAGGCCAACCTCCTTGAAGAGTCACCTTATTTTGTATAAATACGAGGTGATGTTTGTTCATTTCCTCAATCAAGTTCATTTAGCATAATTCACAATTCAAGCAAAATTTTGCACTTGAGCAGCAACACTTCATCTTGCAGCAGCAAACCGATTTCAAGGAGAAGCATATTCGATTGTATCTTTGCATCTATGAGAGGTGCTATTATTCATTGTATCAAATTTATCCATGAGTTGGGCTTGAGTTGTAAGAAAATTTCTTGTTGTGTTTATTGTCTTATGTGTTTCATTTTTTTAGTGCTTTCAGTTGTATTATCTAATCTCTAAGTTGAAGATAGCGAGAGAAATAGTCATATTGTTGATGACAAAGATTTGACCATGTTGGCTCTTAATGGTCTTCCTTCATCTTGGGAGTCTTACATTCAAGGAATCGATATGAGATCAAAACTTCCCAAGTTTGATCAGTTGAGGGCTCATTATATTCAAGGGGAGTCAAGGTTGGTTGTGAGAGGTATTGGACGAAGCCCTACAAATGAAGACATTCATGTTCTTTCTGCTCAATCCTCGAAGAAGGAAGGAAAAGGAGGAAAGAAAAGATGTTTCAAGAGGAATGGAGATAAGAGTCAGATGGTGCTCCTACATTCAAAAATAAGTGGGACCTCTATCGTGTTTACTAGGATATGATTTGCTCAAAGTTTGTCAACTTGGATTTAACATTGGTAGCTCCGCAAACCTATTCAGAATAGTGATCTGAAGAGGACATCCCTAAATTTTGAACTTGTACAACCCAACGGACTATTCTAACATATCTGGATGGGTACGTTTATGCTAGGTATGGTTCTCTCTTGCACCTAGATACGTCAAATCGCTTCGAGCTGTATCGGAGCAACGTTTTCCCTTAAGAGTCCAAAGTGCTAAAAGGCAGCAAACTTTGACGGACTATTTCTCAGAAACTGTGATGCTTACAGACTCTTTTTCTAAGGATATGGGATCGTGTTGAGACCATATACAATAACCTCTCTCAGTTTTTGCTATCTTGGAGGCGTTTTCCCGTGGTGATGAGTTTTCAGTTGAGTGAAAAGTTGCCAGATGCAAGCAGTGTAAAGTTGCAAAGTGGTGCAACTTTCATTCTAAAACTCATACAACCCAACAGACTATTCCAACACATCTAGATGGGTATGTTTACACTAGGTATGGTTCTCTCTTGCACCCAGATACGTCGAATCGCTTCAAGCTGCATCAGAGTGGTGTTTTCCCTTAAGAGTCCAAAGTGCTAAAAGGCAGCAAATTTTGACGGACTATTTCTCAAAAACCATGATGTTTACAGACTCTTCATCTGAGGATATGGGATTGTGTTGAGACCATCTACAATAACCTCTCTCAAGTTTTGCTATCTCAAAGGCGTTTTCCCATGGTGATGAGTTTTCAGTTGAGGGAAAAGTTCCTAGATGCAAGCAGTGTAAACTTGCAAAGTGGTGCAACTTTCATTGTCGAACTCGTACGACCCAACAGACTATTCCAATACATCTGGATGGGTATTTTTACACTAGGTATGGTTCTCTCTTGCACCTAGATACATCGAATTGCTCTGAGCTGCATCAGAGCGACGTTTTCCCTTAAGAGTCCAAAGTGCTAAAGGCAACAAACTTTGATGGACTATTTCTCAAAAACCATGATGCTTACAGAATCTTCGTCTGAGGATATGGGATTGTGTTAAGACCATTGACAATAACCTCTCTTAGATTTTTCTATCTCGAAGGCATTTTCCCATGGTGACGAGTTTTCAGTTGAGGGAAAAGTTGCCAAATGCAAGCAGTGTAAATTTGCAAAGTGGTGCAACTTTCATTCTCAAACTCGTACGACCCAACGGACTATTCCAACACGTCTGAATGGGTACATTTATGCTAGGTATGGTTCTCTATTGCACCCAGATACGTTGAATCGCTCTGAGCTACATCGGAGCGACGTTTTCCCTTAAGAGTCCAAAGTGCTAAAAGGCAGCAAACTTTGACGAACTATTTCTTAGAAACTGTGATGCTTATAGAATCTTTGTCTGAGGATATGGGATCGTGTTGAGACCATATACAATAACCTCTCATGGTTTTTGCTATCTCGAAGGAATTTTCCCATGGTGATGAGTTTTCAGTTGAGGGAAAAGTTGCCAGATGCAAGCAGTGTAAAGTTGCAAAGTGGTGCAACTTTCATTCTCGAACTTCTATGACCCAATGAACTATTCCAACACGTCTAGATGGGTAGGTTTATGCTAGATATGGTTCTCTCTTGCACCCATATATGTCGAATCGCTCCGAGCTGCACCGGAGCAGCGTTTTCCCTTAAGAGTCCAAAGTGCTAATGTCAATGAAATGTGGGGATAGAAATATTTAAGGTTGGATCAAGATTCTACAAGTCTTAGCTCTTGCCCAATCAACTTGAATAAATTACATGGAAAATGAAATTCACAATGAACTTTTTACTTTTTTGTTTTTCAAAAAAGTGGCAAGCCACTGTAATTTGTTATATATAAATAGGAGATATTACAAAACTTGGTTCAAACAAGCATACCATCAAGAAAGAACCAGGAAGAAAACCTTTGGTTGTAGCTCGATTAAGTACAATGGTAGACATTTGAACTGTATTTCAAAAAATATCACTGGATATAGATTATGCCTATACAGAGTTATGACCTTTTTACATTGTTTCACATTTCAAAATTTTCCAATTTGAGGCATTCAAGGCACAGTCTTCCACAAGAGTAGTATGTTGCCATTTTCGAGTGTCAAGCACCTGTACAAACCATCAAGGTAGCAGTTAAACTACATACAATAGAAAATATGCTTAGAATAACCAATCGATATTATTGTAATTTGTCACATACCTCTCTGAAAGGATTAGAGTTGCCTATTGTTGCAACAAGTCCATGAGCAATTGTGCTAGGAATATCACAAAATTCATCAAATGATAAATCTATATTGTAACAACAAAAAATATGCTTAGACTAACAAATCCATATTAATCTAAACATATTGAATGATGATGAATTGGTAATGAAAAATATAAAAGATGCTTTGGATAACCAATCTATATTAAAGTAATACGTCACATACCTCTTTGAAAGGATCAGAGTTGGCTATTGTTGTAGCAGGTCCATGATCAATCATGCCAAGAATATCGCAAAATTTGTCAAATGATATATCTATATTGTCACAACAAAAAAGAGGCTTAAGCATTGTACTTTCCATTCCTGAATATGCTATTCAAGTGTGCATGAAGGGTCATCTCTTTGCTTAAGAGTATCCAATATTGCTTCATGATCAGCATTACTAAGTGTCCATAGTTGTTTTGTCTTTGGTTTGGCATGATGCTTCAAAAACTTAACATTTGTTTCTATAACAAGGTGTGAATACATGAGAATGGTTTTGTGTTTCTCGTAGTCTTCAAATGCAGGTATGCCATTCTTTCTAATCATGTATGTTCGCAACCAAGTTCCTGCAACCACAACTAAACCTGTAGGATACACGAACCCATCATCATCTTCCATCGATTGTGTTAGCTTGTGCTTTACCCACACACATCGAGCCAACCAATATTCTAATCTCTCTTCATTCCCCTGGGGTGCAACAATTGCAAAAACATGTCCTGGATGTAGTAGATCTGAAAGCCGGTCGTAATTGAGTGAACTTTCCATTGTGTAATTTGTCATGGATATAGTTTGAGATAAAGGAGTTAGATACTGTGGAACCCATGTATCCACCCACTCGCATTGAATACAACTCTGACAAAAACAAGCCAACTATCGTGTCCAAATGGTCCATGTGCTTGCATCTAAGCTTCGAAATGAATGCATCTTTGAAGAATCTTTGATTGTATGACAATCCAATCTGCCTCCCATTGTACCCTCTTCAACCAACCAAAAGAATCTGTGCACTGTTGAATCAAGTGTCCCTCCCTGTGACAATGCTGAATTACACCAATCAACAATAGAACATGCATCACTGAATTTTGCTCCTAAAATCTTCAATTGCTCCTTAACTAGAGCTCTTTTTACACATGCACCTGCTCCATCATGCTCCCCTTTCCCATGCCTAGCTTCAAAAAAACTCCAAATATTAGGTACACCCCTCTCTACATGCATTCTACTAAACCAATAAAACATACGAGCATTCTTCAATTGACCTGTACAGTTATCTGACCAAATGAGATGTTGGCCTAGTGCTATATCATGCTCCTGCAAGAACTCAAAAAAATTCTTGAAACAATGTTGGACATACTCGGACGTGTGAGATCTATCATCACTCATATAAAAATGATAGTCTTTGATTATTTTTTGATCCTCCTCTGTACTATCAAGTGCATGTCTAAACGTTATGTGGAAAAAAATAGCAATTTGAATGGAATTATAATACTGAGACTGTACCTCATTTTGTGGTTGCAATGTGTAGTTTTCAACAAAATCAACCACTAATATAATAGTGTCAATCGGAAAAGAGTCCTTACATATCCTAAATTGTTGATCCAAGCACTGCGACCTATGACTATGCCTTGCATATTTGTAGAAAAGATTGTCCTTAAAATCTGAAATAAAATCAGCAACAATGCATTCTTTTGTAACCAACTCACATCTAGAACCTTCACCTCCACTCTGTAAAGTATATTTGACTATCTCATATCTCTTTTTCTCAACAAGATTCTTTCCAAATTCATGTTCAGAACCCTCATGAAAACATTGAACAAACTTCGACAAGCCACCACATTGTGAGCACTTCGCATTTAAACAATCATTTCTATAGAAAAAGGAACCATCATCCCTAGAACATAAAAATAGATCTAGCAAGTCCCTTGATGATTTTGGAAGATGCATTGCACCACACTCTTGCAACATTTCATTAGTATGCAAAGTAGAACGGATATAGCATAATAGTTCATGGTACATTGAAAACTCCACATGATATTTGCAATAACAAGTATTATGAATCTTAAGAGGCACATAATAAAATGGCTTCAAACCTTCAAAATTTTTTTGCTAGATTTCCATATTTGGATGTGTTTGATTAAATTTGTTGAACAACATTGTTTGGCTTGATTCCAAGAAATTTTTAGGATGCAGTGTATGGTCTCGACTGCCAATTCTTAACTTTAAAACATCCTTTGCATTGGGTGATACTCTAGAGTTATCATGCCAAAATTGCTAAATTACCTACTTTACATTATCGGTTAGCTTCTTATCAACACATGTAAGCCTTCCGGCAAAATCCCATGTATCAAACTGAAGAGGATAATCTATTCTTTCTCTTCTTGCAAGTGCTCTATCCAAAGTTTTACGTTTTAAGTCAAAATAAATACAAGTTTGTCTCATAAAGTGAGCCTTTTTCAATTGATGGCTTACTAGGGTGGTGGTAATGACTCTCCAAGTAGCTCTCTTATCTTTTTCCTTGTTATTTTTTCCAATAGACTTGAGAGCATTAAAAAGATTTTTGACAATAATAGAATTTTTTTCGGTCCTCTTGTTTAGATGAATCTTCAATTTGGCTAGCAAAGGTCTCATATTTTGCATCTTTAGCAATTGTACAAAAATTTGGCATTGCTTGGTCAATGTCTTATCGCTAAAATATTGGTTGAAAAGTATTCTAGCCCACAATCGAATAGTTCGTGTTGACCTCTTGCCTTCAAAATTGTTTATAATGTTATCATCAATTTCAACTAACCATTTAGGGGTCCTTGAAGGTCTTGAATTTGGAATACCTCTTTCTTCCACACAAGGTTCTTCATTTCTCGTGTAATCTAGTGAAACATAATTTACACTTGCTTCAATATTATGTTCAACATCTTCATTTCCAACATTTTCACCTTGAACATTTTCAATATCAATTTGAACAATTTCATTCCCAATTTCAATATCATGTTCAACATCTTCAATTCCAACATTTTCATTATCAATTTCAATATTTTCATTCCCAATTTCAATATCATGTTCAACATCTTCAATTCCAACATTTTCATTATCAATTTCAAAATTTTCATTCCCAATTTCAATATCATGTTCAACATCTTCAATTCCAACATTTTCACCTTGAAAATTTTCAATATCAATTTGAACATTTTCATTCCCAATTTCAATATCATGTTCTACATTTTCACCTTCAACATATTCAATTTCCTCTTCACTTGAAAGACCATAGGGCTAAGGTTCACCAATATTTAACATACCTTGTCTTTTCCTTCTATGACCTTCTCTATCTCTTTGTCTATATCCTTCAATTTGTTCTTTTGTCATCTTTCTCTTACGCTTTTGTTTCCAACGACTGCTACTCCCCATTATACCAAATAAAAGATGCTAAAAAGTCATTATGTATGACAAATTTGAGTACAAGAATCTTCAAAAAGTTTATCTTTGTCTCTTCCTATTTGAAACCGCATGTTTGTCGCCTGTAAAGTGCTGCAAACAGAATGCAGGGTCCGTTGGAATGCACAAAAAAGGCCCACAAATCGGATATCCAATTTGTAAAACATGTTCTGCAACGGTAAGATTTTACCTTTGCATAATGGAGTTTCACAAATTGGATATCTGATTTGTACACACATAGACCAAAGGGAGATAGTGAGAGGCATAGTGATAGAGAGAGGGAGAGGGAGAGGGAGAAAGGGAGAGAGAGAGAGGGGGAGGGAGAGGGAGAGAGAGAG
>CM021100.1:560201592-560444918 GCA_007115665.2 Sequoiadendron giganteum | reverse complement strand
GAGAGAGAGAGAGAGAGAGAGAGAGAGAGAGAGAGAGAGAGAGAGAGAGAGAGAGGAGTGATTGAGTGAGATACTTGAGAGAGATAGAGATGGAGAGAGCGAGAGAGAAAGAGATAATATTTAAATATTTTATAAATTGGTAATATATATATATATTTAAATATTTATGGATTAACTAAAATATTAAAATATTTATAGATTAACTAAAATATTGAAATAATATTTAAATATTATACATTTAATAATACATTATATATTAAATACATAATTGTATATTAAATATATTACATAATAACCTTTATTGGATATTATATATATTAAATTATAAACTTGATTACATTTTTAAATAATATATTAAATATTGTATAAATTGTTTTAAAACTAATCTCAAAGATATCATATATCGACTTCAAATCTAATATCGGATTCAAATCATATATCAGATTTGAATCAAATATCCGATTTGAATCCAATATCCGATATTCTGACATAAAATTTAATGCCTTGGTATTAGGCTCGGGATTTGGTTCAGACCTGCCAATCCTAAAAGTCAACACATAAAACGTGTTTAACAACTTACCTTATTTTTCCAGACTTCCCCCATGTGGCTGATGACTTTTATTTTACCTAAAATTGATAAAACGAAAAGGGTTTTTAAAGGATATTCTCAACTTTCTATCAATATAAATTATATTTTCTTTAGAATCTAATAAATAATTATTATTTATTTTTTATTAGAATTATGACTAAAGTCCTGATTGATAGTCTGATAGAAAAACATCTATAGCTTTCAAATGGTATCACATTTTTTGAATCCAAAACATGTGTCACATTCTATGCTTCACATACTATAGGATTAAAAAAATAAAAAATGAATTCCATTAAGTTTTGACCAAGTTAAGGTGGTCAGACATATGACTTTTTATATTTTTAAAAAGTTGTAATAAAAAATTCATAATAATTATTTATTTGAAAAAAAATTACAGAAAAATATGCATCACATCCAAACATGAGTCGTCTACTTATATATAAAATTTTATAAAAAAATATTATGATTTTATTATGGTTAGGGTGGTCAGACAGACACCTACTTTTTATTTTTTCCTTGAAATTTTAGTACTACTGCATTGAAATTTCAAATTTTCACCAAGTAGATTTTTTTTTTACAAAAAATAACCTAGTAGTTTAGAAACTTCATTCAATTTTCCACAGATTCTATTCTTACATATTTTTGAAATAATATAGATAACTTATTCAAATTTTTATGTCAAGTTGCCCAACTCTGATTTTCTGAATTTCCATTGCCACTTAAGGCCCTGTTTTTTCCATGATGATCTTGCACATACCCTTTTAAATTTTTTTGATACAGTTGGTTGAGAGTGGGATGAACTACATTTGTACATCGCAAACAATCTTGATTGGATGATGGTATGGATTGAATGATGTCAAAATTATGGTCGCACATTAACATGGGAAGGTGTGGCTTCATTGGTTAAAGAAGCTCATCGTAATGGAGATTCCAATGTTACACCAAGGGAAATTGATTTAGCAATTTAATTATTTTCAATTATATTGATGTATATATGTTGATATTTTTTTCTTTGCATACATTCAGCCAAGAATAAATATGTTTATCAACTGACGATATTGCAATAATTTTTACATGTTTGACATATTGCAGGTGAAACACCACAAGGCTATGTGGTGCAATGGTCATAAATTTTGAATCAAAAATTTGGATGACATGAAGAAAACTTGTGATTCTAGGATAACTGTAGTCTTTCAGGTGACTCATGTTTCATCTAGAAGCGACCTACATCCAGAAGTCTCAGAAAATCAATACTATGGGATTTTGGATGATACACTTGAGTGTGAATTTAAGTCCTTCAAATTTGTTTTTTTTTTCATCCTATGGTACAAGCTACAATTAAATGAAAATGATCCCAAGAGAACTGTTATTGAACATGATAATGGATTTAACATGGTTAATACAAGGTATTTTGAGCCAGCTGGAAATGAACCCTATGTTCTTCCAAGCCAATGTGAGCAGGTATTTTACTCAGAGGTTCCAAGTAAATTAGGTTGATCATATGTTGTTAGACATGATCCAAGAGGAAGGTCGGTAAAGTATAATGTGGTGGAAGAAGAAGATATCGAAGAAATAGAAGATGATGTAGATGATGATCAGGATCAATAGTTAGTTGATGATGTGCCTGATGAAGATATCAAAGAGGAGGAACTAGATCATGATGATGTAGGAGTTAATGTTCATGAAGATGATATGTGTGTGGATGATGATATTATTGAAACTAATATCAATGATGATGATGATGATATGACCAATCCTTACAATGTCGAATCTGGATTAGATGATACAAACAAAGAGTTGGATGAAGAAGAAGATCAATGACATTGAAATCTATGAGTTATGCGATTGTATTATCTATTTGATATTAATTTCTTGATAGAAGTATATTTGAATTATGTGGTTACATAATTAATTCATGATGTTTTTAATTTTTATGCCATTACATAATTAATTCATGATGTAATTTTTAATGTTTAATTTTAATTCATGATGTTACAACTATTGTAGCTCTCCTATAAATTTTCATATGATCATACTGAATAGTGTTTTGTAAAATTTCATGAAAGATGACACATTGATCATAGTAGTGAAATACTTGCAAATGTGTTTAGATTTTTTAGACCAATCACCCTTCGCACTGTCATTTTAAGGATCATCTTAAATTTGACTACTAGGACACATAAGGTAGGATTTGATTGGATTATCTTGGATGAACATTGTGGATTTGTGTAATGTGAGAAAATTTTGGATGGGGTAGTGGTGCATGAGCACCTACACCTCATAAAGTGATCATTATAAAGGTTTTTGATGGTTGAGGAATTAAAATACAAGCTCTTGACATTCCAAAATCTATGTTTTTCTTTGAAATTTATGTATTTTTCCCGTTTTGCAGCACTGTACGGTCACATACAACCATATTTTGATGTGGAGTGAATTCCATGTCATGAACTATATGTTATATTTGATTTGAATTTGATTTTAGGGCTTAAGGCATTTATTCGAGTTAGAAAGCTTCATTTCTTTGCATACAACCCGGTTGCCCTAATTTTGAGGGTTTTATAGTCCAAACATGATATAAAGGGGCTCTTACACTTTTTGTGATTACTGTAGCTTGTGTAAGAAGCCCCATGGATACTGTTGTAATTTTAGGATGCATGAATAGGGAGTAGGATGATAAATAAATAAGGTATAGCTGCTGTCCTCAAGAGTTTTGTGAAGAAAAGCATGTGAAATGAGAGGTTCAAGCCTAGGTTTCAAAAAAATATGTATGGGTGATCTAATATTATGAATTTTTACCCATGTACAGACCTAATGGATTGTTTCTGAGTTGGTTTTGAGGTCTGGGAGGTTGTGGAAGTAGGAGATTCAATAAACCCTCATGATTTTGGTCTAAAACAAGGGTTTTTGGTTTTGGTAAGAATTTGGCCGTACAAGTGGAATCTTTTTGTGGATTTTGGAGGTTTGGAGGCTGTTATCTCTTGAAAACGCAAGTAAGAATACCTCAGGAGTTTTTCAATCTCTTGATACATTTTAGGGTAACAAACAAGGCTAAATGATTTGAACCTTCTTCTCTTCAGGTGCTGCCAAACCTAGGTGGGTCTACCTTTGCGAACTGAGCAGACTTAAGTGATGTGATTTTGTTTAGACCAATCTATTCACAATGGCAATCTTACAATGAAAATATATAATCCTAATAAAGTGTATGTGTAATATTAGAATATTTTCAGTTAATAGATGTAAAAAATAAAATGAACAAACAACTTTGCCAAATTAACTATATGTATATATAACTTTAAGTTATTTTTATTTTAACTAAAATTACTTAAGTTACAACATACAAATTAAATGATATTTATGATTGTAAAATTTATGATTAAATATATCTCTCAGAATCCTTTTTGTCCCAATTTAAAAATAATTCTATATTATAGAATACATTTATTTAAATTTTAAGATGAAAATAGCAAGGAAAAATCAAAAAAATATCTTTATGAAAAAAGTATATTGGCATGAAATTAAATATGATTTGTATTCCAATTTAAAAACTACAAAGAATGGAAACAATTCTTTCAACACACAAACTATTATGTAGTAGTCAATTAAAATTATTTAAATAGTCTAATAATTTGACCATTAGCATATAGCAATTTCTATAGAGTTGTAGATCTCTTCCATTTCAAAAACATAAAACAATATTAGGTAGATAATCAAACATCTTTAATTTCTACAGTGACTTATTTATCCTAGAGGAACTAGTATATAGTATACAAATAAAACCAACAAACCCACAACTACCCCTATTTTGAATGATTTTAGTTTTCTCCCCTTCACAATCTCCCTAATATTCCTAGATTACTGTAATTGACTGAAAGGGATTTAATTCTTCTTTAAAGAACCAAATTAATCATATCACAGAGATACAACAAATGTGCACTGATAAATTGAATATATACATGATATTTCAACTTCAATAATCAAGAAATATTAGGTTGGAGACAATCAAACAATTGCAGAAATTCAACAAACAACTGATACCAGAATGGAACCACCGAATCATAAATATTTCATTATCTCCTTCAAAATATTATACATGCAACATGGTCCTTTTGGATATAAAAATTCTGAAATATTATGTTTCTTGCTATCTATCTTCTATTCTACTACTACCCTCTTATTCATTTCTACCAAAAATGGATATTTATACATCAATCGTATGAAAGGACATGTCCTTTCAGAAATGTTTTGTGCTTGAAACAACAATAAAATTAAAAATTAATTAGGATTTGTTAATCCATAAGTGAAATTTCGATAAGTGATCCAAGTAGTCTCATCACCCATGTGTATTTGCATCTCCCAATGCATTTTGGATAGTGATCTCCATTTTCACCATCTTCTCATTCTATTCGCATGGTTCATCGAATGTTATATCTTTCTCGGTAGGCGTCTTCAGAATCTCCTGTAGTATTGACTCACTTTCATCTTTCCACCTAGTCATTTCTTTTAATATCCCTCTATCATCAAAGAATGCAACCATCCCTTTTTGGTGGTATTGATTAATCCCTACGCATCCCCTCACAATTCTTCAAAGGAATTTTTATGCTTACTCATAAGATGATTTGCAGCCTCAATTGCAACTTTATCAAGAGTGTCCCTCTGGTTCATTTCCTAGAGCTTCTCTAGGATCCTACCATCCATTCTTTTGTGTTCTTGTAATGCATCAAAGTTTTGTGAGTGTATTCCGCAAAGCTTATTCAACCAGGTTGTTAGACTAGTTTGTCTCTTCTTAATCACTGCAACAAGTGTGTCATACTTTCCTTGAGAATATGCACTCAACCCTTCCCAATGATCTTTTGTTTGTGAACTTTCACCATGGGTGAACAGCTTGGTTGACCCCATTGCAACTCCTAATAAATCTGTTAGGCGCTCATTTTCTCTCAACATTCTTTCCTTGATCAACACCTGTATTTGAGTTTTGTTTAGTTTTGATACATTGATCCCAATCTCTGTTGTCACCACAGGATCAACCTCCCCAAATTTTAGGGTCATAACATGCCTGAATGCCTTCTCAATATCAATGACAACTAATTTCTCGTGAGGTGCATACAAGGCCCAAATCATTAATGAATCTTCATCTGGATTGTACTTTGATCCTTCATAGACCTCTGTCACCTTTTACAGGCTAAGCTTGTGTGTAGCATTACTATTTTTCAAAAAACTATCAAAGACTAGTGCATAATTGAGATCTAATCCTAGAAAAATTATGACACTAGCACTTTCTAGCATTTCCCTTCCCTTTTCAGGGGTCATACCTGCCATCTCTCTTTCCACATTAGTTTTAAAATTACTCAACAACTTTTCTTCATTACCTGGTGTGACATTGTCAACCAGTTCTCTTATCTCTTTTCCCTTTTGTCTACATAGGAATGTCTTAAATTTTGTAGATTATATAAATTCATCATCTGCTACAAAGGACTTATATTCTACATGCCTTGCATCTGTATCTACACTTTCTTCAATATTCAAATCCTTGGCAGGATAGGCGTAATCCTGAGTTCCCAACCTTGACATCTTGTTAGGTAGATGTTGTGGTACATTAGCCTTAGATGTCTCTTCTCTGGAAGACAACTCTATATCTTGCAACTCTTGATTGTGTTGTTCAACCACCATTTTTGCTTCCTCTGCCTCCAAGTTCCTAATCATATCATCAAATTGGTAGGGCACATGGTGATACCCTCCAAAGTTTATCCTTTGTTTTGAAGAATTGATATACCCTTTTGGATCAAAATTCTTTCTCAGTGGTCCTATTTTCATGTTATATTGTAGTAACTTATCCATAATCAGATTATACCCTTCCTTTGCTAATACAATAAAATCATCGAAGCATAGTGTACTGGACATAAAATCTTGATTTCCAAAAGAACTTAAATTCATAACACTAGAAAAATCCATTTGCCTAACAATTTCCAAGTATGCAATCCTGTAGGGAACCATTTTAGGAAAAATGAATGGGACATCTTCAAATCCATAAACCCTAATCATGGTAGCATTCTCCAAACAATACCAATCCCCCCAACTATGGCTAATTGCTCCATTGAAATCTTTGGGCCTAAAAAACCTCTTTATCTCATCAGACAAAGAATAAGCACATGGATGATTATAAAAATTGTACAATGGTTTCATAATTTTTTTCTCAAAGTATACAAAACTAGAGTTAGCAAACCTGTTGTCCCAAACAACAGTCCATGATTGAATAGGTAATGACATGCCTTCCTTCTCATACTGTGAAATTATCATCTCCTGAGGCCACAACCCTAGTTCTTGTCCAAAGTACAACACTATGTGCATCAACAATGAGTAATGTTTGAGGTGTAAGATAGATGATCCACCTTTAATTGCCATCAAACTAGAATTGAGCCCTTTAAAAATATATGAGGCATAATCAAAAGGTCTAGAGTTGTGATACTGCATATCTGCTGAAATTACCATAGGCACAATTGCCATATACTTAGGGACTTTCATTCCCAATACTTGACCCACCGAGAAATAAGTGTATTTCATATAGGGCTCGAAAAGATCTACATGGAATGGGGGTCCTTCACTATCTTCTAGTGGAATTGGTTTACCACCGTGTCTAATTCTATGCAAGGGAAATCTCCAGCCCTTGTAAATGGTTTCCATCCTTTCAAATTATTTTTCCAGCTCTTCACATATAATATTTTCGTTGCATACCCCTTCCAATTTGAAGACTTCACCTATTGCATCCTCTGATATGTGTATCAATGGTTTCCCAAACGGGTCATAGATAGCTTTAAGTCTCAAATTATAATGAGTGGTCAACAATTTCACCAGTTCAGCATCGACAAAAATATTAGGGCAAACTAAATCTCCCAAATTAAGCTTCCACGGGTTACATACTGGTTTAAAGTGATTTCTTCAATAGCAATGAAAGTTAAAGAATTTATAACCTCTTATTGGAGTCCAAATATCTCCTATGAGCTTATATTTATCATCTAGTTTATCCACTTTTTCCCTAGGTTGTGCAGAGCATCTGGCTTTGGGTCCAGAGCCAAGTAGTTGGTCAATAAGATCTTGATTCAGTTTACACTCAGTACCCTCTAGCTGAATTTCAGCTTTTTGCTTTTTCCCTTTCGACTGACCACTTTCCCCATGCTTTCTACCCTTTGATTTTCCTGAACTAGTGGCTTCCATTCTTCAAAATTGCAAATTTAAGGTATGAAGAACTTACTATTTTTTGCCTGAGATTTTGAACTGAGAGAATACCCTGGTCCTTTGCTCACTCCTCTACTTCTTCTGCTATCAATTCTACAATGATGTTTTCAATTGAATTCATCTTGATTCCTAAAATTACTTATGCTCTATGGCACCATTAATGTTTTAGCTAAAACACGAGCGTAGCTAGGTTTTTCAAAACTCTCACTATCACATCATGTAATTTGTTGGCCAAAAATTTTCAAATCTCAGGCGATCCTTTTGTTCAAGCCTTCGCCAACGTTCTTTAAACATCTGCTAGGGCATCTTGTAGTTTCCCCGACACCTTAAGTCTTCCCAATAGTTACCCTTTCGTTCTTAAGTATATCGCTACAACTCCCACCGAAGAAACCTATCGCTGTGACTTTAGCAAGTCGGGTAGACAATCCTCAACTTACTCTAGAGATGTGTATCACGCTAAGATATTTTCTTCATAAATTTTGATCATTGAGACATAACGATTTTCTTGTTGATGGAACTACACTCGTTGTGATCTTCTTATCTCTCCCCGTTGAAGTTTGTCTCACCGATGAATTTCTTCATCAGTCAAACCATGAACCATGTCCTTTTGATAATCATTCTCTCCATACATGTCACCAAGTCCAATCCTATCGGTGTATCATGGAAGGTCAATAGGACTCCTTAAATTCATCTTGGTAACATTGTCCCATTGATAGAATCCTCCTTTGTTTTATCAGTAAGACTGGATGAATGTCTTGAGCTGACTTCAGGAACCTTACTCTGATGACTCTAGTCTGGCCAATATATTTCCTTGTGATCTGAGCGGTAAGACATATGTAAGCTTGATATTACTTCATAGCGTCACGTCGATGCTCATTATCTTGCCAATAGAGATTGTGAATTGTATTTTCCTGATATATATCCTCAAATGAGATTTCATCAGTATGACATTCTCAACCTCTTTCCGATATACTAAAAAAGATATGCATTGGTATAAAATGATCTATGGATTGGAGAGACCTACATCATCTTATGCCGATATGATTTATACATTCAAATGCTTAGGGTTAGGTGAATTTTATGGGACCATATGATAAAAATTGACCTGAGCATGGGTGAATATGTTATGTAAAGGAATTTTTAATACTTGTAGTATGAGCTCCTTAGGAAACTTATGAGTATGGACAGCCTTAAAATCTTCAAAATCTTATAGTTCTAATAGGTCCTGAGCTAGGTGATTGATCAATTAAGTCTTGGTTTAACTTCCTCTCAACTACCCCCAGTTCCAAGAAAAATCTAGCTTCCTTTCTAGGACCAAACCCAAACATTCTTCAATCCTTCCTAATGTTTCTCTTCCTTATGTTAAAGGTATCTCCCAAAAAATCTCCAAGATCCTTCTTAAAAAAGGCCTTCATTGCGCTTTTAAACCCTTCTCTACCTTGAGAAAATGTATTCCTTCCCTCAAAGACTCTAGGGACATCTTTCTTGACTCTGGAGTCTATAAGATTGTTTTTCATGTGGCATTCCATTTATTGGGGAAATCGGCCATTCCTTTACCACTAGAATCAAGGAGCATAGTTCTGACATTAGACATGAATGCACCTCCAAATCAGCCCTACCCAACCACTCCTCCTCCACCAAGCACCACATCTGTCTAGAAAGTGCCCAAATCTTATCCAAAGAGGACAATTTCTTTAGGAGAAAGCTTAAAGAAGCTATTGAAATCAACCATCATCCCCTGAACCTTAATTGTGATGAAGGTTGGAGTTTGAGCTTGTCTTGGCACCTGTTGCTTTCCAAATTAAGATCCCATAATCTTCCTTCTCACCTCTAGTTTTTATCCTCCCCCTCTCTTGTCCCTCTCCCTTGTCTCCCTCTGTTGCTTGGGTTCAAACCCCCCCCCTTCCTTTCCTTGTCCTATTGGTTCTTTGATTCCCTTTCATCCTCTCGGCTTCTCCTCCTTCTCCTTTCCCTTCTCCCCTTTCTCTCCTCCTATCTGATGGAACTTCAAAATTTTACTATTTGAATTCCAGTTTGTCTTGCCCTTGTCCTAGTCTGTCATGTTGTTTGGGAAAAAACCTAAGGTTGGGGTTTTTAATTTTGGCCTTCATGAAAATCCTAGTGTTCTATGTTACACCTTGGGTGGGATCTATTCGGCTATTACCTTTTGGAGTGGGTTTTAAAACAACTTATGTCTCATTGCTTCATCTAGGCCAGGCCCCTTTTAATAAACTATTTTAGATATTTCGCCTAACTTTATTATTCCCTAAGTCTAGGTTGGCCCATGCCCCATGTTTAAATACAACTTTAAGCTATCATTTGTCGTCACCCTAGGCGGTGTCCCCTTGTCCATTTAATAAATGTTTTATTTTTGTAGGGAACAATTTTAAATGACCGTCAATCAATCTTCGATTGATCTTAGCCATTCTCTGCAATCTCGTGATGACCCCATCACAGAGTCTCAATTGATTGCGATATCACAGGTGAGAGCCACATGTCTCAGCTGGCGATGCCAAAAAGATAATCAAATTTCTGTAATATATCTATTGGATTTTAATGTGTTATACGACAGGTTACTAAAGTGGCTACGAGATGCATGTGCTCAAAATCAACAAAGATGTTATAATCTTGATGAAAAAGCTACTTGACAGTTATGTTCAGCACTAGTGACTATCTTGAGTGAACACAATTGACAATGGTGGATATCAACGGTTGCCCACCATCACATGATTAGAAGATGCAAGGTGTTTATTGATCACAATTCATGGGCACGTGCTACGTGTATTTCTTTGGTGATGCATAGTGTGGTGGGCCCTTGGTGCTGAGATGGATATTGTGTCACCCTTTTTGAAGGCAGTCGTTTGATGATCTGATAAAAGTGAATGATCGACGGTTGGAACTTGAATTCGCATCAAATGCAACTGGAGTCGTTGGTGCAGCATGCAAGTAAGCTTTAATGGCAGAGGAGACGTCTATTGGCTCGATTTGATTTTATTTCTCTCTATTTTCTCACAAAGTATTCAAGCACCTTTGCGAAATAATTTTTAGAGCCAAGAATGAAGTTATGAGCTGTCACAGCAAGGATTTGGTCTTCTACAAAGCATAAACGCCGTGAGTTGTTTTTTGTGCTTCTTGGTAAATTTAACTGAGATTTTGAGAAGAATTGTGGTGTGCTTGTTGGAAATCTTGTTGATAGATGTTTTAGGGCTATTGGTTAGTTGAATTGTAATAAATTGCAAGGTTTTTCAATAATTTCATTTTTTGTATAGCCCTAGTCTTTTTTAAAGATTTGAAATTTTAAGGAAGCCCTAGTTTACTTGAGATGGCACCGCCAAAGCAACATTCTAAGCATGTTCATTATTTACAAAGGAATTTGTATGATGATTTCCCGGATCAACTCTCGTTGTCAACAAATTATAGGAAGGGGGGTTTTGTTTTGATGCATGGAAGAACCCTAGGTGAAGGATTAGTATGCAAGAATTCCAACATTACAGATGCTAGGATTCCCATGACTGGTCTGGAGATGTTCAGGATGTGGTATGGACAATGGAATTTGCCTGACCCTTTCTCAAATGGTTGGAGATATGACATGGGGAAGCTAGTGGAGCCAAATGTGTTCCTCTATGCAGATTTTCTCAGGGCGGTGGCAGCATGTTATGACCATGTTATGAGAGTGATCAGAGATAATGATGGAGGGATTTTATTAAGTATAAACAGGGAAGAAATTCAACAAGTTTTTGACTTGAGTGAACCTAGTCCGTTCTTGATTCAGATAAATCTTGAGGAGATGAAGGAGGATTATGCAATGTCAAAGTCACTTTTCAAGTTGAAGTTGCTTCCTCCTCATCTGGCAAGGGTGGGTAGTTCAAGGATTTATATCAATCCAAGTGACCAAGAGCCTTTCAAGCTAAGTTTTTTTGAAAACCATTTCTTGGCTACCTTTTATTCATTGTGCCAAATTTTGGGTTTTAACCCTAACACAGTAATGCCAATTGCCTATATGTTTATGGTGGTGAAAATACAACACCCTAATTTCTCTATGGTTTATGATTTTGCATTTTTTCTGGTAGAGAAGATACATGAAGGGTTGTTAAAGTTGCAAGTATGGGATGCAGGCACTCCATTAAATTGGTATTCCCTATTGATGTACATATTCTTGTACAAGAATGCTGACTTCTTCTCAGAGAAGATGGAGTTGATGCAGGAGGTAAATGGAGAAAGATTACGAGTGCAGGCTTGGACTATAGATTTATCATAAAATAGGGAGAGTGCCAGTTTTGTGCAATTTGACAATTGCTTTGCTTCCACACTCAAGGATCGATTGACACTAAATGTACCTAGGATTCCAAGGATTTACATGACTTTCCCAGACTGAAGGGGAGGAAGCCATATTTAAATGTTTGTCACAATTGGGGTGACATTATCTTGTACCTAATCAACACTATTTTAAGGGTGTATGGCTTCCAAGAAACTCCACATATCCTCCCATTCAATGTGCGAGCAAGAGTAGGGTTTGCTGAGGTTATGTGGCAAATAGGTTGTATTCATGAAAACAACCTAATAGGGAAGGGAAAAGGAACTCTTTTCCCTGATTATATCGTTGTGTCTGATTTTGTGTTCTCGAAGGGAGGATGGGTCTAGTTTGGGAGGTTTTTTTATTATTTTCATTTAAGGTGCAGTTCCAAGTGACATCATGACACCGAGAGCTTATTTTCCCTTTTTAGAAAACAAATCAAAGGTGGCAGGTTTGTACATGAGTTCAATTTTCCTAAGGATCTAATCAAGAATGAATTTGATTTGAACAAGGAAAAATGGATAGCATATGAGAAGTTATTGGCCATTGTGCATAACATGGATCCCAAATATGATCCATTAATGGAATTCACCCCATTCCACAAGAAAATTGATTTCTTGATGGACAAATTCAAGGAGATCATGGGTGTTTTGATGACAAAGAAGGTCAACTTGGAGTTGGACTTCGACATACAAAAGCTAGGTGTGAGGCCTGCTGAAACAAGGCCAACATATCAACCCACAGTGAATTGGCCTCTTTATAAGAGAAAAAGGAGTGACAGTAGTGATGAGGAGGAGGAAGACAAGAAAGGAAAAAAAATCATGAAGGCATCAACACAACCAGGTCCGAAGATCAGAGCACCTAGAGGAATAAAGATCATTGATTTGGACTCATCAAAAGAAGATAATCTTGCACTATCACCATCAGAGCCAAGCCCTAAGAGGCAAATAGTTGAAGAGGCACAAGAGACTCTGATGGATGAAATCATTGTCATAGATCAAGACATGCAGGTTGGTATTCCTTCCCCTCCCAGGTCAACTCAATTGGTTCTATCTGATAGGGATGTGAAGGGACAATGTGTGCAAGATGCCAGGATGGAGGCATGGAAGGAATTTTTAGATGATGATGCATTTGTTAAAACTCCAATTTTCTTACAACTGGTATGGAGAATGAGACTAGAAGAATATCAGGACAAATGCAAAAGGAGAAGAGAGTTAAAACCTGATAGGTCTAACCAAAAGAATGATGATGAAGTAAAGGCTGAATTGATGGAAAAATTCAAGAGCATCACTCTTGAGGAGGGGAGGAAATTAGTAACTTAGGCTAGTGTGCTATGTTTTCCTGAATGGGATATAGCAGATGTAGTAGCATTTAATTCTATTTTAAAATCCAAGCATCCTATACAAAATTTTGAGGAAGAGGTCAAGGCAGCACTGCAAGATTCTACCTTTAGTGAGGAGTATGAGATGCTAGGAATTTGGGCATTGGCACCTCAGGGAAGAAATCCTAATGTTAGTGACATTAGCCCAAACCTAAGGGGAGGGTTAATAGTAAAGAGAGCCTCTGAAACATCAACTATAGAGGCTACAAACCTAACTGTGAATGTTGCCAAATTAGCCTAGAAGACTGCTGAGAGGGAAGAAGCTGAAAAGAAGAGCTTAATGGAGAAATACAATATTATAATTGGAAAATATAGCAGGGTGGAACAAAGGAATGTTGAGCTGCAAATTGATGTGGATAGGCTAAAGTATAGGCAAGTTGGGGAGTCCTCAAGTGCTCTTGGTATCATGGCACTTCCTTCCAGATCAGGATCAATACCTCCTACTTTTTTAATTGTTTCTACTCCAGGGTCCCCCATCCAAACTCCTTCTCTCAATCCTACATTAGAGCCAGTTGAAGAAGAGATTGAATACTCTGTGGATCCTACTAAGAAGCAGTTGCTAAATAAGATTACAAAGTTATAGGCAACTTTAAAGGAAAGTGAGGAGGGAGCACTTGTAAAGTAGAGTGAAGTTGTTGACACAATTTTGAGGCACTTAACTGAAAAGGTTGATGGAAGATTGCCATCAATAAATTCTTTTTATTCTTTATTTTTGGATTCAATAAAGGATATTACTAGGGATCAAGAAGTAGTTTTCCTTTAGTTGAGAAGTTGATCGTTAGGGCCAATGATTTAGATATCATGTATAAAGCCTCTAGATTTTATATAGATAATAGCCCCAATCATTAAGGCCTACTCAAATTTTCGTAAAGTCACTGCAGGGTTTTCAAGCCTTACTAGATGATTTGAGTCAGAAGATCAGAGAATTGGGAAAGAGTTTTGATGATTGGAGTGATACATCTTTACCTGATATAATTGATGCAAAGGAACATGTTAAATCACTGTAGTAGTGGCAGGATACAGTAGACGAGGTCATCAATGCACAAATCAAATTGATTTGTGATGCCTCAGACTATGACCTATTGGTGAGTTGTATGGACAAGATCATTAGCACCAACAAATTTTTTGAGTCTTTTGAGAGAGGCAAATCAGGTAGCAATGAAATACACACCTTATAGTTCTAAGGTGAATGAGGTGGTTAATTTTGATTGGCCGACAGATGAAGAATATCAAATATGGGTGGATAAATACTTAACTGAGGAAGAGCAAGACATCGTTGACTACTAGTAGATAACAGCTCAGCCGTTGTAGTTATAACAGATTCCAGTTATGTTTTGATGGAAATTTTGGCATAGGTTTCTTGAATTTTGGCCGATACATCAACCATTTTCAGCAGATGGGATAAACAAGAAGATTCTCTAGGGACTCAGCTATTGTAACAAATTTTTGAAATGTCACAGGGTGGTCCATGTGACCGGTGACATGTGTATTTCCGGCCTGATGCTTGTTTTCTCCTTCATTCTCTATAAGAAGGATTTCAAGGCTAGAAATACAGGTTAGCAAGTTAGATAATTTTGGGTCGAGTCTAAATAAAGTTGCAGAGGAAATTGTAAAAAGCCTGTTGGTTCAGTGAAAATGCAAGTTAGCTTTTGTGTCATTCTGTAGTAGGTTTTGAATTCATGGGAGTTTGAAGTTTCATGAAAGTAATATAATTTGAATTGGAATGATTCATTTTGAACTCATGGGTATGTGTAGGATCATCATGGAAAAAACAGGCCCTTAAGTGGCAATAAAATTCAAAAAATCAGAGTTAGGAAACTTGATGTAAAAATTTGAATAAGTTATCTATATTATTTCAAAAATATGTAACAATAGAATCTGCAGAAAATTGAATGTAGTTTCTAAACTACTAGGTTTATTTTTTATTTTTTTAAATATATTTGGTGAAAATTTGAAATTTCAATGCAGTAGTACTTAAATTTCAGGGAAAAAATAAGAAGTAGGTGTCTATCTGACCACCCTAACCACAATAAAATGATAATATTTTTTTATAAGATTTTAGATATAAGTAGGGGACTTATGTTCCGATGTGATGCATATTTTTTTGTAATTTTTTCCAAGTAAATAATTAATTATGATTTTTTTATTACAACTTTTGAAAAATATAAAAAATCGTATGTCTGACCACCTTAACTTAGTCAAAACTTCATGAAATTAAATTCTGTTTTTTTAATCCTATAGTATGTGAAGCATAGAATATGATGCATGTTTTGGATTCAAAAAATGTGATACCATTTGAAAGCTATAGATTTTTTTCAATCAGCCTATCAATCATGACTTTAGTCATAATTCAAATAGAAAATGCATAATAATTATTTATAAAATTCAAAGTAAAGAATAATTTATATTGGTGGAAAGCTGAGAATCTCCTTTAAAAACCCTTTTTATTTCATCAATTTTGGGTCTAAAAAAATTCATCAGCCACATGGGCCATCATATCACTTAGATATCGCCACTTTTTGGCCCATCATGATCCTGCACATACCCTCATGTCTCTCCATTGTATAAGCATATCAGAATATTGAAAAAAATAATCAAGGGTTGTTTTGTTCATCTCACTATTGTGGTGTGTATGATTCTCATTTTAGCTTTAATTCAAGGAATTGATTAAAATGCTTGAATGGGGTCATAGGTGGATATGTTTATATAAGGATTTGATAAGTAGTATTGGGTTAGAATACAAATTGATGGTATTGTAAGGAAATATTGTCAGAGATCTTATATATTATGTGTTAAATCTATCATGAATCCTTAGATGCTTATGAATTTGACTCCTCCAATGACATATGGCACTGGTCTAAGTTTTTCTTATTTGTGGGGTTTGGTATTTGTTTACCTTTGCTTAGAGCTTGCTACAAATTAAAAATCAATGACTATCTTAAGTTGTGAAGTGTTGTTGTAGTTATCTCATGCTCCAAATAGTTGATATTATTGATGAACAACCAATTCATTTCGGTATTATCCTATTATGTTGAACTATTAAATGAGATTATTGGTTATTGTTAATATTGTTTGTAATATTGGTGCAGAGGTTGTAAACACATTAAGGGATCACCCTCCTGAGTCTTGCAGAACCCAAAGTGTAGGAGGATTTGTTAAAGTCCTCGTCAGTTGGTCCAGGTCCTTCAAGTTGCCCCTGATTGGAATTGGCAATTCCATAGGTAGATTAGAAGATAAACCTGATTATAGTAAAAACAACCAACACTATCCCTTGGTCCTCTATTTTTCCTGCTCTTGTATGTTCCCCTCTCTCCTTTTTCTCTTGCTAATTTTGATTTGTTCCCGCTTCTTGCTTTGGCTTAGTTAATTTTTGCTTCTAGTTTGTTATTTCATCGTGTTTTGTCAAGTTTTTCTTTTGTGTGTCTCTTCCTTTGGTTCTATCATTTTCTATTTATTGTTCCTTCTTTCCTTCTTTTTCTAATTCTTGTTTCTCATTATTTTATGACTATTCCTTACATTTTACAAATTATAGGTTTTTTCTAATTACGTAGAAGGCGTATCCTATTTGAGATGAACGAGTTAAAATGGACCATCAATGGTTAATATCGACTGCATACGGTGCAATACGATTGAAGTGATTTCATCCGTTCATCACCACATTTTTTCCCCCTTATTTTTGTTTGTTTGTTTTAGTTAATATTTTACTTGCGAACTCTGTCCTTTTTTCTCATTCGGTGACACCACAATATTTACTGAATGAAGGTTTCAACAAATGAAAACAAATATCTACTTCTATAGATTTAATTTTAAAATTTGTCCGTTTTTTCAAGACTCAAAGTGAATTGGTTAATTTGAATGTATGAAATAATTGATATAGTTTGGTTTAATATATATATATATTAACTTTCTAAAAAATATGTTCCTAATTTAAATATCTAATTTTGTTAATTAAATAGGTGTTAAAAGGTGAAAAGTTAAATTATTAAAATATCTATTTTTTTTTTTTAATTAGGAGATTTAAAGTGAAAATTTAAATTATTTTTAATATTTATATATTGAATGGTTTTACTTGTTTTATATATATATTAGTTATATATTTTTTGATTTAAAAAATATATATTTATAAAAATGTTTTTCTCTTTTTTTGTTAATTAGAAAGATGTTGAAAGTGGAAATTTAAATTATTTTGAATATTTGCATTTTATAAAGTTAATATATTAAATGGTTTTTACTTATTTTATAATTTGAAAAAATATAAAAAAAAGTAAATTAGAAAAATAATTAAAAATGTTTTTAAAATTTTTAGAATTTTTTTTTTTTTTAAATTGATCCATAAGAGACAAGTGCCACATAGTGGCTAGTACTTGCCTTTATAGTATTTTAGATTTAATAAAAATAAATGTAAGTTTTGTTAATGGAATAAAAGATAGTTACATGCATTTATATTAATATTAATAATTATTAATCTTATTTTAATTATATTATATAAAAATCAAGTATCTTATATAAAAACAATTATATATTAAAATTTTGTATATTATAAAGATATTATAAATATCAAACAAAATCAAATGATAGTATAATATAATTAGAAGAAAAAATTGATGATATATAAATATAAAATTTATCTAATAATTATGTTACATAAAAATATGTATAATATGAAATAAATTTATTATATTATATTAAATAATATTTATTGATTAGATAATTTAAATTTAAATAATAATTTTTTAAAATAATTTTATATAAAATAAAATATAATTAAAATGAAATGATTATGTAAAATAATTATAAGAAAGAAAATTGGGAGGTAGGGAGGGTGCCCTCCAAGGTGGTGGAGGATGGTGGCATGAATGGCCACGTTGGAGCTATATGGGGGAGATAGTGATGGGTGGAAAGCCATGACAGTAGGAGATCGAAGCTGGCTTGTCCTATCAATCAACCGAATGCACGGGGAAGAAAACTCATCTATCTTCCTGAGGCATAGGAAATATTAAAATCCATTAATTCATTCACTTTCATTCAAAAAACTCACACGTAGGAGAAGGAGGTTGGTGAGGCTAGCGACGATGGGTAGAAGTACTCATTTAAGGCTTGCACAGAATGTCATGGGCATTTGTTCTAGTTCAGTGTTGTGGTTGAAATCTAGATATCATTTTTTCAAGCACTTATTGTTCTGAGCCGAATGGATGGGTCCTCAAAAATTTTGATAGAGGTTTCAGTTGTGGGTGTAGCTTAGTTGGGGCAGACACCCCCATTTCACTCAAGTCTAAGGATAGGCTAACCAGCTTTCATTTCATAATAGATCAACGCCTTAAAAATAATTTTGCTCAACTATGAGCCTCTGGTGTTAGTTGCAATAAATGGTCTTGGGTTTGATTTTTCTAGAGGAAACAGAGTATGGGCGCGATAATTTGCAGATATCTTCTCATTTTTTGGCTTCCCTATTGGATAATATGATCATGAAGATTGAAGCAAGGACTTTAATGAGAAAATTTTTCATACCCGGATTGCTGGGTGGTATGGATGACCTCCTTCAGGTGGTGGTGGAAGGGTGAGGATGTTCGTGTGCATTGGAGGTGGCAAAGGTGAAGGATGAAGACATGGTGAAGATTTTTCCATTTCTCTTCGACCTTCAGGGTACTGGGTTAATGAAGCACCGGGCCATCGTAGCGGTTGTAGTCATCTTCTTGAAGAAATAGTTCAGGCTAATGGCGACTGATAGCAATGAATGGAGGGAGGAGTTTGAAGACTTCACGTTTTTGAATAAGTTTTTGTGAAGGGCAGTGTATGGTACTAGAATTTTAGCAGCTAATTTTTTCTCTGTTAATGCAAGCATGAATTGGCTAGATTGGTTTAAATGTAGACTATTTAAATTATTGAATGTCTGAAGCTATGGCCTATATTTTGGAGGATCCGTACAAGCATTTTATGGTGTTTTGGTTCTTGGTGGAATTGGTGAAATTAGCTTAATACTGCATAGCAGACGGTTGCACTTTGGATCTATAAGTATAAATACAATATAATCCTTAGCTTATTTTCATTAGCAGTCACTACTTATTTTTTTTAGGAGAAATTTGTGGAGTTGGTGTCCCTATGTATATTTGATTTTTTTGCTTATTTTTAAACAGTCATTTTAAATTGTATTTTTTTAAATGTATATTTTTTTTATAAAAAAAATCCTCTATTAAAATAAGAACATAATTCAACTATATATTCTTATATTTAATTATCAATCATTTCCATTAATTTTTATGAATTGTATATTTTTATATTTAATTACCATTTGTTGCTCTGTTAATTTTGACAAAGAATTATTGATAGGGAATTCAAATATGTTATTATTGACTAAGAATTAACAAATGAATACAGTCAGATCTGTTATACTTCTCTTAATCTATACAGACAAGAAAGGATGCTAGCAGAATTTTTATTCAATTTTACACTAATTATCTATGTTGCACAGTTATAAATAAACATATAAATAAAGATAAAAAATAGTTCAAACTGTTATAAAGTTAAAACAATTATAAATAAAGTTAAAAAAAAAATCTATATTGCAATTAAATTCTTTAAAAATGGGTAGATTCAGAGCAAGATCTATATTTCAAAAAATTGTGATAAAATGTATACTTTCAATAAGACTGAAAATTTAATTTTCTATATGAGAATATGTAACTTGTTGTTGCATTGTATCATTATAGGAAAAATTTAGAGGGAAAATTCAGAGGGTGGAATTGGAGGTAAATAAAAAGGAGGGAAGGAAATTTGTAAAGCCACATGGCATTTTTCACAATAAGCAGTTTCTTCTTAATTTCAGCCCCCTCCTATTTTTTGACAGCTTATTTTTATTTCCTAAATAGTAGCTGCTCCTTTAAAATAGGAAAAGATTCCAAATTATCCTCTCCCAACAATCAAATTTATGCATGGGAACACTCGCGCTGCTTAAATTTAAGTAGAAAATAGAGTTAAGCAGCCACATGGGGACATGAGGTTAGTAGACAAGTCTTGCTTTTTCTTTTGTTTATGGTATTATTTTATTCTTTTCACAAATTTTTGTAGTCCTTTCTCTTCTCCCTCTCCCTTTATTAAGAATTGTTCTGCAATCTCATTTCATTTTTCCTCTTCCTGATGATGGATCACTATGTGTGATCCGAAACGTTGGAAAAAAAATATACATAGTTGAATCTAAAAGCTATATACTACAACGTTATGGACTGTGGAAAACTCATACCAACTATAGAATAATTATATTTTTAATTTTAATTTTAATTTGTATAATAAAATACATCTAAAATCTAAATTAGAAGTTAGAGAGAGAGAGATTCAAAACTAAATTTTGATTAGATAGTTACATAGAAAGAGTGAGCGAGATAAAGAGAAATAGGAGACAAAGATATATATAGAGGTAGATATATCTAGAGATAAAAGAGGTTGAGGGGGATATAAATAGGGATGTCAAAAGAGAGTAAGAGAGAGAGAGAGATGGAGGGGTAGAAAGATGGAGAGAGAGGTAGAGAGGGATATATATGGAGAGAGAGGTAGAGATAGACATATTTATAGAGAGAAAGAGATGAGAAGATAAAGAGAAAGAGAGAGATATTTATATCTCGATCTTCCTCTCTATCTCTATGTTTCTCATTATTTCTCAATTTATCTTCCTCTCTCTCCCCTATATCCCTTTATCTCTGTCTACACTTCTCTCTCTATTTATGCATATCTATCTCTATCTCTATCTCTCTCTTTCACTCATATACACAAACACTCCCTATCCCCCTTCTCTATCTCTCTCCCTCTCCCTCTTTCTCTCACTCTTGACCCCTCTATCCATATCTCCCTATCCATCACCCTCTCTATCTATGTCTTATTATCTCTACCTATCTCTTTTGTTCACCCCATCTCTCCTACTTTATATCTCTATCTTTGTATTTATTTATATCTCTCACTCCTCTCTTTATCATTCTAAAATCTAAAATCTAAATTAAAAGTTAGAGAGAGAGAGTCATAAACTAAATTTTGATTAGATATAGTCACATAGAAAGAGTGAGATAGAGAGATAAAGAGAAATAGGAAATAAAGATATATAAAGGTAGAGATATTGAGATAAAGAGAGGGAGGGGGAGATAAATAGGGATATCGAAAGAGAGTAAGGTAGAGAGAGAGGGCGAGGTGGAGGGGTAAGAAGATAGAGAGGGGAATGTATAGAGAGATGAGTAGATATATGTATATATATATATCCATATATATATATGGAGAGAGAGAGAGGTAGAGATAGATATATTTCTAGAGAGAGAAAGAGATGAGAAGAGAAAGAGAAGAGAGAGATTTATATATATATCTTCCTCTCTCTCTCGTATTTCTCTCTATCTTTGTCTTCCCTTCTCTCTCTATTTATACATATCTATCTTCATCTATATCTCTCTCTTTCACTCACACAAAAAAAATCTCTATTTCCCCTCTCTACCTCTCTCCTTCTCTCTTTCTCTCACTCTTGACCCCTCTATCCCTATCTCCCTATCTCTCCCCCCTCTCTATCTATATCTCATTATCTCTACCTCTCTCTTTTGTTCACTCCATCTCTCCCTCTCTATATCTCTGTCTGTATTTATTTATATCTCTCACTCCTCTCTCTATCTATTTCTATCCCTATATCTTTGCCTCCATCTCCCTATCTATCTATCTCTCTATATCTCTCTATATCTCCCTCTATCCATTCAGCTATCTCTTCCTCTCTCCCCATATCTCTCTCTCCATATCCATATCTTTCTCTACCTCTATCTCCCTATCTCGCTTTCTCCTTCCCTATCCCTCTCTATCTCTCTATAACACCCTCTATCTATATTTATCCTTCTCCCTTTCCCTTTCTATATATTGAGCTATCTCTCCCTATTATTCTTCTATCTCTCCCTCTCCCTCTCTACCTATCTCTCTCCCTCTCTTCCACCTCTTCTCTATATCCCTCCTCTACCTATCTCTCTCCCTTTCTCTTCCTCCCTTTCTCTATCTCTCCCCATATCTCCCTCACTCACTCCCTCCCTACCCCCTATCTATCTATTTGTCTCCCTCTATCTCTAGACATGTCTCTCTCTCCTTCTCACTCTTCCTAGAACTCGATATTTATATCTCTTTTCCCCTTTATATCTATCTCTCCATATTTCTTCTTTCATCTCTCTCTATCCCTATCTCATTATCTCTCCATCTCTCTACCATATATATCTCTCCTTCTCTCCATATCCCCCTCCTCCATCTCCATCTCCATCTCCATCTCCATCTACATATCTATCTTCCTCTCTATCTCTATCTCATTACCCCTCTCTTGATCTCCCCCCTCTTTCTCTCCCTCTTTATATCCCTATATATCCCTCTTCCTCTCTTCCCATTGCAAAATTAATATGATTCGAGTAATGGAGCTTGATTATCTTCCTAATTCAGAGGTTTTATAAGTGAATGCATAGTTGGTTTGAACTTATCATTTCTCCATTGAGACATTTTTTACACAAACATATCATTGGATAAATAACCTACCAGTTGACCTCATGTACTACACAAATGTATAAAAAATAGACCAATTTTTTTCTAATTAACCTTCCACACCTCTTCGGCATACCCATTGCACACCAATGTGCAATTGCTAGTTATTTGTTACTTTTAAATTTTTGTTTGTTTTCAATCTCTTTTCAATTTTCTTGTTAATTTATTTTAAATTTTAGCATTTTTTATATATTCTTATTTGTAATTTTATATTTTCGTACAATTTATTTTCTGATTAATTATTTATAATTTACAATTTATATGTAAACATATAATTTATAAATTTTATGTTTACTTATAAATTATAATTTATATACTTATAATCTCTTTATAATTTATTCTCTTTTAAATTTGTTATAATTTAAAATATATTTCTTATTTGGTTATTTTCTCTTTATATATTATATATATTTTAATTTATTTTCTTCTAATTTATTTTGTTTATTGTTAAAATTATATGTTTATTTTCTTGTTATTTATAATAATTTTTGTTTATTTTAAAATTTCATTCTTATTAATTTTTTGTTTGTTTATGCTTAATTTATTGTTATGTTTTTTATAAAATATTTTTCTTTTAAACTTTAGATTTTTAATATTTTATTTTTGGTTCATTTAATTTTTACTATTTTTATCAATATGTTTATTTACATTTCCTTTATTTTAATTTTTTTTATTCTTATTCTTATATGTTTATTTAATTATATTTTTTTAATTAAATTTTGTTTATTTATATTATACTCTTTTACTTATATGTTTTTTTCTCTTAATTTTCTATTTTCATGTTTTTAACTTCTTTTATGCTTATTTATTATTTTTGTTTATTTATTTATTTTTATTTGTTACTTTTATTAATTTTTTATCTTGTCTTTTTAAATTATATGTTTATTTACATATAATTTATAATTTTTTTGTACTTCTATTTTATACATTTATTTAAAATTAAGCTTCTAATTTAATTTTGAAAGTCTCCTTGATTAAATTTTTTGTTTCTTTCTTATTTTATATATATATTGTTTTAATTTATTATTTTTTCATTTAATTATAATTTTTGTGTTAACATATAATTTATAATCTATATGTTTATAAATTATTTGTCTATTTTTGGATTTTTGGTTATTTATAAATTATATAAATAATCATATAATTTGTAATTTATAGATAATGATATTTATATGTTTTTTATTCCTTGCTTGTGTTCTTTATTCGACTTTACTTTTTGTTCTTTAGTAATTTTGTTTCATTTTTTGGCTTGCTTTTCTTTTTTTCTTTATCCTTGTTTTTCTATCTTTTGTCTTATTTTTATTTCATTTTGTCATATTTATTTTCATTCTTTTATTTTTGTTTATTGGCTTGTTTATTTATAATTTTCTTTCTTTACATTCTTTATATTTTGTCAATTTTAGTTTTTTCTTGTTTGTCTCTTTATGTTTACTTCATTTTTTTATTTATTTCCTTGGTTATTTGTTTGCTTGTTATTTTTTCCTTATTTATTAAAAATTCTTAATTTTTCTTGTATTATTTTTTCTTGCTTCTCCTCCATTTGATTTTGGTTTTATTTTTTACTCCTTTATCTTTTTTTGTTTTACATCTTTCTCTCCATCCTTGGTTCTTGTGCCTACCTTTCTTTACCCCCTCCCTCTTCCTTTTTATTCAATTCTTGGTTTGCAACTATTCATTTTACTCCTTATGCTTTCTCATATCCTGATGATGGATCATAGAGTGTGATATGAAACATTGATGCAAAAAAACAAACACAATCTAATTGAGAAACACTTTCAACAAGGGTATGTGCGGGATTATGATGGGCCAAAAAGTGGCAATATGATGGGTATGTGGCTGACGACTTTTTTTTTACCCAAAATTGATGAAACGAAAGGGGTTTTTAAAGGAGATTCTCAGATTTCCACCAATATAAATTATGCTTTACTTTGAATTTAATAAATAATTATTATTCATTTTCTATTGAATTATGACTAAAGTCCTGATTTTTAGGTTGATTGAAAAACATTTATAGCTTTCAAACGGTATCATATTTTTTGAATCCAAAACATGTGTCACATTATATTCTATACATATTATAAGATAAAAAAATTAAAAAATAAATTTCATGAAGTTTTGACCAAGTTAAGGTGGTCAGACATACGAGTCTTTATATTTTAAAAAATTTATCATAATTAAATTATAATTAATTATTTACTTGGAAGAAAATTATGAAAAAATATCCATCACATCAGGACATGAGTCATCTACTTATATCTAAAATATTATAAAAAAATATTATCATTTTAATGTGGTTAGGGTGGTCAGACAGACACCTACTTCTTATTTTTTCCCTGAAATCTAGGTACTACTATATTGAAATTTCAAATTTTCACCAAATAGATTTATTTATTTTGTAAATAAACCTAGTAATTTAGAAACTACATTCAATTTTCTACAAATTATATTATTACATATTTTTAAAATAATATATCTATAACTTATTCAAATTTTTATGTTAAGTTACCTAACTCTAATTTTTTTGAATTTTTTGCCTCTTAAGGGCCTGTTTTTTCCATGATAATCTTGCACATACCCACAAATCTTCATGGATTGTGAAAATTTATTATCACTAAGCTTTTATTTTTATTTTCATGAAAAAACCCTAATGTTTTATGTTATGCCTTGGGTGGGATCTATTTGGCTGTTACTTTATAGAGGGGGTTTTAAAACAACTTATGCCCATCACTTTGTCTAAGTCGAGACCCTTTTGATTTAATGTTTTAATTCTTTTGCCTAACTTTATTTTTCCCTATTCTAAGTTGGCCTCGTCTCCCCATGTTTAAAAACAACTTAAGCCATTGTTTTTCGTCGGCCTAGGTGATGTCCCCTTATGCATTTAATAAATGTTTTATATTGTGCAGGGAATAACTTTTAATGATCATTGATCAACCATCGTTTGATCACAGTCATTCCCCACCATCCCACGATGACCCCACCACAAATCTCAACCGATTGTGATATCACGTGCAAGCACCACATGTCTCATCTAGCAGTGCCAAAGGGATGATGAAATTTCTTTAATATATCTATCGGGTTTTAATATGTTATATAGTAGGTTACTCAAGTGGTTACAAGAAGCACATGCTTCAAATCAATGGCAATGTTATAATCTGGATGGAAAAGGTGCTCGATGGTTAGTGACAAGGCTGGCAACTATGCTGAGTGAACAGGATTGCCCAAGGTTGAAATCTACGGTTGCCCATCATTGTGTGATCAAAAGTTGTGAGGTCTTTATTGATCGCGATATCACAGGTGAATGCCACGTGGATTTCTTTGGTGATGCATAATATGGTAGGCCCTTGCTACCATGATGGAGATCATGTCAACTTGTTTTGGTAACTATTCGATGATCTTTAGCAAAATAATGGCATTTGATAATAATAAGAAGGAAGTGTGAAATTTGAAAAGTCATATTTTCAAATTTATTTTTTTATCTTTTTTGAAACAATTAAATAAGTTTGATGCATAAGAGGATTCAATAAGTTGTTTAGAACAGTAAAATGGTGTCAATGTTTGTGATGAGGAAAAATGAATTGGAGAGTGGTTCAAAACTGGTTACAAGGTTTGAGAGGGATGTTTAAGTTGTACTTTTTAGAGTGATAAGGTTGACATTAAACTTTTGAAATATTTTTAGCTCATATTTTTAAGATAAAGATTCTTTTAAACAAAAAAAATTGTTTTAAATTTCATACTTGGAAAATAAAAATGCAAATGCAATAAATGAATAATAGAGAATCATGCATGGGAACAAAACACCACCTACAAATGCAAATAAGTTATTGGAATGACATAACATAGATGATAAAGTTAAATATATTATTGGTCTTTCCCTTTGTGACATTAAATTTTATTATATAGATTTAGATAAATCATCATAGGAAATTTTGGATAATTTCAATAAAATATTTGGAGCAAAAATAGTTAATGTGAAGTTTTTCCTAGAACTTCAACTATTTAGATTCAAAATGAGAGATATAATCACTATGTCTAATCATGTAAGAAATTTGAGATCTCTCATTAGACAACTGGTAGAAGTCAAGGCTCTATTAGATGATGAAGATGCTAAAGATATTTTGCTAAATAGTTTGAAAATACAACAATGTTATTTCTATGCTTAGTCCAATAACTTCTCAAACACAAGAAGATGTGATTTTGGCCCTATTAGGAGAAGAAAAAAAATAATGGAAAAGATTTAAAAGTTGATTCTCAACATGAGAATGTATTATACTCATGAGGTAATAATAATTAAAAAATAAAAATGAATGCTATTATTGTAAGAAAAAGGATCACATAGTGTGGACTTGTATAACTCAAGCCAATGATGTTCTTGAGGGAGAACTTAAAGAACAATCAAATGATCTTAGCCTAGCCTATATATATTTGTTTTGTTGTGTGGAATGTAAAACTTAAGGTAGGGTGTTGGAATATTAAGATTAACATTAATAAATTCACCTTGCTAACTTGTTTTTTTTTGTTATTAAATAATTAGTTATATTCTTATAAGATAGTATTTCAAATGGGAAGGTATATTTGAAAGGCTTTGTAAAAGTCATATTGTAATATATTCTCAAATGAACTATATGATATAATTATTATTTTGAGTTTTTTTATGTGTAGATATAAGTTCTCTTGAGTTTTCCAATATATTTTGTATGCTCTATTAGCCATGATTTCATGATTAATTTTCAACTTTCGACACTACTTATTACTAACTTTTCCATCCAAATTTGGCTCTTAGACTAAATATTTCATAAAGGTGGATTTTAATTTTCTTACTATCACCTTTGGCTGAATTTTTAAATTGGTTCAACCATGCAAAAAGTGTGGTTACTTTTAATTATTTCCACTTAAATGTTGGTTACAATTTTCTAATTTTCTTTCTATTTAGCTAGTCACAATTTCATACTAGCATTAGTACTTGAAAATGGCAGTTTACTTCTACTTAAAACTTGTGGTAATTTAATTAATCTCTTGCTACCTTTGTTGTTGAATTAGACTAGTTATGTCATCTAGGATTTGTTCCTCAATTTTTTTTACTTTTTTCAAAAAAAAGTTATGATGGTTATACTTTTATTACCATGAATGGACATAAATTTGAGGATTTTGGGTGTTTTCATTCAATTTTTCATGTTTCCCCCTTAGCTCCTACTTTATGTGTTTTTTATGGAAGCCTTTGGATATCTTTTTGCTAATAGTATTTCATGGAATCTTATTAAAGGTGCTACTTTTCCTAACTCTATATCCCAACTACTCAATGGTCATTTTTATAATGATTCCTTTCTCACTCTCTTGGAGGACAAACGTGAAATTATTTAGGATATTCAATTCCTAGATATTTTCTGGAAAGCTTTAAGGTCAAATATATAATGGCATAAAACTCAATGTTATAGGAAATCCTTCTTAGCCAAGCCCAATTGGTTCAATTCCTATGGATAGAAGTTGATCATAAGCAAGTGCTGAGATTCGTAAGCATCTCTTTTACCTTTTAGGTTTCTCCTTCCTCTTTAAGGAAACATATCATTTCTAGAGCTGAGAAAAATTATCATATTAAATTATGAAGCCCATTTCTTTGGCAAGGAGATTCCATGTGTGTTCAAAAATTCTTGTTGCACACATTTCCATTACTCATCTTGCTAAGAACCTTGCAAATCCTCATATTTGAAGATTGAAAAAATCCAAAGGTATATTTTATGGCCTCCCTTTAACCAAGGAAAATGGTTTCACAAAGTATCCTAGGAGTTTCATTATTTCCCTCATGACTATAATAGGCTTGGCTTGCTTTATATTCACTACTCTAAATGGCGCCATAATTTTAAATTTAATTAACATACTCTAAAATCTAATGAAACAAGGTTGTAGCTCATCAAATTGGAGAAGTGAAAGGTCAATACCATCACTGAGGAAGAGTTTGGAGGAGTGAAAAAAAGGTCAATACCAGCACAGAGGAAGAGTTTGGAGTTAAAACAAATTCAATACCAGCACCGATGAAGAGTTTGGAGGAATGAAAACAAGGTCAATACCTGTGCCGAGGAAGAGTATGGAGGAGTGAAAATAAGGTCAATACCAGCACCAAGGAAGAGTGTGGAGGAGTGAAAACAAGATCAATACCAGTGCCAAGGAAGATTTTGGATTTAAAACAAGGTCAATACCAGCATCGATGAAGTGTTTGGAGGAGTGAAAACAAGGTCAATACCAGTGTCAAGGATCAGTATGGAGGAGTGAAAATAAGGTCAATACCAGCACCGAGGAAGAGTATGGAGGAGTGAAAACAAGGTCAATACCAACATCGAGGACAAGGTTGAGGACACTCAAGGAAAATCGACGACCAAGGGACAATGAGTATTGTAAGTTTGGCACCCCCATTCTCTTTAACCTGCAATTTTCATGCCTAGTTTCCAAAGATATTCTCGTACATTGGCACCCCCATTCTCATAAAATGATATAAGATAAGATAGAAAAATAAAATAGCTTAGTCTTTCACATTTTTATCGACTAGCCTCAAGTCTTGGCCAAAATCCCATAATCTACCCACATCTTGGTTGTTGGTGGGAACATGTTATTATTTTTTGTATGACCTACCTCAAATCTTATGTCCAAAAAGTTGCTGAAAACATAAAACAATAAGAAAAAAATTGAAGGTTCAACTAAAAAAGGGTTATTTCCTTTTGGCCTCATCCACCTCTTATATTTCAACATAGCATGGAATTACGCTTACATAACATAAAATCAAACAAATGGAAGTTTATAGGAGAAAAGGAGCCCAAGTATATGCTAGGCTAAGCTAGATCTAATGAATGGAAACATAGGCATATAGTTCTTATTTAATGCCTCCACCACAAACATATGCAAGGAAAGGTCTCCTCCCTTCTTGGTAGTGATAGCCTCCTCCACACAGAGCAATTAAAAATTATGAATAGAGGAATATAATCTTTTAAGAACTAAAATTTGATTCTCTCCTACCTGATGCAATTAGTCATTTTATCCTTACAAACATTTATAGTGATTACTAGAGGCACATAGACCAATTCTTCATAATAGAAGAATTTGATCATACTTTTCCAATGATGGCATTATGAGAAAACCTTAGGTTAAATGAATAATTCCTAGCTAAGTTCTTTAAATCATGTCCAATCGTATAAGAGAAGACTACTGCTATGTGTACTTGGATACCATGGAGAAAGGCTCTTTGGGCTCTTTCATCAATCAAGATATTGTTAAATTTTAACACCTAAAAGTGAGAATGGAGAATCTTTCTTAGGATGGTGGCCAATTATGCTTCTCAACACCTAGATTACAAAATCCTTGTGAATATCATTACCATCACAATTAAACCTATTGCTTGAGATATATTCATATAGGTAAACAAATTGAATTTCTTGATAGTAGATACATTCTAGACAATTCAATCCTTGCATCAAAGATTTTTGAATGGGCCCAACAAACTACTCATGATGTCCTTACTATTAAGTTAAAAGTTTGACAAGGCATGTAATACCCCTTCATTTTGTTTCTTGTTCAAATTGCTTTATGCTATGTTTGGTTGTAGTTACTTTGATACTGGATACATTTTGTTATGATGTTTTGATCGCTAATATTGAGCGACAACTATTATTGTGGGATGTAGCTATCTGATTATTGTTTCACATGCATTATGGATTAATGATGTTGTAGAGTTAACATGAGATGTTATTATGAGATTACTGGATTATGATGGAAGTGTCAGTTTCGATGAGTGTATTGGTGAAGAGGACGGGTTCGCATCACTCACTTGTGAGTGCCCTACGAATCCGTAATTCCTTCTTAAAGAGACCGCATGTTCTAAATAGGAAATTGAATAGAGATTTAAAATGGATTAATTAGTGTATATGGGTAAATGGGTAGAGAAACGATATTTTATTATATTAAAGAGACTGCATGTTCTAAATAGGAAATTGAATAGAGTTTTAAAATGGATTGATTAGTGTATATGGGTAAATGGGTAGAGAAATGACATTTTATTATATTAAAGTGATTGCATGTTGTAAATAGGAAATTGAATGAAATGTAAGATTTGGTTAGGAAATGGAAAGAGTTTACTTGCATGGATTTGTGTCAATTTAAAAGTAAATTAAGAAGTTGTTTTATTGATGAGGCAATCAATTATGTTATTTGTTAATTTCTATTTAGATTAATTGAATCATTGTGATTGGATTATGAAAGAGATATGGATTTAGTATATCCAAAAGTAGTATCTTCCCCATGATTATCTTAAAGGATTTAATTCTCTGTATTTAGTAAAGGGAAGTAAGTTTAATTGTTTTAGATTTCCAATAATGAAAGGGGAAATAGGGGTTATGATTATTTTAGATGATCTAGTTATCGTGTCTTTGACTTTGTCAACACTACCTATTGAATGAGTATGGATTTAGGAAATCCAAATATTAGATTTGATTAATGAATTGAATGCTTTTGTTGTTATGTCGTCAAGTTGCATTGTTGGTTTTGGGATTTAGTGTTAGTCCTAAATTATAAGTCTTCCAGAAGAACCTAGAAGATAAGGCTTGTTGAATTTTATGTCATCCAGTTGATTTTCCTTGGGTAGTGCATGGTGTCTTTTTAGTTTACTCGATTTCCTTGAATGGGGATCTTTTGTACCTCCTATGAAAGGAGTGGACTATGTGATTGTTGCCTCCAAGATGTTTGGAGTGAGTTCTATCATTTGTTTCCTCATTGTTTTGGAGTGGATTATGATGCCTAGTTGATATGCACTTGTGTTTCCCTTGGTGGATTGTTTGGGTGTGTGTTGTCAAATAGAAGAGTGGCTTTTGTTAGGGGCCGGAGCCCAAAGTGGTAAACCGGGTAACCTTCAGAAGTGAGTTAATCAAGTGATAATTAAATTAATGTACTTAGATGATTAGGATGCAGTTCACACTAATCAATATAATTTAATCCTCACTCATAGACACAAGGGCTCGTTTAGACTTGGGATGAGTGAGAAGGCCTGGAATGGAAAGATCAACTATTTGGTCCTTACGAGAGGTAGTTGATTCTGCTTGAGTGAGTATGAGTGTTGGGATTCAGTTGAGGCCACCAGGATTTCCAGAGCCTATGAAGAATGCCTAGAGGAGATCTCATGAGAAACCTTACGATGACACTCTATCTAGGACAACTGTTGTTAATTGTTTTATATGTATGGTTTTGTGAACATACTTGATCTACTTTATGTCTAGAAGCAATATGACCTATGTCAGTGATGTTGGAGTTGTACTTGATTTGTGCTTGTATGGTGATTGGGTTGTACTTATTATTTTATATAATTGGTTATATCAGTATGAGTCAGTATGAGTCGGCCTTTGGTTAGTGGTTGTAGATATTTGTCCATGTTACTTTGTTACTATCTCCTAGCATGGGGGGTGGGCCTTTGGGTACCACTTGGTTGGGTGGAACATGCACCAAAACCATTGGGTCCCCATCTATCTGTAGTACTTGGTGGCGAGACATTCAGATGGATAGCTCGCAGTTCTTGTTGTAATTCTTTGCATTGTAATATTTTAACTTGTATAAGTTATTTTATCCCTCTTATGTTTATGAGGTGGAATTTTGTAATTGTAACCTTGAGTACTATTGCCTCATTCTGGGAATGAGTGATATAACTATTGGATTAAGTTAATATTTATGAGATTGTACCTTGGTTGATTATCTTATTATGTTATGTGGATTCTTATGATGTATGAAGTTTATTTAATAAAGTTCATAAGGCTATGGTTTTATGCAATGTGTATGTGTGGGTTTAGGTAATCCTAACCTTGTAGCCTTAGAGGTTGTTGTTAATTATTAAGTGAATTTGTATGTTAAATGCACTTTATAAAAAAAAATTGTTTTTCTTATGACGTTAATTGCAACTTCCTTTAAGGTTACTTGGTGGGGCATTACAAGCCATATGATTGCATCAAATGTCCTTTCATTTATAAAAGGCTCAAATGGATTTATTTTTAGCCCTAAATTATTATCACACATTCAAAATTACAAAATACCAGTTGAATGAAGAACCTTCATTTGAAGGTGATGTTGTCATGACCTTTGAATGAAGAACCTCAATTAAAAGATGATGCCATGTCAAGACTTTCAAATGAAGGTATTTTTTATTTTAAATATTTCATGTCCAAAATTCTTTATAAAAGGACCCTTTGCATGAGGGACCTTCAAATGAAGACCTTAATTCAAAGCTCCTTTATTAGAATATCCTTCATATGATGGTTCCTTTAATTCCATCCCATTATAGCTCTTAGATTTGTTAGAGATATTTTTGTTTTGAAGTAGAGATTGGACCATCAAGTAGTGTCAGCATGACTCTACCAAGATATCCATAAAATTGATAAACCCTAACTTAACAACCACAAATTCAGAAGAAAATTGCCCCTGTCAACCCTAGGACATCACTTCAATGACAAGTTTCTTGCTTTAACAGACCCCTAAATGCAGTGAACCTCTATCATACCATGATTCACACCAATCCACCAAGTTACAGTTCTAAGACAGTGGGTGGATTGGTGGATGTCATTTATATTTAGCCCTCAAATCCTTACATAGGCAAAACAAGGAAGTCCCTGTATTTGATTGTTTTCTACCAAAAAATAGTGATTGAGAACTTCAAAACAAATGAAAATGAAAGGGAACACGTATATTTATCTACACCAATGATCTCAAATAAGTTCAAGCTTCTACAGATACATACAACTCAAAAGAACTTCAAAAAAATAGTAAAAACACAGAAAACTGTTTCAAGAATGTGGTATTTGATATGAAATTTTGGTATCAACTCCTCCAACAATTGCAAGTGGATGGGAATACAATATGATAGAAGTGGGATAATAAATGCATCATTTGAAGCATCAAATCAATATGCAAAGATGAAAGAAATTGCTAACCCCTTAAACTGAAAAAAGTTTCTTTTAACTTTAAGTTTGTTGGGTAGACAATTCTTTTAAGTTATCAAATCCTACCATCATACATAATCAAAATGTTGTTGTTTGAAATGACTATGAGAACTAAATTTCACTATTTGAAGATGTTAAAACCTTGTCATAGAGAATTATAAAATTGATGTGACCACTCATCCTACCTTAAAACATACCAAAAGTCTCCTAGCAATTAGACATAGGAAGATTTAAGATGACTTAAACAATTTTTATTGCCAAAGCATAAAATTATGATGACTTTACCAGGCCTAGTACACACTCCCTCCCTGCTAACCACTTAGACATATGGAAATTAAATGTAAATTTTTTGCTATTTTTAGTCATGTAGGTGTCCAATAAACCACTTGGTGGTGTTTCCCTTCAAGTTTATTTACTTGAATGAAGAGAAAAATTCCTTTGATTACAATTAGAGAATACATTTGAGGCCTTGGTTGTGTAACTAGTGGACCATAGTCACATTTAACACTTGTTAAAAATTTTGGGAGTTTAAATGTTAAGTAGATTTGATTTGTGATGGACACATTTGGATGGTAGTAACAATAACTTGCAATCTATCAAGACTTGATTATCTTATAACTTGTCAAATTCTAGCGATGAAATGATAGATTAATCATAATATCACCATGGGATCACATCACCATGAAATAAATTCATCCAACATCCTTATGAGTGTAGGTACCACCAAATAGTTATTTTTCAGATCTGTCTTCCTCCAGCGAGGGAAATTCAGGAAGAGAAGAGGAAAGCGAGACATGTAGTAGGTCTAAAAGAGGGAGATCAACTAGAGGTCAAAAGATTAGAAGAAAATTTCATACATGCATGGAATTTTTTCTTGCTGAAGGGGGGTCATGTTCTTTTGATGATGAGAGCATAGGTGACATCGAGGTTCCCTTGAGGTACAAACATCTACGGAAACAATGGGTACCCAAGGAACTTCCTCCAATAAACGTTATCTTTGTGTCAACGAGAGGATATATCGCATAGCACCATCGTCATTACATGGCTTGGGCCTATTTTGCATGGATGACATAAAGGTGTGTTACAAAAAGTTATTGAATTGATGGAGTATGTTGGACCCTATTACAGTTACAAAGATTAGATACAGCTAGTTCGATATACACGAAGTATGCATAGGTATGCACTATCAGCAAATTATATACAGATAAAAGATAAGGATCAAAATAAAGGAGTGGCTAGATACATTGATGAAAGGACAAAAGCATCAGGGAATATTGTAGAGTTTATAAATAGTACATGACCTAGGTCAACAAATAAGTAACCCAATTGCATATTCGAGGTGCGAGAGGGAAACCGTGTATTTGTATGTGCGATAAAATCAATAACTGCAGGGGAAGAGTTGCTAATCGGTTGCAATTTGAATTGCTTAGATACAAACATAGTTACTATTGGGGTGGTATGTACTATATACCATATTACCCAACCTCAAATTAATGAGTCCAGTATACCATTTTATTATTATGTTTTTTTTCATAATTCTATTGGTTTCATTTCGGTAATATTTTTTATATTTAATTTTTGTCACAGCGGGGACATTGATCATATGAGGAAGGCTTTGGCCCAAAGCATAGATCATGATCCATCGTTAGGCACTTCTACTCGATAGTTTTATCTCATTGTAATTGTACAAATTAGATATGAGAAAAATGTTTTATTATTATGTTTTTTTCATGAGTTTATTGGGTTAATTTCGATAATATTTTTAACATTCTTGTTGCAGTCGGCTGATCGGGGAAAGGCACACGCAGTACAAGAGAGCATCCATATGGAGGTGCAGTCACTATTATGCGATGATGACATCACATTTTTCGCAAACCCTGTGGATATGATGAGGAAGGCCCAAAAAAAATGCAATGAATAAATCCTTAAGTTGGTATTCATGGTGCCTCAAAGAGATGAGATAAGAGAAAGGGTTAAAATATTGTCTGAGAGAGCATAAAACTTGCAAATAAGTTTTCATGAGATCTCTAATTATAACATAAGTCCATTCCTAATTTTATATTTTTTACTCTTTTATGTCATGAACTAAAATACGTGTTGTTTTTAAAAGATTATTTGCATCCTCATCATACTGCTGGCCATGATCAGGGTACTGCAAGTGTTGCAGGGGAAGTAGGGGTCGATACAAGTGTCAATCCTAATATTCCTACGCATACATCACATCATCAGACCCCATCATCTGTGCCTATGTTGTCAACTAAAATGTCGGCAACACATACCATGTAGGAATTCGGTAGTGCACCCTTTGGTAGCAAACGCATGCCAATACATGTGTCAGCACATGTACCTGGGGATGTAGAGGCCACTAGTACTAATGATGTTTTAGCAGCATTTACTGGATCTTCCCGTATTACTAGTACGAGAATATTGCCAGTCACATTTATGGTAACCGAGGATTTCATTCCCATAAAGATAGAGAAGGTCCCAGGTACTTTAAAATGTTTTAATTATTATTATATATAATCCTCTTGAAATTTACTTATTGATCACTCTTTATAGACTAATGATACCATGATCATTTTGCAAGAAATGATGTTTTTTATAAACATCTAAGTGATGTTACATTGGAGCTCTTCAAGCCCACCATACGTACACGGTGGAATGCCCAAAATCAAGATTTAAAAAATGAGCTCATTAACCGTTTAGTTGTGTTTTTCGATGATAAAACATTCAACTGAACCAAGGTTCTTAAGAAAGTCGGTACGTACCTAAAGTATGTGAGGGACCAATATAGGTCACATTTAGAGAAGAACAAAAAGTATGAGCATCCCCCCATGATTCCAGAGAGGGAGTGGAAGGACTTGGTGTCAGATGGAAAGGAGAAGGCTGAAAAGAAAAAAGGAAAGACACCATCAGGCCAAGGAAGGTATGTGATACTATCAAAAATGTAATTATATACTGATTACTCTTTCTTTTTACATAATCTAACGTATTTCAATTTTTTTATAGGTTGTCCGACACATCGAAGGAAACAAAGGCAAGACTAGAAAAATATGGGCAGCACAAACTTGGCTTTGGTGGTTATATGAAATTAGCCATACGAATTGTAAGTATCAATAAATAAAATATTGCATCCAAATAATAAACTACAAAAAAAAATTGTTCAATCACACTATGGAAGAAAAATTCATGATCTTATGCAAAAATGCAAGGCTCTGATTTCAATAGAGTGCCCATAGAAGAGGACCTAAAGATTTCCTTTCAACAAGGCTATGGAGCCCTGGCTGAACACCTAAGAGTGTAAGACCCCTCCATTTTTCTCTTTTGACCAAACAGTGTTCTGTTTGGGTAGGCCTTATTTTCTGTTAGTGCTTTGACCATGGTCCTTGGTATTTTATCCTAATGTTATTATTATGTCATGCTTTGGATTAGCATAGTGGATAATTGGATTAATGATGTTTATGCTTTTGATCATATTATTGATGTTAGATTCATTAGTTAGTAATATTGTATTGGTGAAGGGGATGGATCGCATCACTCGCTTGTGAGCACCCTGTGATCCCCAGATTTCCTCTTCATGGTGTGTTTTAACTTTGACATATATATGCATGTGGATATACTCTGTGTTCGCAGGTTGATAGGTATAGGGCATTGGCTCCACCTAGTTTCACAGGTTCGAGCATGTCCAATGCCCAACGGTATTCAATTGGGAGATAGTTGCTAGGTTTTTCGTGCCAAGTCGTCACCCTAGTCCTAGTATCTCATCAGGTGTTGTCAAGTTGTGTTGCTTTGATTATTTAAAATTGCAAGTAAAAAGGTAATTAAATGGCTTTATATATATAAAGGTTGTTGATTAAATTAATCTAGTTTCAATGAGGAAAATGTTATTTAAAGTTATTAAATTAATTTAATTTAATTAATAAAATAATTTAATCTTGGATTAGATTTATTTTATTGAATTAATTAAATTAATTAATTTGAAATTAAGCAAATTCATTTTGGAAATTATTTGATATTTGTTGAAATTGAAAAAATAGGGATATTTTGAGATATTTTCAAAAGTTTGACTTTGGGGTTGAGGAGATATTTTCATTTTTTGGCTATTATTGGGATTTTTTGGGAAAAATTGAGAGAATGGAAAAATTTGAAAAATGGAGAAGGAAGAAATGTCTGTTTGGTGGGTTTTAGATTTGCTTGGAGGAATTGAAATTTGAAGGAAAATGATTGCACCCTTTTGGGATCTTCTCAACATATGGAAACCAGGTTTTCCTTTTTAAATTAATTTCATTCTAAAAGAATTTACAACTTTTATTGTTATTTGAAAATATGTAAACTTTGTTGGATTTGCATGAAAAACCCATCTTAGATCTTGCTTTCAAAATTTGAAACATGTATTTGGAAGTTAAATTTCTCTAAAACCAAAATATGTTCTTGGTTATAAATGATTCATTCCTAGAAATTATTTGTTCAACTGAGCTTCTAATTCTGTTAAATTTTGGATATAAAATATATATATACATACTTTATAAATATATTTCTTTTTTTTAGTAAAATTTGTGGCCAAAATTTTGGGGAAAATGTCTTAAGGTGGATAAAAATTCATAAGGTTTTTAAACCCTTGTTTTTCTTTGTAAAAAAGATTAAAAATTTAATTTAAAAAAAAAAATGTTTGGGGAGGGCTTTGGGAAGCCGCACCTGATGCGACCCTTGTAACCCTACCCTGCGGTCTGCTGTGTTGCATAGCCGTTGTCCACCATTACTGGTGGCGGCTGTGCATAGCACAACGCCGCAAGTAATGGTGGTCGGCTATGCACACAGTACTGCCACCGGCCACCTCCACTGCTCCGCCTTGCGCCCACACCTAAACCACCACCTTCACCCCCTCCACCTTTCGTCGGCTACATAGTGCCGCCCTTGGCAGCCAAGTCTGTTGCCGCCCTGCAGGAAAAAAAACCCCGCCCCCTGCAACGTGCGGCCCTGGTAGGAAATCCATAGTTGTAAGAAAGAAACCGCGACCTGAGAAAAGGAATGGGCAGCTGCCTAACCCTAACCCCAATGCGGCTCGCGACCCGAGGCTTCATAGGAGGTTAGAAATGGAAAATAAAAGTTGAAGCGAAATAAAATAAGATTTTAATATATTTTAATATTTACTATTATATTACTTTATAATATTTAAATGTTAATATATATATAGGTAATAATATATATATATATTAATGTTTAGTATTATATTTATATAATATTTAAATGTTATTATGTATTATTTTTAAATAGTTAATTTTTTTATATATAATTGGTGAGGTTATTGGCTTTGTATATATATATATATATATATATACACACACATTAAAATGTATATATATATATATATATACATATTAAAATGTATATATATATATATATATATACATATTAAAATGTATATATATATATATATTAAAATGGTGTTATAATTAATGGCATGTTTTTAATTTATATTGGGAAAACGGCAATAATGGATTGAGGATTAAAGCATTGATTTATTTTAAACAATAGATATTTTGATGGAATAATATATTTATTTTATTTAAATAATGTGGAGATTATATTATGTTAAATTGTTTTGAAACTGATTATACCTAGTAGAGGAAACATTGATTATTTCAAAAATGTTACTTACTGAATGTTAGGAATAAATGTTTATTTTATCATTATCGAAAAACAATTAGAGAATGAGACATTTGATTTAACTTCATCTATGTCCAAAAGAAACTTTATTTAATTCAGTTTGTTAATGCGATGATTTACTGCATGTTCAGGAAGAAATGGATTTAGTGAATCCAAAGTAAATTTTGTTACTACCTTCTTGTTCATCTTGATTGTGAATTGCATTCCGTTTTCATGTGGGGAAGTTGAGTTTTAGAGATTAATAAGTCTTCCAGATGAGTTTTCAGTTATGAGGGTTGTCGTCTTATGATGGCGATTGTTTGTTTATTCCCTTGGGTAGTGCATGAGAAGTTATTTGTTATTACCCAGTTTCTACGAACGAGAATGTTTTGTGCCTCCTGAGAAAGGAGTGGTTTTGTTATTATTGTTACCTCTAGTGTTTGGAGTGGTTTTATATTTGTCGCCTCTTGAAAAAGGAGTGGACTTGTTATCTTGTTTGTTGCACCTTGGTACCATTGATATTTGGTTGGTGTGTGTGTGTGTGTGTTGTCAAGTAGAAGAGTGGCTTGTAACGGGGGCCGGCACACAAAGTGGTGCCAGGATAACTCATTGTAAGTTAGTTAATCAAGTGATAACTAAAACAATACTTAGAAGTTTAGGACTAACTTCTCACTAATCAATATATTAATGCCACACTCATGGACCCAAGTGCTCGGTTAGGTTTGGGATGGGTGGGAAGGCTTGTAATGGAAAGGTCATCTATCTTGTCTATACGGAAGGTATTTGGCTCCGCATGAGTGAGTATGGGGGTCGGGATTCGGTAAAGGTCACCAAGATAACCTTTTCTTGTGGGGGCCAAAGCCTAGGAAGAATCCCAAGGATAACCAATGACGAACTGTGTGATGACACTCTGTCTAGGACAATAGTTGGTTCTTGTTTTTGTGGGTATGGTTTCCTTAACATACTTGATGTGACCATAGTTGGTATCTAATTATTGTGTGTATGGTTCTCATAACATACTTGTGCTGCTTTATTTCTAGAAGCAATGTGACCATGTAGAGTTGTACTTGTGAGGTACTCGTGATGCTCTTGAGTTATACTTTTGTTGTATGTATGTGGTACTTGGGTTGTACTTGTGATGTGCTTGTGTGGTACATGTGATTGGTTGTTTCAATTTACTTCACTGGTGATTTAGCCTATGTCTAGAGGTAGATGGTCTTGACTAGGATTCTTGGTTACTATCTCCTAGCATAGGGGGTGGGCCTTTCGGTTCCACTTGGTTGGGTGGCGTGCACCTAAATCTATTGGGTTCTTTCTTCATGTTCATGTGGATGAGACTTCTAGTTGGAGAGCTCATTGGATTCAGTTTCATCTCATGCTTTATTTTATTTCAGTTGCTCTTATATTATTTTACCCCTCTATGTTATCGAGGTGGAAGTTGTAACTGTAACCTTATTTATTGGACTTGCCTCATTTGGGGAATGAGAGTTGTAATTGTAATATTTCATTATGGATAAATGAGTTTGAAAGTTATCTATTATGTTTGGATGTAATTTATCTTGTATGGAATGTATGCGTACTTATTATCTTGAGTAGATAAATGTTATGGTTTATATTCATGTTGTTGTTGTGGGTTGTTAAGTAATTTCAGTCGCGTAACCTTAGGGGATGGTTGCATTGGGAAACAAACTTGTTTATTAATTGTACTTAAACAAAAAAAAAATTTAGCCTGTTTAAGTAGTTGTTGCAACATCCTCTAGGGTTGCATGGTGGGGCATTAAAAAGAGTCTCGAATGGGAAAACACAATCTTCCATTGCATCCAACACACAGGTAAATAAACTCAATAAAGTTTATTTAAAACTGAATACTTGTGCAATCTATTCAATATTAATTTCCACCATAATAATGTGACTATTTATTTTAAATAGATAAGCAATGATAATATTGCACATGACATTGGAATGTAGCCTAGTGAGGGTGGAGCACAACCTGCAGATGAAGGCCATGGTGTGCATCCTGGTACTGGATGTATTCATGTGCTATACAAAACACAGTATGGATTAATACAATTAAATATCTTTAATTGAATTTGATGTATTAATTAATGTAACCTTTTGTGTTTCAACTTTAGAGCATGTAGAGCATGATCAACATGTTGAGCATGATCAGGCTAGACAAGATCAAGAAACATGATGTGGCCCCATCAGGTAAAGAGGACCACTCTAATGTTCTTTTAAACATATTTAATTGCAATTGGTGTATTAATTAATGTAACCTTTTGTGTTTCAACTCTAGACCAGGATTTAGAGGGTGTTCAACATTTTGAGCATGAGGCTATAAGACAAGATCAGGAACATGATGTGGCCCCATTAGGTAAAGAGCACCACTTTAATGTTCTTTTAATTAATGAAATAATTGTAACAATAATAATAAAACATATCAATTTAACATCTCTTTGCTATTGCAACAGAACCCCCCTTGCAGCGGTGTCCACATTATGAGTACACGACTAGGCATACATTAAGATCACAAGCACAACTCAGAAAAATTGAAGAGGGGATAAATGATTTTAAAAATTATACTCCACTTCAGTTTTTTTTAGCTGCAAAAAAGAAACAAAAAAAATTGTGATTATAATCATATTATGACAACCATATTTTTGATAATATGTAAAATCTAAAAAAATGAATGTTATATGTTAATGAATGAATGTGAATATGTTAATGAATAAATTTTATATATGTTAATGTATGAATGCTATATGTTATTAATGGATGAATGAATGAATATGAATATGCTAATGAATGAATGATATATGTTAATGAATGAATGTTATATGTTATTAATGGATGAATGAATGATTAATGTTATATGATCAGGTATGGGGAATTGAGAGTGATGTGATGGGGGGGAGGGGCCAAATGAGCTTCCACCTTCACATGGTTGGCCTTGTTAAGTAGAGAATATTAAACTAATCTCAAAAAAAAGAGAAGATCAATAAGGTAATGCAGTTTTCAATATAAGAAATGCATCATTTGAAGCATCAAACCAATATGCAAAGATGAAAGAAAGTGCTAAATTTTCACTATGAACATTGTGTTGTGTGTAGATTTGGTTTCAAAGCTCTGTTTCTTTTGTTTTTGGTGGTCTCTAAAATTTGAATTTTGTGCACAATAGATTAGTGGAAAATTTGACAACTCTGAAGGGTTTAGAGGCTCGATTGAGATAGATACACAAATATTTGGATCTTATTTTTGATGGGAGGCTTCCACTTAACCATGAAATTTTATACCATCTGCAGGTATGCAAAAATTTCTCTACTTACATTCATTCAACTTATTGTAATATAATATCTGACATAAATCTCCTTTTCATTATACTTAGATGGATTTTCATGCCCTGTTCCAAAGCACATGTTTTAGAACAAGCAAGAAGGATGCTGGCAAGGGTTAAGGAATTTGGCTTTACACCTGCCAATTGCATAGTTTACTTCATTCATCCAGCATATTGCCAATGTGTTTCACAATTGTTGGAATCATATCCTATAATTACAGAACAAGTAAAATTAAAATATGTAAGTTTCAAATATGGCATTACATATCTTTCTATGAATTTGTGAAAGAAAATATCAAAATGGAGAAGTATTAACAAAATAATCTGCATAATTTCTAAGAGATCAGGGAATTTTTTCATAGAGTTATCTTGAATATATTTAAGAAAAAAGTAACTTATAGAGATTGAAGCAAAATATCGGTAGTCTAAAATCATCAGTCAACACATCTTAGTAGTATCTCAATTCAAGAGAACTAGGTCCACTATCCATTAGCAAGTAAAATAAATAAAATCAATTCATAAGATTATTTTGTTCTAATAGGGTTGATTGGTTGCTTGTTTCTTTTTGATTGTCAGGAAGTCATCAATATACACTTGGCTTTCCCACCTTCTCTTGCCTCGTGGCCAGAGAGTTTCTGCAGAAGGCATCAAAGTAACCTTCAGGATTGGCAATGACAATGAATACAAGGTCAGTATAACTTAATGCTAATTGGGTATAAATTTATTTGTTCAAGACCAATTTAGATTCATTTTCTACTCACACTAATTTTATTTACATTTATGTTTTGCTAATATCCATTTTCCTTTACATTCATATTCTTCTATACATATTGTGTTTACAATAATGTTTTCCTTAATTTAATCTAGGGGAGAGGACCCAGTACCTGAGCATGTTTCAATAGTTGTGATAGTAGTGGTCTATATAGTGCCAAACCCTAATTATTTGATTCTTCTTACTGATCCAATTAATACTTTCGAGTTACTGTGATTGATTATAAGGATTTAATCTTTACTTGATTGTGATAAACTTATATTTTTGGGCTTGTCTTATAGGTGCTTGTTTAGATGGGTGAGGATTGTTTCTTGTGCTAGAAATTTTTTTATTTGTTAATGCTAAACTTACATAGTTGAATCAAGGGGTAGAGGTTGTCCTCTTCAAATGGAATAAGAAGAAGAGTCAAAAGTGGAAGATCAATCCCATCTGTAAGTTTTGTGTGTAGCTGCATTGTATGGAATTATTTTTCTTGGGTATTACTTAAATTTAAAATTTTGATTATCTGGTAAAAGTCATGTTTCCATAGAGGGTTTGGAGGCTTTATCTCACAATTTAGATTGCTTGTGTCACTTTGTTTTTCTATTCAATATGATATGTATCTCAAGGAGGATATGGATCTGGTTCTTCATACCATCAACTTAATGAAGAGGAGCGTCAATGTCATACTGTTAGGATTTACTGTGAAGCTAATCCAAAGTTTTTCATTGCTGCTTGAGGCCATATTACAGTGCTTTCTCTAGGTATCCCACATGATCCCCATCAGGTATCTTCTTTTTGTAGTCTCTAAATTTCTTAGAAGAAATCAACAACCAGTTTATCTAAATGTGGCTCCTTGTTTACACATTAATATCTCTTTTGGCAGCAATGGATCAAAGTGGATTCATGGGGTCTTAAAGAAAAGGCTCTCAAACATGAATATCAAGAGTGGGACCAAGTAAAACTATTCATAATCATGCTCATATTGTTTTATTGACTATCTAAGAGTTAAGTATCTAGGATAACATTCTAGATTTTTCTATTGAATTTCCAGAGTGAGAATAATTTTGGGTTTGAAATCCTATTTGTTAGTACACTAGCTAAGTATCCAAGACACACTGTAGGTACATTTTCTCACCAAATTGCTCATTTTACACAAAATTAGATTCTAGTGTGTAGTTTAATACTCACTAGTTTGATTTTTTATTTTTTAGCAAAATTAGAATCTAGTTCGTAGGTTGTGCTTATTGTCCATGATAGTCCCCTTGATCTCATGACTCATCATAGGTTCTATATTTTGCTCCAATTGTTGATCATCAACATCAAATGTGGCCATCATAATATCATCCATAGCCTCCATATTCTACAATTATTCATTTCTCATTTCTCATACATAGTAACCAAATAATGCAGACCTAGAGCTTGGATTGCAAATGTATGCAAAAAATGATAAATCCATGCCTCTGTAAGCCTAATTAAACACAACAATTGACATGCTGTTTTATATTTTAAACAATCATATGACTGTCCTTTTTCTACCTTGTAAACACTTACTCAATGCATACAATAATTTATTGAAATGCAAATTTGAATGGCCTCTTAACTCTTGACACTAATGTCATTGTATTTGTCAAAACAGGGTTAATCATATTGCGATCTAAATTTTCATAATGAAGTCTTCTAATCTGTCATTTATATTTGAGCATTGATGACAATCCATCTTGTCTTTTACTACCCCTATTAAATGCTCGTGGTCTTGGCACATCAACTTTCTCTCTTTGATTGACCTGTCCTTATGTCTTGTCATTATCCCTATGGATACACTTTGGAGCCTCCTACTACTTTTAAATATTTTCCAGAGTCACCCCGATAAGTATTTTGATCCATTTGTATCTTAATCGACAAGAGATCATGTATCGTTAGGATATTCTACAGTTTCCTCAACGTGGTGAGTCTCCTTGATTATTCTTTCAATCTCAAGTATGTTGCCAAGACTCCTGTTGATGTAATCTTATCGAAATGATATAGCAGGTCAGGTAGACATTCAAAACTTACTTCAATGGTATATGTCTTGCTGATATGCTTCCCTCATGCTTCATCGATGAGAAAAGAAGAGTATCTTGCCAATGAAACTTCATCACTGAGACCATAGGTCAATCCTCCCGATATATCTTCTCAAGAAATTTTGATCACTGTAATAGTCTTGATCTTTCAGAATGAGTAGGTTCTCTTTTTTTAATTGCATTGTTTCGTCGCATTTTCGATGAACCTCCAAAAGCGTCTAACGAATTTGTAATACATCTGATGAACCTTTCGTCGTAATGACTTGCCTTTTTTGTCATTATTTCAATGAACTATTGTCATTGTTGTTTTGATCTCAATTATGTCGCCAAGACTCCTGCCGATGTAATCTTATCAACATGACATAGCAGGTCAGGTAGACATTCAGAACTTACTCCGATGGTATATGTCTTGCCGATATGCTTCCCTCATGCTTCATTGATGAGACAAGATGAGTATCTTGTTGATGAAACTTCTTTGTTGAGACCACAAGCCAATCCTCCTGATATATCTTCTAAGGAAATTTTGATCATGGTAATAGTCTTGATCTCTCACCGATATTTTCAATATGTCGAAACTTTCATCGTAATTGTGACGAACTTCTATTGTTGATCTGACGCTTTGGCAAAGGCATGGATGTAATACCCCTCCGTTTTGCTCTGTTGTGTGAACTATGTTGTTTCCTCTCCTATGCTTTAGTATTGTGTTGTACTTTGACTATGTACTTGGTTACAGTTGATCACTGTTTTATCATGATGTATCTTGATGTGATGATACTATATTTTGATGTTACTATTAGGACATGTTCTGAATTAGCATAAGTGGATATTTAATATTATGATGTTTTATGCTCTTGATTATGCTGCTATGTTAGATGCATCAGTTAGTACTACTATATTGGTGGAGAGGATGGTATCGCATCACTTGTTTGTGAGTTCCTTGTGCTTTCATGATTTCCTCTTCACGGCATGCCTTATTTATGACATATTATTGCATGTGGATATATTCTTTGCTCGCAGGTTGATAGGTATAGGACATCGACTCCACCTGGTTTCACAGGTTCGAGTGTGTCCAAGGCCTAACGACATTTGATTGGGAGATAGTAGCTAGGATTTCCGTGCCAAGTCGTCACCCTTATCATAGTGTGTCGTTGGTCATAGTGTGGTCTAGTTGTTTTATATTGTTTTAATTTGCCTTGTTTCAGTTATTTTGAAAGTTAGAAAAATGTTAAAGTATATGCTTTGTAGTTAAGTTGTTGAGTAAATTAATCTAGGTATATGTTTGTAATGTGATCTAATTTATTAATTAAATTAAATTAATAAATAATTTAATCTTGTAATAGATTTATTTTATTAATTAATTAAGTTAGTTATGTTGAAATAAATTAAATCATGCATTTTTGGTTTGGAAATGGAAATAAAAGAAAATGTATTAAAATTTCAATTTAGCAATTTTTGAATTCAAAAATGGGAAAGAAAGACTTTTGCATTTTTCTATTTTGGAGAATTGATGAGGGTGGTTGTAGGATTATTTTGGGAAAATTTCATTATCTTTGAATTTCTTCACAAGTTATGTTCATGGAATTTTTGAGAAAATTGAAAGAGGAAGAGGAAGAAATTGTTCAATTTTGTGGGTTTGGATTAAAAGCTCAAAGAATCTATGGAGCTTAAAAGGGAATCAAGGAAGCATCAGGATCTTCTCCCATCTTAAAGAAAAATAGGTTCTCATCTTGTATTTATTTGATTTTTTTTATTCAAAGGCATTGTGTTGATGGGAAAACTATTTGCAATCTATTGTTTGTGTGCAAAACAAATTTGTTTGAAATCTTGCTTTAAAAATTTGGATAAGATTGTTCAAAGTTGGAAATAAATTCTTGTTTGCAAAGTATTATTTCAATTCTATTTTGTTTTCAATTTGTTCTTCAATCTGTTTGAAGTTCAAGCTTGGATGAATGGAAATTATGGTTTTATATATATATGTACATATATTTGTATTTATATATTTTTTATATAATTTCTCCTTTATAAAGTTATGCTGGCAAATTTTTTTAAAAGAAATTTTGAAATTTTAAAAAGTCTATTTTTTTTACTTCTGGTTTTTTTTAATTTTCCAAATAAAAAACCTACAAAAAAAAAGAAAATGATAGTCAAAAGTTTCAAAAAAAAAAATTTATTAATATTTTTTATTTTAATGGGGGCTAGGGCTCACCCCACTACTGCCCCCATAGGAAGTGGTGTGGGGGAGTGCACCAAGCATACCCCCACGACCCGCGCAGACTGTGCAGCCACAATCACCCATGATGGTGGTCTGCTATGCCAACACCCCGCCCGCACTGACGTCAGCCTTCCATCATAGCAGCACCTCCACCAGCACCGCCCCTATGGCCGTCCCTGTGCTAAAATTGTCATCGCCTAGGTAAATCCATAGTCGACAACCTTCCTCTGCCCATCCTTTTGCATGAGCCCTGAGGTCACGCAACCAGCCTTAGGGGTTGGTGCGCGAACCGAGGTAGTGCCTTTTGGCTTTTTAAAATTTAAAAATAAGATAAAATAAAATAATAATATTTTATTTTATTTTAATATTATAATTTTTATAATATTTTAATATTATAATTTTTATGATATTTTAATATTGCAATTTATTATTATATTTTAATATTATAATGTATTATAATATTGAAATGCATTTAATAGAATAATATTATGATTTTTTTTATAATATTATGAGGAGGTTAAATAATAGTAATATTAATAATGTTTTAATATTAACATATTAAAATTAGAAATTTCATTTATTATTGTATTGTTTAAATGGGAATGTTTTTCTTTTGGGTTTTATTAAATATGGGAAACAATATTTTATTTAAACATGAGATTCTTGAATTGTTGATATATTGGTAAATGTTTCAAGTATTCAATTGCTAATGTGGAAATAAAATGATTAAGTATTATTCCTCATTTATTTGAAATGGTGTATTTAATTCAGTTTATCTACTGCATTGATTACTGAATGCATTGATTATTGAATGTTAGTGAGGAAATGGGTTTAGTGAACTCAAAGTAGATTTGATTCTTGCCTTTTTTTTATCTGTTTGTATGGTCATTTGGAAATTGTGGGTCTTAGCATTTGACAAGTCTTCTAGCTGGGTTTTCAAGTTTGTGGGTTGTCATACTATGTAGTCAACCTTTGGATTACCTTGGGTAGTGTGTTTCACCAGTTTGTTCCCCGATTATCACGAATGAGAGTGTGTTGATTGTATGTCATGGTTAGGAATGTGGTACCCTTATGTCCCACTTGTGTACCCTTGGGTTGTGGAGTTGATTCCACGTGTTGTCTTAGAGGAGTGGCTTGTAATGAGGGCTGGCACACAAAGTGGTGCCAGGATAACTCATTGCAAGTTAGTTAATCCAGTGATAACTTAAATAATTGATTAGAGTATCACGTAGTATCAAACACTTAATAAGATAATTATGCCTCGCTCATGAACACAAGGGCTTGTAAAGACTTGGGTTGAGACGAGAAGGCCTAGAATGGAAAGATTGTTATCTTGTCTCTATGAAAGATAAATGATTCTGCATTGGATTACATGAGGGGCCAGAAGTCGTTAGAGGTTACCAAGATAACCCAAGTTGGGGGCCGAGGCCTAGGAAGACTTACTAGGATAGCCTATGTAACATTGTGATGACACTTCTCCTAGGTCAACAGTATGTTCGCATCAGTGATGCAATTGTTTATGTAATTTTGGAAGCATTGTAACCATTGTGTAAGTGATGTCATTGTATTTATTTCACTTTGGTTGGGTTAACCCATGTCTAGAGGTAGACGTCCTTGGTTAGAAATCCTTGTTACTATCTCCTAGCATGGGGGGTGGACCTTTGGGTTCCACTTGGTTGGGTGGAACGTGCACCTTTCTCCGTTGGGTTTTTCTTCTTGATCGTGTGGACGAGACTTCCAGTTGGAGAGCTCGTATGATCCAGTTCATTCATGCCTTGTTATTTTAGTTGATCTTGTGTTATATTACCCCTCATTTTTATCAAGGAAAAATTTGTAATTATAACCCTATTTATTGGAACTTGCCTCATTCGGGGATTGAGCGTTGTAATATTATTGTTAATGAATGGATTAATGCAATTGAAAGTTATCTCTTATGCTTGTTGTAGAATCATTTTATTTGGAATGTATGTGGTTATCTTATTAACTACATAATTGTCATGGTTTAAATGTATGTTTTGTTGAGGTTCTATATAACCTTTGTCTCATAACCTTAGAGGTTGTTGGGATTAGTTAGTGAACTTACTTATTAATTATACTTAAAAAATTAAAAATTAGTCTATTTAAGTAGTTCTTTGCAACTTCCTCTAGGGTTGCGTGGTGGTGCGGTACAATGGTGCTTGTGTTCTGGCTACTGTTTGTCACTAGATCAATGAACTTTCCATCATTGTTCCAATGAACGTGCATCATGATTTCGATGTTTTGGAAAAGGAATGGTGCTTGTGTTCTGGCTTCATCGCTAGATCAACTAAATTTCTGTCACTGTTCTGATGAACTTGTGTTGTGATTTCAACATTTTAAAGTGTGTTAGAATATCGACAAAAATTGAGCGATGAAAATTATTTATGTGATTCATCGATATTCTGACAATAGATTGTCGCAATTTCAATGAAATTTCATCAAAAATTGGAGTCAAATAGAATAGTGCTAGTATCTAGTCATATAGTGTTGTATTGTGCAATTTTGAAGATTGAGGACTTCATATATGGTTATTGACAATTTTCGATTGACTTTGAAGGCCAACATTTTATTTATGTTTGATTGTAATGGTTTAGCCACACTTTGTGACCTTATTCTCTCATAGCCTTCGTGGTTACATTTGATTTAGTGTTGGCATTGCATGCATTTCTTGCTTTATTGATGAAATTGAATCTTATTTGATGGTTATTTTATGACTTTGGTGGCTAAACTAGTTTATCTTTATTTTTTTCGAGGTCGGCCATGTGTTGTATTGTGATTCCTCTCCAAGGACGTATGAGGCAGACTTGGTGAGTGTATATGAGGAAGCAAACGTAGGGAACCTTGAGGATGGGGATATGTGAGGTTGTTTTACAACTAGGACCCACTACCCACCTATGTGTGATGACTATCTCTTCGAGGCTAACCACCTTATACAACAAGGGATAGTTCATTGTGGTCTTTCTTGGATGGTCTCACCATGTGTGTGTGGCCTAACACCATCAATCCACTGATTGTGAGGAATGGATTATATGAGATGGATATTGGCTCTTGACTCAATTAAATTAGTATCATGGATTAGTATGTTGCTTGTTGGTGTCTAGATGGACCCTTGTGTAGCATTTTGATGTGATTCCCAGTGATGTGAGTTTGTGTGTATGTGAAGAATGTATGTTAAATTATAGAAATAGTAACTATGAAATGATGAACTTGGGATTCTATGCTTGGGGAGTGATACATCATGTTTTCTTGAATTTGTGAAGGTGTAAAAATATGGTCTTTTGCTGAAATTTTTGTGTGATTTGGTGATGAATGGTGACTAAAGTAGATTTCCTTGTGTGTAAATGATGATGTTTAAAAAAAAATATGTGCCTATGATGATCATTATGTTGCGTTCTTTTGGAAATGTAGCATTTTGAGGTAAAGAATCAGCTTGAATAACTGATACTAATGTGTTATGTTTCCACCTTAGTTTGTGATTTCCAAGTAGTTGGCTTTGGAAACTTAGTGATGAAGGTAATGTAATGGGGATATATAGAGATATATACTTATGATGTCAAGTAGTAATCTATGTCTGATATAGTACATGATATAGATTCATGGTTATTATTATTATGTGATTAATTTTTTGACTATTAAGTAACAGATTGGTTATGAGTTGAATTGATTATTAGAGTTATTTTGGTTGATGTGGTTACTATTGTGGTTTGGTGAGAGGGACAGGGTAGTATCACTCATGAGCGAGCACCCTACTACATTAAAATTTACTCTCATGGTGTGTCTATTTTTGGATATATATATGTTGTACACAACATTTTCTTTTATGCAGTATTGCAAGTACCAAGCCTCTACTCCACCTACATTGTCAGGACTGGGCGAGCCTCATAAATTCCAATGGGTATGACGTGGTAACACAGAGTTGAGAAGAAGGGTCCCCAACCTTTCCATCTTCCTCGATGAGAATGAGTACCCCCACCTTGCAACCCTTCAGTATGGTTTTCATGTTTTGACAGTTGTTTTGTTGGGTGTCTTTCATTATTTGATTATGTCATGATGTTATTGTTGGAGATGATGTTGTTTATCAAAGTGTATGTTCTATTTTGTTTTGTGACCCTATTTCTGCTTGGCCTCGTTCAGTTCTGAGTCATTTTATTTTGATTATTTATTTAAATTGGTTACTAAATGTGTTTAATTATTGGTTATATAGTTGTTGTTCATTGTGTTGTGCATATGATTCTATGCACATTATGCCACTTACGACTTCCAGGAGTAAGTCGATGCTAAGGGGTGGAAGATGTAGTGCCCCTCTCAATCGGTCTTTTTGGACTTTTGTGTAAGTGTTTATTTGTGATTTCGTTGATTATTATGCCATTGGATTATTTGGCATGATTGTGGTTCATTGTCGTTCAGTCATATTTGTAACATTGATTTAATTAAATTATTAAATTATTAAGAGAATTTTAGTAATTAATTATTAAATTAATTTAAAGGTTATAATGATTTGATAGTTATACTATTATTTTATAAATAAATAAATAAAAAGGGTTTATATAAATAAAAACATAAATTTACATTTATAAATAAAGTTTAATTTAATTAAATATATAGTGGATTAATAATCCACTTATTAATAAGGTTCATTTTTAAATTCAAAATATTGGATAAAGAAGTATTTAATAAAATATTAAAAGAGATATTTTATTTAATATTATAGTGGAAATGATAAATTTCAAAAAATAAAAGAATTTTGTGATCATTATGATTTACTTAATTTAAATAGTATGATAGATTGTTTAATGGGTAAAATATTAAAATAAGGGTGAAACATATATCAATATGATTTAGTAAAGTAAATAGTGGAGTTAGGTTTTTAATTTTTCTAAAATGTAAGATTAACCTACAAGTGGTAAAACGAGTGAAAAGAGTTTTGACAGGTGCAGGAAAAGAAATTAGTATTATTGCCACCTATCTTGTTGAGTTATCCCAAAAACTATAGAGTCTTTTTGCAATTTAATTTGGGAAGGCAGTAGAAAGAGGGACATTCAATTGAAAAAAAATATAAAATTATTTTACCATCTCCAATTTGTAAATTCAGGTTGGTTTTTGTATTGTTTTCATTTATAGATTTCAAAATTAATAGTCTTGATTTGTTTTGGAATATTTAGATTGTTGTTCATGCCATATTTGTTTCCTATGCCATCATTTGTTTGATTTATTCAGATTACCTGTTGTGGCATCTTTGTTCAAAGAAGGGAGATAATCAATATTTCTTTTTCTATTATCATACGAATTTTCCTGCTGGGATATATATAGTGTGTGTGTGTGTGGAATATATATATATATAGTGTGTGGGGCATTTATATATATATATATATATGTGGATACTTGTGTATAGGTTTTCTGAAATTATGTTAATATTAGAATAAAATCTCTATATAATTAAATATAAAAATATGTAGATATGTATGTGTATATACACAAGTATATATATATTTGTATATTTATATAATTTTTTTTAAATAAAAAATATATATGCTCTGAAATTCAGTATGGTATATATATATATATTACCTACGTCTCCATATGGCATATTTATATGAGTTTAAATTATTAATTTTAATTCAAAGAGAATTTGGTTATAAGAATGTATAAATAGTAATGTTATAAGAAAATCTTTTATGTTTAAAAATGTTTAATGGGTAGTTACCATTGAGTAAATGTTGGTAATGATAATTAACTCTGATAAATTTTATTAGAAAGGTAAATATTTCATTAGTTAATGAAATCACTCTGGAAAATGTATAACAAGATTATTGATGATTACTTTTAATTAAGTTTAATTATTTATGAGCTAGATTATATTTTTTCTTAAATGCATTATGTTGGTTGTTTTCCTTACAAAAAATAGAATAATACCTTTTAAAAATCCTCTTCTACAAAATTATAAAAAAAAATATATATATATATATGGGTATTTATATATTTATATTTTAAGCATTTGTTTATACTTGCATGGGTAATTGTTATTAGAAGTGGGTATCTGAAGTTGATAAAACTATGAAATTGAGTAAAATATTTTAAATAGGTCATTTTATTACAAATTGGTTATGACCTTCGAAAAGGGTAAAGTTTTATTTAATTAATTGATTTATGATTAGGAAAATAAATTTATTAGCATTAGAATGATTAAGTTGTTTGAAGGCATAATTTGACATGTATTAGGAATTGTGTAAACCCTTAGTGAATTTAATAATGTTAAGTGGATGTATAATCCGTTTTATATTTTAAATTTAATTGAGCATGAAATTTTAGAGAAAATTAACTTGTACTAAAATTAGCTGGGTTGGTAGTTTTATTGTGATAGATAAATAAATTGGATAAAGAGAATTGACTTGAATTTCTACCTACATAGTTGTGTGTATTGTTTCAATAATTGAAAGTTAAAATTAGCTTTATTTTCAAGTGTATTTAAAATTAGATTTATTTTCAAGTATATTTAGTAGAAGTAAACAAATGTATATACTATATTTAATTGGATTTCTTATTTTAATTTTAATTATTTTGAGGTAAATGAAATAAAAAATTGTGATTCTTCATTATATAATAATCTAAAAGTTACTAGGTGAGATTTGGTTGAATTGAGCTTTATATTTAAAGAAGTGTAATTAAAAGAAGTTTGTTGGTGTTTAGGGAATATTTAGTTATGTATAAAATATTTATATATATATAGTTTCTTTAATCATCTTAAATGATTTTAACATATATTGTAAATAGTGTGATTGGAATATGCATTCTTTAATTATTTTATATATTTTCATAGTGAGTGAATGAATTAAATGTAAACTGATTGTTTTTGAAAGTGCCTTAAAATAGATACTCGAATGTGTTTTGGTAGCTCATTAATTTAAATTTATATATATAGTTATGTTGATGTGTATTGTTTTCCTGAAAGGATGAAAAGATTAAATTAAGTGTTATTTATATATAACCGTATAAATATAGATGTTCAAATCAGGCTTAAAATTTAAAGAAATCAGTTTGTAAATTGTTAAAGTTAAATATTCTTGATGATGTCCAATTAAATTTATTTATTGCTACAAAGATATAATTTAAAAAAATTAGTTGATGAAAATGGATCATTAGGTATTGATAGATTATCCTTTTAAAAGTGGTTTTGTTTATAATTATGTATTGGATGATTTTTTGATTTCGTGAATATGTTGGTTACTTGAGTGCTTGTTATAAATTAGTCAAGTAAGTTTTTTTTTTAGTGATTATGTGACTGTTCCTTGATATCTAGTACCTTGAATATATTAATGGGAGTTAAGTATGCTTTGATGGTTCCAAATTGATGGGTTTTCCTCTTGAGTTTATTTTGTCTTGAGGGGGTTTTATATGCCGAAGTTTTGTGTTGGAACTGTGTTTCTTCATTTTACCCTCGTTTGTGGGTTTTTGGTTAGACATTCTTCTTGGGCTTCTAGAGGAGGGGAAATAATATGTTGCTTCATAGTCAGTTTCCGTTTTCGTTTTGTGAACAGTTGCTCTTATGCTCATTTTGATTTTGGTGGGTTTAGCCTTGCACTTGGAAGTTGGAATTCTAGCACGAGATGGTGCATGTCTCACTTGATGTATTTAATTTTTGGCCTAGATATTTTGTGCAAGTTGGCTTGCCCTGTTTGTGATTACAAGTCTTTTTTTTATTAGTAAGGGAATCGATAACCTATGAAGATCCGCATTTGGTAACTCATGTCAAGCTTATGTGATGACACTCCACCCTCTATCAACCTTGTGTGTTTGTTGTTTTCCCCTCATTGTACTTGTACCACTAGAAGCAAATGTTCTTGTGTTTTTTGTTGCTTTTGTCATGGAGTCTTGTTAGCCATTGTTCACTTGATTGTATTGGTTGAGGGTCTTTCTTGTCAACTCCTAGTATAGGGGGTGGATCTTTGGACCCACTTGGTTGGGTGGAACGTGCTATGCACCCCATTGGGTCCCTAGCTGAGGATCGAGATGCAGAGATTTGTGCCACTTGTGTTGACCTCAAAGATGTGTCATAGATGGATGCAATCTTAATAATTGTATTCTTCTTTTTAGTTGTATTACCCTATCATATTGTATTGGTCCCATTCATGTTGGGGATCACTTTTGTTTTATTGTAATTCTTAAATGATGTAATGAAATGTAATGGATGTAATGTATTATGTACCTTGTAAACCTTATGTGGTTGATGATTCATGGTAGTTGTTATTCAATGTGTTGTATCTATGGAATTATGGTCCATTGAGTTCTTAGGATGGGTATGTGTAGGATCATGATGGGCCAAAAAGTGGCGATATGATGGGTATGTGGCTGATGACTTTTTTTACCCAAAATTGATGAAACGAAAAGGCTTTTTAAAGGAGATTCTCATCTTTCCACGAATATAAATTATTCTTTACTTTGAATTTAATAAATAATTATTATTCATTTTCTATTCAATTACGGCTAAAGTGTTGATTTTTAGGTTGATTGAAAAACATCTATAGCTTTCAAACGATATCATATTTTTTGAATCCAAAACCTGTATCACATTCTATGCATCACATACTATAATATTTAAAGAGAAAAAATTGAATTTCATGAATTTTTGACCAAGTTAAGGTGGTTAGACATACGAGTCTTTATATTTTTTAAAAATTTTCATAAAAAAATTATAATTAATTATTTACTTCGAAACAAATTATAAAAAAATATGCATCACATCGAAACATGAGTCTTCTACTTATATCTAAAATCTTATAAAAAATTATTATCATTTTAATGTGGTTAGGGTCGTCAAACAGACACCTACTTCTTATTTTTTCCCTCAAAATTTAAGTACTACTGTATTGAAATTTCAAATTTTTACCAAATAGATTTTAATTTTTTGTAAATAAACCTAGTAATTTAGAAGCTACATTCAATTTTCTACAAAATCTATTCTTACATAGTTTTGAAATAATATAGATAACTTATTCAAATTTTTATGTCACGATGCCTAACTCTGATTTTTTTTAATTTTTTGACACTTAAGGGCCTATTTTTTCCATGATGATCCTACACATACCCAGATAATAGTATGTTATGGTAATTAGAATTAAGTTAATCTATTCATGTTGAATTATCATCTATGGATGTTTCTAATTGATGGCATATAATGTGATCTTGGTTCATTCGTTATCAAAATGGTATGATTATAGGTTTCGTAATGTCATCGCATGTACCCCAGGGGATGTAGTTGATAGTGTAATTTTTTAATTTCTTTACATGTAATTTTTGTTCATGTGCATCTGGTGTAATGTTCTCCTTTCAAAAAAAATAAAAATTGTGCAAAAATTTGTTATTTTAGGTTGTCCTTCGGCTTTAGCATGGTAGGGCATTACAAGATTGTATGGTCACAGGTTAGACATTGCGTAAACCAGTGTAGGAAAAGTAATGGGGCCCAAATGCAAAGGTAACGTTATCGTACCTAGAGCTTGGCTACCAACATTATCGAACCCATGAATATATAAGGAATAAGCCACCAAGGAAGATGAATCAACCTTGTTTTTAGGTAGTAGATCTATACCACAAACATTGAGGGTTGAACCAGTGTCAACGAGGGTACGTCTAATACCGATGTTAATGTTTACTATGATCATCAAAGGTTCTGCTTGTTTCTACACATCCAGAGGTGAGAGTTCTTGCGAGTGGAATATAATATTCATCAAATCCACTCAAATATGTGCCATCAACACATCAACGTCTATAGGCCTAGATGAGGTAGGCAAGAGAATCTTTTGTAAGGACTCTTATAGCATCTCTTGATAAAACAAAGTGGTCTAAAGAAAATCCCAAAGCGAGATCTTAGCCGAAGTAACACGGAGTTGCTTGACGAGGTCATAATCGCTTGCTACTTTGATCACGGGTTTAGGAGCTAGAGGAAGGTCAGGTTGAGATGAAGGTAAAGAAGTAGTAGTTTTGTCTAGTTCCGATGTAGGAAAAATAAATTTTTTTCTAAGTTTTGTAAATTTCTCCTCATACGATATGTTTTCCCTACAACATTATAAGAAGTAGAGTTAGTAGCCTTCACAAATCTCGAATATAATTCTGATGGATTGCTACGACTTGAAATCCCATAGACATAATAATCCTTTTTAAGGAATGACTCGGCCAGGGTCACATAAATGAAGGGTTTCTTAGGGCTCGGAGGAGCCACAAAAAGTACTACCACATTAACCAACTCCTTAGTTGGTGAGGAAGGAGTTTATTTTGAAGATTTATAACTAGGGGAAAGTGCTTCTAAGAAATTATCTAGAGCATCTTCCAACATATCAAAATCTCGTTCAGAAAAATACTTAGCCAACATTATGAAAATGGATCCGACGTTTCACGTCGGGTTCACCAAAATGTGATATAAGGGGGATTCACTGCACATAGGTCTCTTCCTTCTCGAGAGATCACTAGGGAATGAACTTCCCTTATACACTTGAAATTGAATAGATCAATGGAATCATGAAGAGAAATAGAGTAGGTTCAGGATCCAAAAGAATAAGACTTTTGGGTTCCACTATTTCGGCTAAAAAGCTCTTGGCCAAAAGACATCAACGCAGTTCTAGGATGCCAGCGCGACACGCTGTCATCCACAAGATGCACTGGCATCCTAAGCTACAAAGAAATTAGGAGCTTAGGTAGATGAAAGAAATTCTTACTTCTCAAATCGGATCAGGGGACTTGAAGAATCAACGAAAAATTGAGAACTGAAAGAGAATACAAGAGAACTCGAAAAAATATCACCTTCATGCGGTCAAGTCTTTTAGTCCAAACTTCCTTTCACAATCTGCACACAAAATATCAAGGGGAAAAGGTTGGGTATGTATAGGGCCTACCTTAGTCAGACCCCCGTATTGGTGTTCCCACCTCCACGAACACCCAGGTTTTCTAGAGAGTGTAAAAGAAATAACAAAGTAAGTGGTGAGAAAGTAGAGCCCGCACCATGAAGTAGTAAATGAACAAGTACGAAGGAGTGATAAGGAGACAGAGTCTTACCCATGGGTGAAGACCCTCTTCCCAAGCACATAGGCACACCACAATGAGCTTTCTTGAGAGTTGGTAGCTACTGGAGGGACCTTAGTCTCACATGGCTTCACTAGTAAAAGTGTTGCTATTCAAAGGTAGGGCTTACCCAAGACTAGAGAAAGTGGTGACAATGCTTTGATTGATAAATTTCAACACCAAAATGAGGGCCAAAAGGAGTTTTAAGGCATGCAAGGGTGGCATAGAGTTTTTTCACTCAAGACATAACCACCAAGACACATGTCATAAGGCTCAGGGTTCTATATTCGTTGTTTCAAACTCAAAAAATAGTCAGGACGCTAGTGCACCGTGTGAACATCCACATGCCACATAGGCGTTCAGAGCCTAGAATTTTGGGAAATGCCTTTTCAGGCTTCTTTCATTCAGACATGCATCCGCATGGAGTCAGAATCATGAAATTCCACCTCATGGGATTTTGTCATTAATTCTCTTAAGGTGTCACAAATACTAGGCAAGATGCAAAAATGTGGAATTGCTCTTAGGTGCAATTCTATGACATTACAGTGCCCACAAGGGAATGGTCTAGTGGAGTCAACAACTAGAAACCTAATTAGGTTAATCAAGCACATTGGGTCCGAATGACAAAGTGAATGGCACAAACATATATGGGCCACTTTGTGGGCAGACCAAATCACATTGAAACAAATCCTGAAGACATCTCCTTATGAGTTAGTCTATGGAATGGAGGTAGGTTTACTTGTCTCTATAAAATTACCTACATTACAATTATTTAAAGCCCTAGAAATAGAGGAAAATGGTGGAATGGAGGTACAAATAGCCAAACTTCTTAAATTGGATGAAAATATAGAGAAAGCTTTTGAAGCTATGATCAACCGCCAACGAATAGTCAAGGGATGGTACGACAAAAAACTTCCAACCCAGATTTCTAGAAAGGGAGCTTGGTTCTAAAATATGATGAGCGCATCGCAAAACCAGGAAAACACACCAAATTCAAAGCATTGTGGAAGGGCCCCTTTTGAATCAGTGTGTGCAAAGAAAGGAATGCATACGAGTTAGAAGATATCGAAGGTAATGCTTTGGGGATACTAGTGAATAAAATTCATCCGAGACCATTTCATTAAAGTATGACATTCTTTAAAATTTTCATAGATATTTACCATATGTAAAAAAATTGTAAAATATTTTAGGTGTTAGATTTAAGGAATAAGCGAGAGAACAAAAGAAGTATGAAAAGCTATTATTTATATTGTATGTTTTTTATCGAATTTACAGTATGGGGTAGCCCGAGGCTTAGTTTTAGAAAAAAAGCTCTTTCGAGCAAAACCTAGAAGAGGGTATTGGAGCAAAAAAAAAAAGGAAAGGAAAAATGGAGGCATTTTTATAAAAAATTAAAAAAAAGGCCTCCAACTGTTGTTATAGGGGCTTGTTGCCCATAATCTCTTTTTTTATTTCTTCTTCTTCTTCTTCACTCGCAGGCAACATGAATAATTCATGGACACTGACCTCATTTTGCACGGTTGAAGACTATGAGCTCAAATTTTTTCTTGAAGTCATATCGAGTAGGAGCTTCATCAATTCCATATTCCCGAAGGAGATAGGTAGTAATAGGTAGAGACAAGGAACGGTGGCTTTTCATGTCCATGGTGTGAAATTTGTTGAGAAAGGGAAGCGGGTATGTGCAGGATCATCATGGAAAAAATAGGCCCTTAAGTGGCAATAAAATTCAGAAAATTTGAGTTAGGCAACTTGACATAAAAGTTTGAATAAGTTATCTATATTATTTCAAAAATATGTAACAATAGAATCTGTAGAAAATTGAATTTAGTTTCTAAACTACTAGGTTTATTTTTAATTTGAAATTTTAATGCAGTAGTAATTAAATTTCAGGGTAAAAATAAGAAGTAGGTGTCTATCTGACCACCCTAACCACAATAAAATGATAATATTTTTTTATAAGATTTTAGATATAAGTAGGGGACTCATGTCCCAATGTGATGCATATTTTTTTGTAATTTTTTTCCAAGTAAATAATTAATTAAGATTTTTTTATTAAATTTTTTTAAAAATATAAAAACTTGTATGTCTAACCACCTTAACTTGGTCAAAAATTCATGAAATTAATTAATTTATTTTTTAATCCTATAATATGCAAAGCATAGAATGTGATGCATGTTTCAGATTCAAAAATGTGATATGGTTTGAAAGTTATAGATGTTTTTCAATCAGCCTATTAATCTATTAATTAGGACTTTAGTCGTAATTCAAATAGAAAATGATTAACAATTATTTATTAAATTCAAAGTAAAACATAATTTATATTGGTGGAAAGCTGAGAATCTCCTTTAAAAACCCTTTTTGTTTCATCAATTTTTGGTAAAAAAAAAGTCGCCAGCCACATGGGTCATCATATCACTTAGATATCGCCACTTTTTGGCCCATCATGATCCTGCACATACCCAAGCCAAGGCACATCCATGGCACGATCGAAAAACTTATGAAGGTCCATCATGCTGGGAATGTCGATGCTAGGGATAGCAACTTGCACTATTTCACTGAGCCCTTCCAGTAGAGAAACGTCGATCATGCAGCGATAGAGCTCAACTACCTTAGTTTTGGTGATATTCAGATCCAACAGAGAATCCATGAAGCGAGACAGGACATTACAATTGGTGCGCATCTAGTTCTCATTTTCAATGAAGTCCATGCCAATGACCCACCGAAAAGAAATTACCCCTAGGCGGTCTCACTTCTTTACCAGGTGCTAAATTCTCTTACTTGTAACCTCCCTAGTGAAGGCATATTGTGGCCTATGTGGGAGGAGATGAATGGGAGTACCTAGACTAGTAGTCATGATTGGAGCAGTAGAGCAAAAGGAAATATTGCAAATAAAAATAAGATATCTAAACTTCAAAAAAATTCTTTTTTCGAATGAATATAACCTTGAGGTGACATAACTATTTATAGAAAAGTGTTTTTGGAATGGCTAAATAGTGGAAGTACTATTTTTGGTCAGATGGTAATGGAAAATGTCAAGGCAACCAGTAAACAGAGGATAGATCATACATAAAATCTGTCATAAGGTTTGCGAATTAATGTTTGGGCGTTAAGAGTAAATGTTCATATAAGCCAATTTTAGACATCTATCATCGGCCATCATCAGTGTCCACTAGCTTGCATAAGTGAAAGGACATGGATTAATGTGCTAATGCCTGAAAAATTAATGAGCAAGTCTTTTCAAGGGTACTTCATATCACTAAACAAAGATTGACATAAAAAATGACACTTTCCCCAAGGCAACGAGTTTATTTGAGAAAAGAGGCAGTGAAAAGGAATGTATTAAATCCATTCTTGCAGGGTTTTGGAATTCCCAAAAGATATAGATCCTCTACCCACACATATCTCCTCGTTGGTAGAATTTAATGGACCAACGGTAACGACATCGCCTTAACTGCATGTACTTCTTGGGAAATTAATTGCACAAAAGTAGTTTTTTCTAGAGGAAGCGAAGAACAAGTGACCATTTCAGTAAAATATCTACAAATTTGGAAGCAGCCATGTTGGAACCAACAACGACTGGGAGAAGAGTTGAATCTGCACCAAGGGGGCCTTTTCTTTCCAATCTTTTTAGGAAAAAATCGTTCGCCAATGCCCCAATGCTTGAGGATCTACCTTTCGAGTTTTGTAAAAAGGCGTCGATGGAGAGGAGAGTTAAAAGGGAAGTAGTGCGAGATGTTTTCAGAAATGTTTTTGACCCTAGGTTGGATAAGAACACCAAAATTCTCAAAGAAGGAGCTTTTCAAAGAATGAAAGATCATGGTAACTCTGATAGTTTCGCCTCTTGGCTCTGGAATTGTGGGTTACCATAGTTCATAATACCTATCGTAGACTTGTGTCCAGAGTTGGTAGATGCATGCACTAGAAGATTTAATGAAGAGAATAGAACCATAGTATGCAATAGGATAAAGGTAGTAATATTTTCCCCAACTATATGAGAGATGTTGTGTATCCCTTTCAACCGACATATCGAGATGTTCAATGAAGAAGATATGGATACCTATTGGGAGGAATCGAAAGAGAGGGAGAGTTTCTATCATCATGAAATATAGGAAAGGCCAACTAGAGGCTATTTTTTTCCTTTGGCACTCAAGATATTCCTAGAAAACACACAGGACCTTTTCTTAATAGTAGCCTCGGTTTTCGGTCTGGGCAATGACAAGGAGGTCCACTCCTTCCAGATGGCCCTCACTCTAATACTGAAGAATGAGCAGGTGTAGAGGTATTTCAATTTTTTTGATATGATAGCTACCAACATGTTGATGCAGCTAAAAAATTACCAGGTTGAATCTAAATTCAGGTATTCTTCTTTCTTTGTCCATTTTATCCTACATCAAATCTTTAGGTTTTCAAAAATGAAATTTTCCTATATCTAGGGTAGACAAGGAGGGTTTAATTCAACCAGTTTCTATATGGACTGGGGTCCTGTCAAGGACAAGTAGCTATTATTGATTTGTACACATTTTTCTGAGATCGGTTTTGCAAGAGTTATTACCCTAGTCCAGTGACCTCTTGTCTCTTGAAGTTTTGTTGTGGATTAAAAACTCATGCCCCTAGGTGGATTATTTCTTCGGGGAAGATTTTGCATTTATAAGATATCATGGTTTTCTTGGAGAGCCTTTCCAACTCCCTAGATTTGTAACAGATTGGATCTTCACACTAGAGTCATGCCGATAGGAAACTCTTTCTGAAAATGCGTACGGGAGAGGAAGGAACAAAACAAAGTTATTTCCACTCCCCCTCTGTATTGCAAATGGCAGGGCAATGTTGGAGAAGCATAAAGAAAAAAATGAATTGACCAATTTGTTGGTGGCTTTGGGCTTAGTCCTCATATGTGACATGTGGGACAATAATCCATGAAGACAACTTCCCTTGAAGCATGAGGCACAGGAGTATGTGGAATCTAAGAGAAACCCGACACAGGAAAGGCCAAATTTGTTCATTAACTTGGCCCTCATACCCATGAAGTGGTTGAAGTGGTTGAGTTTCTATATGCCACAGGAAAGATATCAGAGGGAGATTCTCATAAGCAAGACCTTAATGAATTAGATGAAACAATGAGGATGGTTGAAACATAAAATGATCGACTTTTGGAGGTTTTGATAAGAAATGGGTAACACCTAGAAGCAGCTTGAGGAATTTCAGCCATATGATGAACAATTTGAAGACATTTATGACAAGGAGGTTGATATCAACAATAGCAATCTAGAGTCCAGCCACGAAGTAATAGAGGAAAGGCTTCCACACCATGCTCCCTGACCAGAGCAGTTCGACAAGGGAAAGAGTTCTTAAAAAAAGGACTCGCAAGGTTTATCTTCCACCAGTGTCTGAAGAAAAGGAAAGAGGACCCGACGATCTCCAAGAGGATCAGCTACAGAACACGAAGGCCAAGCTTTCATAGGATCATTAGTGAAGGAATCAGAATGTTATAATTCAAGAGGGACAAATTTATGGTGAGTCCAAGACTTGGAAACATCTGATGCAGCTGACAAAAATGAAGAAGAAGTTGAGTCCATTCCCCAGAGTGTTCGGATTGTTGTGATTCAGGTAAGTCTTACTCCCCCTCTTCTTCCTGCTTTTGCATCTCTGGTTAATCCTTTGACTCCACCTATTGAAAATAACCTTCTACCTTTAGACCCAAAGTTATTAGTGTTAAAAGACCCCCTACTATTTTTAATGTATCAGGGTATGTGCAGGATCATGATGGGCCAAAAAGTGGCAATGAGAAAAAATCACATTTTGAATCGGTTCAAAAATGTGGAAATGGCCAAGTTGACTTTTCTAGGTTTGGGTATCAGTACCTCTACCCGAACCAAAAACCAAAGCTAGTTTCCACAAATTGGATATCCGATTTTTGGAAAGTGTATATAAAAAAATAGTCGACTCTAAAACTTAATTTCTCACTATTTGACGCAGGCACGAAAGGAAAAACCCAAATCCGATATCCGCTCTAATCCGATATCCAATTTGAAAGGTATGTATTTGTTTTTTCAATCTTGTAATCGATTTTTCAATAGATTCTCTTAAATTTAAGTAGGTTTTATTAAAAAAAATTCAAAAAATACGGTTTTCTATTGATGTTTTTAAAAAACTAGAGTTTACATTGATTTTTTTATTAAAAGTTAATGTTTTGAAATGGATCTTGATTAAAAATTAGTGTTGTTGATGTATTTTTATCAAAAATAAGTTTTTTATTGATTTTTGTGAAAAAGTATGGTTTTTTTTGGATTTTTATTAAAAACTAGGGTCTTTTTACAATAATTTCATTTATATTGTGTAATTTCAATTAGTTTAATTAGTTTTTAACTTTAATTAGGTATTATGGATGCGAATGTAAATCCAAAAATGTCAAATGCGCCACCACCTCCACAGCCAAATGCTCCACCACCTCCGCAGCCACCAATTGAAGACTTAATTGGTGAAAAATTGGGGCAATTGAGGGGTATTTGTGAAATTTATCAGACAATGCCTTGATTGAGAGATATGACAAACACATTGAAAGAAATAATTAAAAATATAGAAACCCTCTCCACCCAACATAATTCCTTTCATTCGTGGTGATAAGACATGAGGGAATATTATCGATGTGGATTGTCTTACGATGATGTGAAAGAACTCCAAATAACTAAAGCCCAAATAGCCTCTTTATTCATTGACCCCCGCACTGGTTTGACAGTGAATGTTAATAAAAAAAAGCTTTCCATAAAATGGTGCATGCATAGGGACATTGTAGCGAACTTTTGGGATCATTGGTGTATGGTTTTTGATAAACCACTGAACAATAATTCCGACATACCATTTTAATTTATTAAAAAATTATATGCTAAGTTTGTGTTAGGGCATCATGTCAACTACTTTGACATTAAACCCTTCCAGGGTGTCAGTGGAGGTATGCCCGAGGATAGACCAGGGGCAGTTAGAGTAGTCACATGCCTAAATGTTCCCCTTCCTCCCCTTCCTCCCCTTCCTCCACCACCTCCAATATATCATCCAGAGATTATCCAAGATGCATCCACACAGACTATTCAGGCTATTCACTCTTTGAGTGGTCATTTAGTTTCACATGCTTCTACAGTAGCTCAGCCACATTTTTGTTATGTTGGTGAAAGCTCGAGTGTTGCTACATCATCCTCCTCAGGTCCACATATTTGTGTGCCACATACTTGCACTATGTGCCGCTAGATATGCTTGGATCCTCTTGTACAGCCCGCTGAGCATCCCTTGGACATTTATGATTATGACCTCCATGATGTGGACATTATAGATCAGTCACAGGGGAGTGGAGCGCACCCTACAGAGTCCTCTCTTGCTAGAGAGGGAGATGCTAGAATAGTGACACAGGTAAGATTTAAGTTGTAATTTCATAACTTGCATTTGTTTTTAAATGAATATTAATAAGAGATAGTATCAAGTACTAATATTTATTTACATGGTCTATTTAACAGTTGATGTCTGAGGAGGAGCTCACATGGGTGACTGATAGCACCCTTAGGGCCATTTCATTTGGCTTGGACACACACGCAGTATATATTTTCACACTCACTCATTTACATTTTATATTATATACTTGTTTGTCATTTGAATTGTCATTAATGAAATTCTATAATAACTTATATGTTTATCTTGTTTTCCTCCTGTAGGAAATACCCAGTGTGAGTGAGGTGCAGCCTCATCCAAACTATGGAGGTGCAAATCTAGATAAGGGGAAGGTAATTAAACTCAAATTGGATTGAATTAAGATTTTTAAGATCTTATATTGATTATACATATGTCGACATAGAATGGTAGTTTCATATGTACTTGTCAATTTTATTTACAAAAAATTATGAGCTTTATAGATATGTTGACAAGGGACACACTGCCTAAAGGAGTAGTTATTGGAACACCTCAAAGAGTAGGTGTTGAAGCACCTAAAAGAGGAGGTGTCAAAACACCTCAAGGAGATAAAGAAAAAGATCAACCTAAAGAGGTAAATGTGCTTATTTTATTTTGTGTTTGGTAAATAAGTTCTTATTACCAATAATCATATGCTAACTTGGATCAATTTTATATTTTTTTTCACATATATAGATTGGCATTTCAAAAGTTGATTTGGTATATTCTAGGACTCCCAACCCTTTGAAGAAACGTATATTTCAGGTAATCAATATTTCAATTTTACAGTTCAATTAAAATTCAATGTATATTTATTTTAATGTTAATTATTCAATTTTAAATTATATACTATAACTAATCTCAATTGTGGTTTGAATTTTTCTTGTGCAACTACCTTCAAAACCAACGAGTGCTTCAAAGAGGCTCCATTTTGATGATCCACCAGTAGTTTAGGATGAGATAGACATTTTGTCATGTAAATTTTGAATACATATTGAGATGGCATATGCCACATTTTGTAAAACTTTGTTTGAGTTGGTGTCAATGCCATTTTTGTATATGGACATACACTTGATTATCGGATAATTTGATATATAGAAGTTGACAATTGAAATTTAATTTGTTCCTCATGTGCATGATTAAACTCTTTGAAAATTTTATCTTGAGCAATGGTTAAATATCAATGTACAATAGCTTAAAACTGAATGGTTATATTATGTAGTTTATATTTATATCGTTGATTACATTGCATTACACATCTTTCAAACTCAAATCATTAATTCACATTGTATAACTAATAACTAGATGTTCATAGATGAAAAATTTTCAATTACAATATAGTTCTTACAAATTCAACCTAAGCAATTATGCAATTAATTCACATTGCATAACTAAAAACTATGAGCAGTTGTCAATTGCATTCGTTTGTCATTGAATTCTATAAGACCACATTTCTTTGAAGATTTTTTTCAAATAGTCCACTCCCTTGTCTATGCTACCACATTTTTCATACATGATAGCGATCACATTAAGTTGTAATAAATTAAATGATAGCCTATGGCTATTTAATTTATACTCATTTTATTTAAATGGATGAGGCCGACCTTCCTTGATGTTATTTTGTAATTTATTATTTTCAAGAGAGGTCGACCTCCTTGAAGAGTCACCTTATTTTGTATGAATATGAGGTGATGTTTGTTCATTTCCTCAATCAAGTTCATTTAGCATAATTTGCAATCCAAGCAAAAGTTTGCACTTGAGCAGCAACACTTCATCTTGCACTAGCAGGCCAATTTCAAGGAGAAGCATATTTGATTGTATCTTTGCATCTACGAGAGGTGCTATTATTCATTGTATCAAATTCAGCCATGAGTTGGGCTTGAGTTGAAAGCAAATTTCTTGTTGTGTTTATTGTCTTATGTGTTTCATTTTTTGAGTGCTTTCAGTTGTATTATCTGATCTCTAAGTTTAAGACAGCGAGAGAAATGGTCATATTGTTGATGACAAAGATTTGACCATGTTGGATCTTAATGGTCTTCCTTCATCTTGGGAGTCTTACATTCAAGGAATCGACGTGAGATCAAAACTTCCCAAGTTTGATCGGTTGAGGGCTCACTGTATTCAAGGGGAGTCAAGGTTGGTTGCGAGAGGTATTGGACGAAGCCCTACAAATGAAGACATTCATGTTCTTTCTACTCAATCCTCGAAGAAGGAAAGAAAAGATGCTTCAAGAGGAATGGAGATAAAGGGTCAGATGGTGATCCTACATTCAAAAAGAAGTGGGACCTCTATCATGTTTATTGGGATACGATTTTCTCAAAGTCTGTCAACTTGGATTTAACATTGGTAGCTCCGCAAACCTATTCAGAATAGAGTGATCTAAAGAGGACATCCCTAAATATCGAACTCGTACGACCCGATGATCCATTCCAACATGTTTGTATGGGTACATTTATGCTAGGTATGGTTCTCTCTTGCACCCAGATACATCGAATTACTTTGAGCTGCATCGAAGCGGCGTTTTTCCTTAAGAGTCCAAAGTGTTGAAAGGCAGCAAACTTTGATAGACTATTTCTCAGAAATTGTGATGCTTAAAGACTCTTTATTTGAGGATATGGGATTGTGCTGCGACTATCTACAATAACCCTTCTCAGTTTTTTCTATCTCAAAGGCGTTTTCCCATGGTGATGAGTTTTCAGTTGAGGGAAAAGTTGCCAGATGCAAGCAGTGTAATGTTGCAAAGTGGTGCAACTTTCATTATCAAACTCGTACGACCCAATGCATTGTTCCAACACATCTGGATGGATACGTTTATGTTAGGTATGGTTCTCTCTTGCACCCAGATACGTCGAATCGCTCTGAGCTGTATCGAAGCGACGTTTTCCCTTAAGAGTCCAAAGTGCTAAAAGATAGAACACTTGACAGACTATTTCTCAGAAAATATGATGCTTATAGACTCTTCGTCTGAAGATATGGGATCATGTTGAGACCATCTACAATAACCTCTCTCAGTTTTTTCTATCTCGAAGGTGTTTTCCCGTGGTGATGAGTTTTCAATTGAGGGAAAAGTTGCCAAATGCAAGCAGTGTAAAGTTGCAAAGTGGTGCAACTTTCATTCTCGAACTCGTACGACCCAACAGACTATTCCAACATGTCTGGATGGGTACATTTATGCTATTTATGGTTCTCTCTTGCACCCAGATACGTCGAATCTCTCTGAACTGCATCGGAGCAGCGTTTTCCCTTAAGAGTCCAAAGTGCTAAAAGGAAGAAAACTTTGACGAACTATTTCTTAGAAACCGTGATGCTTACAGACTCTTCATTTGAGGATATGGCATTGTGTTGAGACCATCTACAATAACCTCTCTTAGTTTTTTCTATCTCAAAGGTATTTTCTCGTGGTGATGAATTTTTAGTTGAGGGAAAAGTTGCCAGATGCAAGCAGTGTAAAGTTGGAAAGTGGTGCAACTTTCATTCTCGAACTCGTAGGACCCAACGGACTATTCCAACACATGCAGATGGGTACATTTATGCTAGGTATGGTTCTCTCTTGCACCGAGATATGTAGAATTGCTCTGAGCTGCATCGGAGCGGCGTTTTCCCTTAAGAGTCCAAAGTGCTAAAAGGTAGCAAACTTTGACAGGCTATTTCTTAGAAACCATGATGCTTATAGACTCTTTATCTGAGGATATGGGATCATATTGAGACCATCTACAATAACCTCTCTGAGTTTTTCTATCTCGAAGGCATTTTCCAGTGGTGATGAGTTTTTAGTTGAGGGAAAAGTTGCCAAATGCAAGCAGTGTAAAGTTGCAATGTGGTGCAACTTTCATTCTCAAACTTGTAAGACCCAACGGACTATTCCAACATGTCTGGATGGGTACATTTACACTAGGTATGGTTCTCTCTTGCACCTAGATACATCAAATCGCTCTGAGCTACATCAGAGCGGCGTTTTCGCTTAAGAGTCCAAAGTGCTAATGTCAATGAAATGCGGGGGCAGAAATATTTAAGGTTGGATCAAGATTTTGCAAGTCCTAGCTCTTGCCCAATCAACTTGAATCAATTACATGGAAAATGAAATTCACAATGAACTTTTTACTTTTTTATTTTTCGAAAAAGTGGCAAGCCATTGTAATTTGTTATATATAAATAGGAGATATTACAAAACATGGTTCAAACGAGCATACCGACAAGAAAGAACCAAGAACAAAACCTTCAGTTGTAGCTCGATTAAGTACAATGGTAGACATTTGAACCGTATTTCAAAAAACATCACTGGATATAGATTATGCCTATACACAGTTATGACCTTTTTACTTTGTTTCATATTTCAAAATTCAATTTTTACAAAATTTGCCTATTTGAGGCATTTAAGGCACAGTCTTCCACAAGAGTAGTATGTTGTCATTTTCGAGTGACAAGCACCTGTACAAATGATCAAGGTAGTAGTTAAAGTACATACAATAGAAAATGTGCTTAGAATAACTAATCGATATTATTGTAATTCATCACATACCTCTCTGAAAGGATCAGAGTTGCCTATTATTGCAGCCGGCCCATGAGCAATCGTGTCAGGAATATCGCAAAATTTTTCAAATGATAAATATATATTGTAATAACAAAAAATATGCTTAGACTAGCAAATCCTTATTAATCTAAACATACTAAATGATGATGAATTGGTAATGCAAACTATAAAAGATGCTTTGAATAACCAATCTATATTAAAGTAATATGCCGCATACCTCTTTGAAAGGATCAGAGTTGGCTATTGTTGCAGCAGGTCCATGATCAATCGTGCCAAGAATATCGCAAAATTTGTCAAATGATATATCTATATTGTCACAACAAAAAAGAGGCTTAAGCATTGTACTTTCCATTCTTGAATATGCTATTCAAGTGTGCCTGAAGGGTCATCTCTTTTCTTAAGAGTATCCAATATTGCTTCATGATCAACATTACTAAGTGTCCATAGTTGTTTTGTCTTTGGTTTGGCATGATGCTTCAACAACTTAACATTTGTTGCTATAACAAGGTGTGAATACATGAGAATGGTTTTGTGTTTCTCGTAGTCTTCAAATGTAGGTATGCCATTCTTTCTAATCATGTATGTTTGCAACCATGTTCCTGCAACCACAACTGAACCTGTAGGATACACGAACCCATCATCATATTCAATCGATTGTGTTAGCTTGTGCTTTACCCGTACACATCAAGCCAACCAATATTCTGATCTCTCTTCATTCCCCTGCAGTGCAACAACTACAAAAACATGTCCTAGATGTAGTAGATCTGAAAGCCGGTCGTAATCAAGTGAACTTTCCATTGTGTAATTTACCATGGATATAGTTTGAGATAAAGGAGTTGGATACTGTGGAACCCATGTATCCACCCACTCACTTGACTCGCATTGATCCCACTCGCACTGAATACAACTCTGACAAAAACAAGCCAACTAGCATGTCCAAATGGTCCATATGCTTGCATCTGAGCTTCGAAACAAATGCATCTTTGAAGAATCTTTGATTGTATGACAATCCAATCTGCCTCCCATTGTACCCTCCTCAACCAACCAAAAGAATATGTTCACTGTTGAATCAAGTGTCCCTCCCTGTGACAATGTTGAACTACGCCAATCAACAATAGAATGTGCATCACTGAATTTTGCTCCTAAAATCTTCAATTGCTCCTTAACTAAAGCTCTATTTACACATGCACCTACTCCATCATGCTCCCCTTTCCCATGCCCAGCTTCAAAAAAACTCCAAATATTAGGTACACCCCTCTCTACATGCATTCTACTCAACCAATAAAACACACGAGCATTCTTGAATTGACCTGTGAGATCTACTCTCGAAACAATGTTGGACATACTCGGACAAGTGAGATCTATCATCACTCATAGGGTGATCCCACAAAGCTGGTTTACAATTTCTGAGAGGAACTAATTTTTTCTGAAATCACATATTTTTAGAAAATATAATGATTTAAGCCTTTAAAAGTTCCATTTTAAGGATTCCAATTGAAGAGGGTTTGATCAAACCACCTTGTATCAAACCCCCTTGGATATAACCTCTCTAGTTTTAAACCATACCTATAAATGAGTCTCCTTTACACCTATCAAAATGCTGATAAAAAATCACTTTTGATTTACCTTTTGGGGGATCAAATAAATCCATTTAAAATTTATTTCAAATGATTATGGTAGGCCTCAAAATTATCTATCCGATGAATATAATTTTAATATGTTTTGGTTTTATTGTGTATGTATTTTTTTAGTTTTATTAAACATAGGTTTTTCACCAAAAATCAAGCTCTATGTTTTGCACATCTGGAAAAATAGAAAATTATCAATAATATGTTTGTGCTGGGTATTTATGTCCTTGATCCATTAAAACAAAAAAAATTGAATTTCGATACATACAGAAAAAGTTATGTTGTATGCAGTCCACCTATGTCTAAATTGCAATTGGTTTGACTTCGAAACTCTATTAAGGAAAAAATATTTAATAAAAAATTATGAGACCAAATGAAAGTGCTAGATATAGTAGTTACAAATCTAAATTTGAAAAAATTATAATTTTATCCTTCATACAAATAAAGTTATACTGTATACAATGAGCGTCACTTTTTTAAAATGTTGTTTTCTGAAAAAATCCAGTTCTTGTGGGAGATGGAAAATGAAGTGCAATCTTATTCCAAAAATTTTGAAAAAAATATTTTTAGAATCTATAGACAATATTTTATGAGACTCTAGTTTGCATCATCTTCAAATTCCTCATGGTTTAGCCACTATAGGTGTCTGAATGTGAAGATTTAGTTAAAAATAATAATTTCAGTGTCTAGTTTGGCCAAAAATTGTAAACCACTATTAAAAATAAAAATGATACTCTCTGATTATCTTTCAATCCTCCTCTGTACTATCAGGTTCATGTCTAAATGTTATGTGGACAAAAATAGCAATCTTAATGGAATTGTAATACTGTGATTGTACCTTGTTTTGTGGTTGCAATGTGTAGTTTTCAGAAAAATCAACCACTGATATAATAGTGCCAATCAAAAAAGAGTCCTTACATATCCTGAATTGTTGATCCAACCATTGAGACCTATGAATATGCCTTGCATATTTGTAGAAAAGATTGTCCTTAAAATCTAAAATAAAATCAGCAACACTGCATTCTTTTGTAACCAACTCGCATCTACAACCTTCACCTCCACTGTGCAAAGTATATTTCACTATCTCATATCTCTTTTTCTCAACAAGATTCTTTCCAAATTCATGTTTCGAATCCTCATGAAAACATTGAAATTTTTTTGAGAAGCCACCACATTGTGAGCACTTCGCATTTAAACAATCATTTCTATAGAAAAAGGAACCATCATCCCTAGAACATAAAAAAATATCTAACAAGTCCCTTGATGATTTCGAAAGATGCATTACACCACACTCCTACAACGTTTCATTAGTACGCAAAGTAGAACGGATATAGCATAATAGTTCATGGTACATTGAAAACTCCACATGGTATTTGCAACAACAAGTATTACGAATCTTAAGAGGCACACAATAAAATGGCTTCAAATCTTCAAAAGTTCTTTGCGAGATTTCCATATTTGGATGTGTTTGATTAAATTTATTGAACAACATTGTTTGGCTTTATTCCAAGAAATGTTTAGGATGCAGTGTATGGTCTCGGCTACCAATTCATAACTTTGAAACATCCTTTGCATTGGGTGATACTCTAGAGTTATCATGCCAAAAGTGTTGAATTTCCTTCTTTACATTATCGGTTAGCTTCTTATCAACACGTGGAAGCCTCCCGACAAAAGCCCATGTATCATTTTGAAGAGGATCATCTATTCTTTCTCTTCTTGCAAGTGCTCTATCCAAAGTTGTACGATTTAAGTCAAAATCAATACAAGTTTGTCTCATAAAGTGAGCCTTTTTCAATTGATGGATTACTAGGGCAGTTGTAATGATTCTCCGAGCAGCTCTCTTATCTTTTTCCTTGTTATTTTTTCCAATAGACTTGAGAGCATTAAAAAGATTTATGACAATAATAGAATTTTTTTTGGTCCTCTTGTTCATAGAAATCTTCAATTTGGCTAGTAAAGGTCTCATATTTTGCATCTTTAGCAATTGTACAAAAATTTGGCATTGCTCGGTCAATATCTTATCGCTAAAATATTGGTTGAAAAGTATTCTAGCCCAAAACTGAACAGTTCGTATTGACCTCTTGCCTTCAAAAGTGTTTATAATGTTATCATCAATTTCAACTAACCATTTAGGGGTCCTTGAAGGTCTTGAATTTGGAATACCTCTTTCTTCCACACAAGGTTCTTCATTTCTCGTGTAATCTGGTGAAACATAATTTACACTTGCTTCAATATTATGTTCAACATATTCATTTCCAACATTTTCACCTTGAACATTTTCAATATCAATTTGAACAATTTCATTCCCAATTTCAATATCATGTTCAACATCTTCAATTCCAACATTTTCATTATCAATTTCAATATTTTCATTCCCAATTCCAATATCATGTTCAACATCTTCAATTCCAACATTTTAATTATCAATTTCAAAATTTTCATTCCCAATTTCAATATCATGTTCAACATCTTCAATTCCAACATTTTCACCTTGAAAATTTTCAATATCAATTTGAACATTTTCATTCCCAATTTCAATATCATGTTCTACATTTTCACCTTCAACATATTCAATTTCCTCTTCACTTGAAAGACCATAGGGCTTAGGTTCACCAATATTTAACATACCTTGTCTTTTCTTTCTATGACCTTCTCTATCTCTTTGTCTATATCCTTCGATTTGTTCTTTTGTCAGCTTTCTCTTACGCTTTTGCTTCCGACGACTGCTGCTCCCCATTATACCAAATAATAGATGCTAAAAAATCATTATGTATGACAAATTTGAGTACAAGAATCTTCAAAAAGTTTATCTTTGTCTCTTTAGGTCTGAAACCGCATGTTTGTCACCTACAAAGTGCTACAAACAGAATGCAGGGTCCGTTGGAATGCACAAAAATGGCCCAAATGGGGTTTTTCTATGGCCCACAAATTGGATATCCGATTTGTAAAACATGTTCTGCAATGGTAAGATTTCACCTCTGCACAATGGAGTTTCACAAATCGGATATCCGATTTGTACACACATAGAGAGAGGGAGAGGGATAGGGATAGGGATAGGGAGAGGGAGAGGGAGAGGGAGAGGGAGAGAGGGAGAGTGGGAGGGAGATAGGGATAGGGATAGGGATAGGGATAGGGAGAGGGAGAGGGAGAGTGAGATGGAGAGGGAAAAAGGGTGAGTGGGAGAGTGAGAGAGTGAGAGGGAGAGTGGGAGAGATAGAAGGAGAGGGAGTGAGAAGGAGAGGGGAGAGTGAGAGAGTGAGAGGGAGAGGGGGGGGAGGGAGAAGGAGAGTGGGAGAGGGAGAGAGGGAGGGAGAGAGGGAGAGGCAAAGGGAGAGAGGGAGAGATAGAAGGAGAGGGAGTGAGAAGGAGAGAGAGAGAGAGAGAGAGAGGAGTGATTGAGTGAGAGACATGAGAGAGATAGAGGTGGAGAGAGCGAGAGGGAAAGAGATAATATTTAAATATTTTATAAATTGGTAATATATATATATATATATATATATATATTTAAATATTTATGGATTAACAAAAATATTAAAATATTTATAGATTAACTAAAATATTTAAATAATATTTAAATATTATACATTTAATAATATATTATATATTAAATACATAATTGTATATTAAATATATTACATTATAAACTTTATTGGATATTGAATATATTAAATTATAAACTTAATTGCATTTTTAAATAATATATTAAAGATTGTATAAATTATTTTAAAACTGATCTAAAAGATATCATATATCAAATTCAAATCTGATATCGGATATCCGATTTGAATCCGATATCCAATATTCTGACACAAAATTTAATGCCTTGGTATTAGGCTCGGTATTAGGCTCCAGATTTGGTTCAGACTTGCCAATCCTAAAAGTCAACACATAAAACGTGTTTAACAACTTACCTTGTTTTTCCAAACTTTGCCCATGTGGCTGATGACTTTTATTTTACCTAAAATTGATAAAATGAAAAGGGTTAGTAAAGGAGCTTCTCAGCTTTCTACCAATATAAATTATATTTTCTTTAGAATCTAATAAATAATTATTTTTTATTTTTTATTAGAATTACGACTAAAGTCCTGATTGATAGTCTGATAGAAAAACATCTATAGCTTTCAAACCATATCAAATTTTTTGAATCCAAAACATGTGTCATATTCTATGCTTCACATACTATAGGATTAAAAAAAAAAAAAAGAATTCCATTAAGTTTTGACCAAGTTAAGGTGGTCAGACATACGAGTTTTTATATTTTTAAAAAGTTGTAATAAAAAAATCATAATTAATTATTTATTATAAAAAAATTAAAATCAAATATGCATCACATCCGGACATGAGTCCTCTACTTATATCTAAAATTTTATAAAAAATTATTATGATTTTATTATGGTTAGGGTGGTTAGACAGACACCTACTTTTTATTTTTTCCCTGAAATTTTAGTACCACTGCATTGAAATTTCAAATTTTCACCAAATAGATTTTTTCTTTACAAAAATTAACCTAGTAGTTTAGAAACTACATTCAATTTTCCACAGATTCTATTCTTACATATTTTTGAAATAATATAGATAACTTATTGAAATTTTTATGTCAAGTTACCCAACTCTGATTTTCTAAATTTTCATTGCCACTTAAGGACCTATTTTTTCCATGATGATCCTACACATACCCATCAAGTAATGTGCCACCACATGTTGAGCAAGTAGTATCTTCTTTGGTAGCCATTGACTCTTTGATTGCCCTATCTAGGGCCCCCATAGAAAAGTCTGAGTCAACCATGCTACCTGTTACCCCAGGCCTGTCTACATTCAGATAGAAGTTGCTTGTCCTGTCTATTACTCTTTTTACTCTGACTCGTACTCGAGGTCCCCAATATCAATTTGGCATCCCACCATTCTCAATGATTACTCTCCCATTTTCCTCCCCACATTCCCATACATTCAAAGTTTCCCCTTATATCACTCTTTCCAGTCTCCCTCCCAGTGCTTCTATGGTAGCACAGAGTATTGATACTCCATAGAATCTTCATAAACATTTTGATGCAACTAGATAGGCCCGACAAAATAGAAAGCAAAAAAGAAGAGAGAAGAATGTCGAGCTTCCAACCTCTAAGAAGATCCAGACATGTTTTAATGAAGAAAGGAATTCTCTTTGGATCACCACCATGAAGCCACTCATAGCCCGACCTAAAGGATAAATGTAGCTAGAAGATTATGATATCCAGGCAGTAGGTCTAGATTTGAATGAAATTCGCCCGTGTGACAAGGTTGTATACATTGACTATGAACGACTAAATCAAAAGTTGAGGAAGCGCGAGGGTGAGTTGGAAAATGTAAAAGGGGTAGTGAACTATTTGTAGTCAGAGCTTAGAGCCGAAAATGAAGAAATGACCCACATATTGCAAGTACAACACCAACAAAATGAAGCAACATGATCTCTTGTAATGCATCAAGATGAGCAGATCCAACTTTACACTGAGATTGATAGATTGAGGGGTGAACCTGCAACTGATTTTCAATCTTCTATAGAGCACCAGCATGTTCGAGAGGATGTAAACAAGGAGTTAGATAACATCTGAGCTCAGGCTTCTGATGAGATACAAAAGGCCCGACAGGAGATCAAAAAGCTAAGAGGTGATAAACGAGAAGTCGAGGTTGCTTTACAAGCTTGGGTTGAGGAAACCCAAAATCTGGTTTTAGAGCTAGGAGAATCCCTTGACAAGAGAGATCATCTGGAGCAGAGGTTGAAGGCGAAGTAGGCTCATGTATAGGAGGAGTTAACTTATGCACAAAAATCTACAACCCTTCCTATAGGGAAGAGGTTGGTATATGCTTACTAGGAGTGAATCATTTTTTTTCTTGCCATTCTAAGACCGGCCTTACAATTCTTGAGAGATTCCCAAGAAATAAATGAAAAGGGGGTATGTGTAGGGTCATCATGGAAAAACATGCCCTTAAGTGGTGATGAAAATTTAGAAAATCAAAGTTAGGCAACTTGACGTAAAAATTTGAATAAGTTATCTATATTATTTCAAAAATATATAAGAATAGAATCTATAGAAAATTGAATTTAGTTTCTAAATTACTAGGTTTATTTAAAAAAATAAAAAATCTATTTGATGAAAATTTGAAATTTCAATGCAGTAGTACTTAAACTTCAGGAAAAAAATAAGAACTAGTTGTTTGTTTGACCACCCTAACCACAATAAATTGATAATATTTTTTTATAAGATTTTATATATAAGTAGACGACTCATGTCTCGATGTGATGCATATTTTTTGGTAATTTTTTTCCAAGTAAATAATTAATTATGAATTTTTTATTACAAATTTTGGAAAATATAAAAACTTGTGTGTCTGACCACCTTAAGTTGGTCAAAACTTCATGAAATTCAATTATTTGTTTTTTAATCCTATAGTATGTGAAGTATAGAATGTGACACATGTTCTGGATTCAAAAAATGTGATACCATTTGAAAGCTATAGATGTTTTTCAATTAACCTATCAATCAAGATTTTAGTCGTAATTCAAATAGAAAATGAATAATAATTACTTATTAAATTCAAAGTAAAGCATAATTTATATTGGTGGAAAGCTGAGAATCTCCTTTAAAAACCATTTTCATTTAATTGATTTTGGGTAAAAAAATGTCATTAGCCACATGGGCCATCATATCACTTACATATTGCCACTTTTTGGCCCATCATGATCCTACACATACCCAAAGGTTGGCCTGTTGGCCAATCAAACTCTTTAGGAATACGCTCCTCGACTGGCTAATTCCCAAAATTTGATCTCTAAGCTCTATGTAGCAATGGATGAGGACCTGAAAGGTGCAGGTATAACAGATCAAAGGGCAACCTCTAGTAAAGCAAGTGAATTTGCCTACTTCCATAAGGTGGCATCCAGAACCAAGAACAACCAGGTGATTTTGAATAAGAGGGTCGATGAAATCAAGAAGTAGCTTTGGATCTTATACAGTTATGGGTTGCGTCCCTTGCTGTCAGAAAATGGAGATGTACTATCAGTCAAGCAAATTACCGAAGAGGTCATGAACAAGGATCAGAATCCTACAGATCTTCCAAGCCCAAGCTCAGCACCAATAGTCGATGATATAGAGAATGAGGCTCTTCAACTTTCTCATTTGTACTATCACTTAGGGGTCATTTCAATGAGATGGGGATTTGTTTCTTTCAAGGAGGTATTTGAGCTAGATCAAGCATATAAGGCATTCAGTAGCCTTGATCAAAAAAATGACGCAGACTAGGAGATGTTGCATTCCATCTACCTTAAACTCCAATAGTAGCTAGAGGTTTGGGTTCATGCCTTCGCAAGCAAAGGTCCCCTATGAGTCGCTAGAATTGTGAAGCAAATTTTGCCTTTGTGTGTTTTGTCTTTTGGCTTTATTTTGTCTTCAAGATGATTTGCGTGCAAGGAGCTTTTATTTCTGACAGATGCGCAATGCACCACATGGTGACTATGCGTGTCTCAACAAGCATTCTCTCTCTTATCGGAAGAAACCACGTGTCGATCCAATGGGGGTTTTCTTGCTTCCGCATTTTGTAGAAATGAGATTGTCTATCCTTTCAACACGTCACCCATTCACGCTCTAGCCTTGCAAAAGGAATGTTAAACCCAAATTCCATTGGAACATGTGTTGTACCTTTTCCTAATGAAGAGATGTGAGTCAACGCCATCAAATCCACTTGGGTGATTGATATGACTATTGTCAGACTATCTTTTGGGATCAGAGAAATTACAAGAGATGATCCTGTTGAAATCTCTAAACGACATAAATATGGCAGTTGAAAGATGATGAGAAAGATTCTAACGATCTGATAAAAGATCTAGAGTTAGATTTCCAAGCTATCAAGTTTAGACGTTTGACATTCATTAACTCTCACGGAGGTCGGTGATTTCTCTTCTGGGCGACTATATATTAAAGTTGGTAGCATGAAGCAATGTCCCTGAAGTTTTCCCGTTGGAAAAGTTTTCTTTAGTTTTCTTAGTTAGAAGAAGAATTTCTTTTAAAATTTTATAAAATACTATTTCACTTTGGCATCTTATGTCTATTTTATGATCAAAATATTGTCAGATTGGGATCCGATGTTTGTTTTAAAGTTCATTTGAATCTGAAATGTGAGTTATTTTGAAGAAATACTTAAAACTGTGCATGATATGGTCTTTATCAATATTTCTTTTATTATATTAATCTAGAATAGAACATTGTGTCTTGTTTAATCTGAATAGTTTTGGTTATCATATTTCCATGTTTATTGTGTATATGATTGAATTATAAGATTTAGAAACTGGACTATGTCATTGGACTTTTCTTTTTTCTTTGTAAGGTTATCATTTCTTCATAGTATAGTATATTTAAGAGGAAGGGTTTGTATTTCTTTCTGGATGTTTTTCTATTAAGTCTGGAACTTCTATGTTTGATTCGGATCTTAATACACATTTCCTAAGGGTCGATTAAATGAATGCATCTATGCTTGTATCGACCCTCTGTTGTTCGTTCTCCTCTCGCTAATGAAGGGAAGTGGTGTTTTTTGTCTCTCACACCACTCATAGAGGAAAGCTTGTGGTTTTGAAATGTTGTAAAAGCATTGGCACATCGCCATCTTTCATGTTTTACTATTTATTTGTCCTTTTCCCTTTTCTCAAACTTAGAGAAGAGCCGACTTTCTATAGAAATCCTGGAGGTATTCAGTGAGGTGTATATTGTCCCCCCACTCGCTAAATTTCCCATAAGACTATCGGAGAGGCACAAGCTTTTATGATCAATAGTAGCTTTTTTGTTTTCACCTTTTCCATACCTTGATAGGCAGTTTGGAGAGTATCCCAAGCTTGTTTGGACCTTTTTGTTGCTGCAATCTTTGGGAAAATGCTCTCATGCACTCCTTGGAGTATGAAGAAAAGAGAATTTGAATCCTTCTTCCTATTATCTTTCAATAAATCCTTATGTGCTTGAGTTAGTGCATTATATGTAGTTGCATCAACTAGTTTTGGAAAACCATTATCTACTAGTTCCCATAAATCTTGTGAGCAAAATAATACCCTCATGGTGATTGCCCAATAGTCATAGTTCTTCCTATTAAATTGTGGGATTTTTCGATTTGTCAAGCTTATGCTTGTTGCCATTTTGACTATTGAAAAATTTATCTCTTTCAAAACACCTTTTACTAAAATGAACCTGCTCTAATACCACGTGAAGGCTAGAGGTAGAGGAGCATACAAAAAATAAATCAACTGAACTCAAAATGAACATAGAAATATACAAAGAGCAGAAATTTAAAGCACATAGAAGAAACCCAAAAAAATTGATATTCTATTAATTCATTCAAAATATATTGTTCTCACAAAGTTGTTGTTCTCAATTCACAAATTGATTCTTCTGAGTACAGTAATAATAAAACCTTCTTCTGACTTAACAAATAAAAACTATGAAAAAAAATTCACCAACAAGCAAAGAGGAGAAAATAAATACCATTAATTACAACATCAGTAACTTCTTATTCACGTCAAGTGAAGGATTTGTAGCTCATATTACACACAAAATCACATTAAATATAGTCCTCCATGTAATAAATGAAAAAAAAAAGCTAAAAATCATTTCACGCAAAAATTGCCACTGTAGAAAAGACATCACCATACAACCGCCAACAATGGAAGAGAGACCCATGGGACTGTTGGGGCACCTCTCCACTGCACAAGACTGGAGAGGGATTTGTGGTATGGTGGTATATACCGCACCACCACACAACTCAGAAGAGGAGGTCGCAGGTTAGCGGTAGTCACCACACAACCACACAGAGCTGTAAGAGAGGACGTGGGAGAGTGAGGAAGCACGATAGGAGACAAGGGTAGGAGTTGGGATAAATTTCAAAATGGAATGCAAATATAAGCATAAATTGTAGTGATATGTAAATTATTGAAAAATATATATTACAATATTTAAATACAATATTTATATATTTTTATATTGGATATTATTAAAAAATATATAATTGTTTTATTTGATTTTAGCTTGTATAGGATTATATTATATACATTAAAAATAATATATTATATCTATTATCTTATATTATCTGTATATTTTTTATTATATTTATTTTGATATATTATTTTACAACATAGTCATATATACTTTATACTTGTTGTCTTATAGGATTATATGATTATAGCCTTCCTATAGGTCATTGTAGAACCACGCACATGTGATCTATAAAATAACTTATATTTGACATATATTTATGATGGTATTTAAATTATCATTATTTTCCTTTATCTATATTCAAAGTTTTAATTTCACACCATGAACTATCTCTTTCAACTATCTCAAATATTTAGTCATATTATTTCAATTTTTTATTACAAATTTCTATACCTTTCAAGTCCAATTTAAATCTTGCAATAATCTGTTCTCCTCGGTATAAAGCCAACATAGAGGAAGAGTATGTTTTAGACAAGGAGCAAGTCAGGAGGAAAGTGTTGCAATTTCATTGTTAATAGTAGTAGCACCAACAACCTAGTCTTAGAAGAGATGGTTCAGAAGCCTAGCCTGAAGAGGATAAAACACCTAAACTCATATCGTATAGCTTGGATCCAAGATGATCAAAAAATATTTGTAAGTGAATAATGCCTTGTCAAATTCCACATCGAATACTATAAGGATGATGTGTTGTGTGAAATCATGTTGATGGATACTTGACATTTTTTGTTGGGAAGACCTTGCTAGTATAATGGGAGGGCCATATATGATGGAAAAAATAACACCTACATAGTGACCATGAATAGGAAGAAGAATTATTTGATTCCCCTTAAGGAAGAACAAAAGAATGGGGTATATGCAACAATGCTAGGATTTTTTTGGTGTATGGGATAAAAATTTTAGAGGCATTGAGACATGAGAACATGTGCTTTTCCCTAATTATGAAGAAGTGTGCCAATGAGGACATTGGTAGAAGAACCAAAAAAGGAGAAGTACTATAGAAGGAGGTCTCAGTATTATTGAAGGAGTATCAAGACATTGTGTCATAGAATGTTCTAGAAGGACTCCCGCCATTTCGAAGCATCAACAACCACATAGACCTCATGTACCTGAAGTAAGTTTTCAAAACAAAGTAGCACACAAATGAAACTAGAAAAGAATTTGAAGTTGAGAAATTAGGTGCAAGAGTTGTTGAAGAAAGGATTAGTTCGAGAAATTTTGAACCCTTGTGTAGTACTTGTTGTCTTGGAACCAAAAAAAGATGGAGAATAGAGGTTGCGTACATATTATAGAGTCATCAACAAGATCACTATTAAGGATCAGTTTCCTTTCCCAAGGATGGATGACATCATGGACTACCTGAGTGGAGCAAGGTACATCACCAAGATTTATTTCAAGATTAGATACCATTAGATCAGAATTCAAGAGGGTGATGAGTGGAAAACTACATTCAAGACCAATGAAGGATCATACGAGTGGCTAGTCATGCCCTTTGGACTAACTAATAGACCAAACACATTATTGTAGTTGTTGAATGAGGCCTTGAAGGAATTCCTAGGTAAGTTCCTCATTGTTTATCTAGATGATCATTTTTTTTTTTAAAACAAAGGAATAATATCTACAACATATTAGACACGTGTTGTAGTGATTAAGAGAAGAGAAGTTTATGCTCAATATCAAAAAGTAGTTTCATGAAGACTGAGTTGGTTTATTTGGGGTTTTTAATCTCTATGGAAGGATTGAAGACATGGAATTAAAGAAGGTAAGAGAAATTATAGATTGGCCAACACCAATAAACATTAGGAAGGTGTGTGCAATATCATCATGGAAAAAACATGCCCTTAAGTGGCGATGAAAATTCAGAAAATCAGAGTTAGACAACTTCACATAAAAAATTGAATAAGTTATCTGCATTATTTCAAAAATATGTAAGAATAGAATCTGTAGAAAATTGAATGTAGTTTTTAAAACTACTAGGTTAATTTAAAAAAAATAAAAATCTATTTGGTGAAAATTTGAAATTTCAATGCAGTAGTACTTAAATTTTAGGGAAAAAATAAGAAGTAGGTGTTTGTCTGACCACCCTAACCACAATAAAATGATAATATTTTTAAAAAAAAAAATTATATATAAGTAGAGGACTCATGTCTGAATGTGATGCATATTTTTTTGTAATTTTTTTCGAAGTTAATAATTAATTATAAAAAAACTATTACAACTTTTAAACAATATAAAAACTCGTATGTCTGACCACCTTAACTTGATCATAACTTCATAATTTTTATTTTTTTTAATCCTATAGTATACAAAGCATAGAATGTGATGCATGTTTCAGATTCAAAAAATGTAATACTATTTGAAAGCTATAGATGTTTTTCAATCAGCCTATCGATGAGGACTTTAGTCGTAATTCAAATAGAAAATGAATAAAATTATTTATTAAATTCAAAGTAAAGCATAATTTATATTGGTGGAAAGCTGAGAATCTCCTTTAAAAACCCTTTTCATTTCATCAATTTTGGGTTAGAAAAAAGTCATCAGCCACATGGGCCTTCATATCACTTACATATCACCACTTTTGGCCCATCATGATCTTGCACATACCCAGGGATGCAAGATCTTTCCATAGTATGAAAAGTTTTCACTTGAATTTCATCAAAAAATTTAGTACCATTTGCACACTAATGATTAAGACCATGGTAGGAAACCAAAGGAGTTTAATTGGACATCTAGATAACATAAAAGTTTTGAATTGTTGAAGCAGAAGTTGATGGAGTTGCAAAATTGGCTTTGCCAAATTTCAGCAATCTTTCAAGTAGATTGTGATGCCAACAATAGTGCTATTGGGGCCATCCTAAGTTAGGAAGGGAAGCCAATTGTATATTTCAATGAGAATTTGAATGGTGTCCAGAAAAGATATTCAATATTTGACCAAGAGTTCTATGTTATAATACAAGCTCTAAAGAAGTGGAGACACTACCTATTGCTGAAGTAATTTGTGATATACACTAACCACCAGGCTCTATAATAATTAAATAGTCAAGGCAATTTGAATCAAAGGCATATGTGGTGGGTGGAATTCATGAAAATCTATACATTTTCCCTAAAACATTGGAGTGGAAAGTCAAAAAAGTTATGGATGCACTGAGAAAAAGGAGAAATCTATTGACACATATGAGGGTGGTGGTTATGGGATTTGATGAGATTAAACACTTGTATGAGACTTATCCTAACTTTATGAAATCCTAGAAGGAAAAAAAGACCTAGTAGCCACTGACAAAAGAAAGTGGTTGGAATATTTGATTCAAGATGGTATGTTGTTCAAAGAGAACCAATTGTGCATTCCCAAGAGTTCAATTTAGGAGAATTTGATTAAGGAAAATCATTTCGAAGGATTAGAGGGATAGTTTGACATTGGCAAGGCAGTAGAACTTTGGTAAGTGAGAATTACTTTTGGCCTCAGATCTACAAAGATGTTTGGATGTTTTTTCAAGAATGCAGGACCTGCTAAGTAGCCAAGGAGACCAATCAAAACATCAATTTGTACCAACCCATCTTGTAGTCTTGGAAAGACCTCAGGAGGACATCAAAATAGACATTGTGCTTGGATTGAAAAGGACTTAGAGGGGACATAACTCCTTATTTGTGTTAGTGGACCAATTCTCTAAGATGACATACTTCATTCCTTGTAAGAAGATCCATGATATAGTACACATTTCCAACCTTTTCTTTTGAGAAGTGGCGAGACTACATGGAATACCATGGAGCATTATTTTAGACTGAGACACTAAGTTTATTGGATATTTCTAGAGAACATCATGGAATAAGATGAAGATAGACCTAAAGTTCAGTTCCAAATTCCACCCCCAGATAGATGAAAAAATGGAGGTAGTGAACACAAGTTTTGGGAACATACTCAGATGTTTGGTAGGAGACAAGCCTAGGAACGAGGACTTAATCTTATCGCAAGTAGAGTTTACATACAATGAATCAATAAACTAGAGTATAGGGAAGAAAAAATTTGAGATTGTTATTGAATTACATCCTAGGGGAGTTGCAGAACTCAGAGACCTTAACTCAAAGGATAATAAGAGTACGAAGGTAGAGAAATTTGTAGACCACATGGAGGTTGTGCACTAGAAAGTTAAGAAACATCCAGAGACCATGAGTAGAAAGTAAAAAGTTTAGGAAGATGCCAAAAGATGTCATAAAGTGTTCACTGTTGATGATGTCATGGTGTATCTCTGAAAGGAGAGGTTTTCAGTAGGAACATACAACAAGGTAAAGGTGAAGAAGTTTGGACCATGTAAGATCCTTTGATGTTTTGATCTTGGTAATGCCTATGAGGTGGAACTACCAAAAGGGTTGGCATTTCACTAATCTTCAACATTGTGTACCTCTATCCATTCCAAAAACCATAATCAAAGGGTGACAACATAGAAGCGCCTCACCAAGACTAGCTAACACAACAACAACCAGAGAAGATACAGGGGATTCTAGATAGCCAGACGAGGTACAACACCCAGAATAAGGAACACAGCGAGTACTTGTAAAAATGGAAAGACATGCTAGAAGAGGATGCAACATGGATCTCAAAATCCAAATTGGAATGAATTGGATCATTTTTGAAGTTAGCAATGTGTGAGGCACACTTTTCAAATAACCCTAGGAGTCTGATGTAGGAGCATCTCAAAGATTCTTACTACATCTAACTATAAAAAATAGTTTTCCCTTTCAGATTGGAATGAATTCAGAATAGGAATTTTATGGCAACATACCTAGGTGACAACCCCCATGACATTACGATCTAGAAGAACCCTCCACTAGAAGACTGCCTTGATGAGCAACCTATACCCAGACTTATTAGAGGAGACAAGGGGAATCTAACCATATCTTATAGAACCTTCATGGCTCATCGTAGGATGGATATAGGACATGAACAATCCTAATTATTTATGCACCCATCCATGCCCATATTGGATGCCTCTTCAATTTCTTAGGGCTGACATACAAGTTTCATGGGACATCAAACTTGGAATCTATTTGAGGCTAAAATAGATCATTCTTAATGTTTGGATCCAATATTTAATCACTCTTTGAATTCAATAGAAGGAAACTAAGTAGGGATATGAAGTTTGAAGTTAGCTCCTTAGATTCTGAAGTTAGTTTCACATATAGTAACTTAGTTAAGCCTATGGTGGCCTATGATCTAGAAGGTGTGGCCCATGGAGCCTATTATAATATGAATTTGTGAAATCCTATAGGTATGTATGTTTATCTTTTCAACCAATAAATTTGCATGTTACTTTCAATTATTGGTGTTGTGTTGGGTTCTACTGCAAGGTTGGACAATTCATTTCAGACCCTACATCCTTGACTGCATCAAGTTCACATGCATTATTAGCAAGGAAGTCTATCATTCTATTTCCTCTATAATAAAAATGAGAAATTATGAAGTTCCTCATTATGTCGAATAACCTTGAAATTAAATTTGTGACATTTTGTAGCTTCCAATTTAGAATGTTCCTACTCCTAATGGCATTTATACATATATTTGTGAGTTGTCTTTTATGTACACGTCTAATAATTATTTTTCTTGGAAAATTTCAAGGCCTCTTAGGAGTGCTTTGAATTCAACCTCATCATTGGAACTAGATGGTATTTTCCTTTTAATTGATTAGATAAGTTTACCACTATCATTCCAAATTGCAATTTTAGCACCAAGCATGTCAAGATTGCCTTTTGTGGCCTTGTCAAGATTCATCTTTAAGCATCCCCTAGGCTGGTAGAACCACTTCACCATAGCCCGCTTGGCCTTGTTTCTATTTTTGGTTTTGAAGCATTGTGGTATTCAAAGGGATTTCCAGCATTTCATGATCTACCCATCCCATGAGGTGAACGGTCTAGGCCTTGAAGTCTATTTTTGGATCTTCCTACCTCACATATACTTGCCTCAATTATTTTAAAGATCAAGTCTAGTGACTATTATTTATTAAATTAAATATTTTATTAATTCTTTCCTTCTAAATATCCCATATCAAGAATGAGGGGCTCGTAACCCATATGCCTTCCCAAATAGATTTCCTTTTTTTTTTCCAACCCACAAAAAGTTGGTGGATGTCCTTCTAGAGAGGACCTAACCAATTAAAGAAATTTTTGAGCCAATGCCAAAAATACTTAGCAAAAGGGAATTTCACTAATAGGTGATCTATAGATTCTTCATTTTATTTATGGATGAAAGACTAAAGAAATTCCCCAACCTTGGGGAGTGTCTATTTTCACCAACACAACTTAGCCAACCAATCCACAACATGCTCAAGTATAGTTTGGATTTTGTAGCCCATCTTTACCAAGTGTCTCCCGCTCTTTGAACTAGTCCATATGACAATGCCCTCCTTTGTGTTTGCCATTGGACACTATATTTTCTAAGTTCTTCCAACAATATAATTTTACAATAAGTCGGGACTACTAGTGCTTCAATTTTTTGCAAATTCCATGGCCCCCAAGTTGAACAAGGGATTAATAAGTCCATAATCACATTTACAAATGTTAGATTAGATAATGGTGGATGAGAGCTCCAAGAGTCCACCCAAAGTTTTTTCTTGGCAACATTGTTGATTACCAAAGATATGTGATATGTAATAAGGGATCTAGAATTCAACATGAAATCTTACACATTTGAACCATGCAGGGGGTTGGGGTTAGTAATGATTATTTCTTGGACATCATTGTCCATATAAATTTTCCTTATTATTTGAAACCATTTTGTAGAATGATCTTTATACATCCTCCAAAATAGCTATGCTCCTAGAGCAATATTCTATTTTTTAATTTCTTTAATTCCCACCCCACCATTCTCCTTTCCCTTACAAACAATCTGCCACCCAATTATGGGGATTTTAAACTTTTCCTTGTTTGAGCCTTCCCATAAAAATTGCTTCATTATACTCTCTAGTTGGTCCCTAAATTTCCTTCAAATTTGCGTGCTTGAAAGTTGATAAATAGGAATGGAAAATAAGTCCACCTTGATCATTTGGATTTTCTCAAAAGGTGTCAGCTACTTCTCCTTCCAATATGTAGTTTTTTTTATGCTTTTGTCAATTTTTTCTTCCCATATGTTGGACTTGATTGCTCCTTTTAACAAAGTTACCCTTAGTTATTTGCATGGTAATTCTTCTATAATGAAATTTAGGATTTCCTTTATTCACCTTGTGTTGGAATTTTTGTATTGAAGAAGAAAATGATTGAATTTTCTTTATTTATTATGTATCTAAAGACAAAAGTTTAATTTTCCAAGAGTCTTTGGATAGTGGATTCCTCTTGGACCTTATATTATCCATAGAGTATTGTTTTATAGATACAAATTGTTGGTGAGTAATATTTGGGAGAAAATCTGCCACCTTCACACCCATGTATTTCCTTGGTTGGCACAATTTTTTATAGCCCTCCCTACAGATTTTGCCATGATAATAAAGAGAAAGGGGGACATTAGATCCCCTTTTTTTATCGCTCCAATGGATTCAAAGAAACCTCAAGGAGAGCCATTAACTAGAATTGACTACCTAATAGTTGATATGAAATTCAATATCCATGATATGTATTCTTTCTTCAACCCAAATTGTTCTAATATTTTTATTAGAAATATATAGTTAACATTTTCATAGGCTTTGTTGATATCTAATTTCACAACCATACTACTCTAATTTGTTGTGGTGATGGAATGGATGGAATCTTGTGCAGTGATAATGTTATCAATTATTTTTTGACTAGGTGTAAACCCACTCTGCTCCTCTAAAAAATATTTTTGGGAAGAATTGATTTTAGTCTATTTTCTATTACCTTTGAGATAACCTTATACATTATGTTGCATACTGATATTGGCTAAAAAAATATTTGAATGAGCCTAGAGTAGTTTTCTTTGATACCAAGGTATTAGTTATATATTTTAGTATCTTCCTAGACTTCTGTTGATTAGCAATGGACCTCCACAAGACCGTCTCCAATTGTATCACAAAAATATTTTTTGAATACCGATGGGAACCCATTAAGGCCAAGATCTTTGTTAGGTTCCATGGAGAAATTTTTCATGCCACTTATTCCTTTTTTATTGGTGCCATCAATCATTGACTTTCCTCTTCTATGAAATTGAAGTCATGATAGAATTTAAAAATTATTCAATGTCATTCAACTTGTAAGCATCTACACTTGTAACTTGGATGTTCTGAAAGTGGTTAACTACTTCGGTTTAGATATCTTTAGATTGTTTAACTGTTGGACACCTTCTATTTGGATCATAATGATCTCGTTTGAGGCTCTTCTCATCTTTTTGGGTTTGTGGAAAAGTTTTGTATTGAGGTATCCTTATTTGAGTTGTGTTTCCCTTGAATTTGACCTCCAATGTATATCTACTCTTGCTAAGATTTATGAGTGTGTTGTTGTTAGCTCCTTTTCCTTTTCATATTCTACCACTATCATCACATGAGTAATTATTTTATGGTTCAGATCCTTCATTTCTATTTAAATTATTTGTTTTTGAATATGCTTTTGAAACAACTCTTATTCCATTCCCTAAGATTCTATTTGATGATTAATAGTTTTTTTCAAAAAATCAAACATTGGATCTTTTAGGGACCACTTGAGCCCATTAGTTGGCCATTAATCCTTCTAGTGATTCATCTCACAACAAAAATTTTTAAACTTTGAATGAGCATCAATCCAGAGAATGATCATTTTCTATGTTGAGGGTAACAAGGAAGTGATCTAATCCAAATATTGACATGATTATATGTTTGATAATATGCTGCTATATATTTGAAGATAGGAACCCATATCTACATATAAATTGGCATGTTATCCATCACTCTTTGGATCCCATTTTCATTATATATTTGAAACTAGGAACCCATCTCTACATATAGATTGGCATGTTATCCATCCACTAGATTCCTCATGAGAGGATCACTTCCAATTCTTCCTTGGATTGAAATACCATAATGATTTTTTTCTGGTATGAATTTTAGAATGAAATGCCTGATCACCTGCATGATTAAGGTTGTTGTCTTTAACATCTCTTTCTTTACCACAACTTCACTGGTAACTTCAATGCATATATCTAAGTCGACAACACCCTCATCCTCACTAGCGTTTGGGGATAGCATTTAGAATTTATGCTTCTCTTGCATAGGACTCCTTTCATTGCACATAATTTACCACTTCCACTCCTACAAACTACCATCCTTTGCCAAATTTTTGCACTTACTTATTTTGTGATATTAATTTTAGATATGGCATAATATTTGCAATATATTATGTAATATATATATATATATATATATATATATATATATATATTATATATATTTATATTGCATATATATATATATATATAAATATATTTTAATTCATGAGCTCCCATGGAGAAATGACCCCATGAATGCCCATCGGCCCCATGGGGATTCATTCGTATAAAATTCTTTTCAAAATAGAAAAAGAAAAAATTCTTTTAAAACATACTTATAAACTAGAAGTTGGTTGCCATTATAATTGCATGTAATTTCTATAAATAAATGTATATTCTAGATTTTAAAATTTGAAAAAATTACTGAGATTTGATGAATTTCTCTACAATATTCAAACTATATATATGTCTATATATATGAACTTGAAAACACAATGGTAGTATAAGTAAAATGATTGTTTAATCTTTAATCAAGCAAAAAAAATGACAAATTGGAAGACTTCCATCTACCATTATTGAATCCTAATAGCAATATCATAATTTGACATGTTGTGGAAAATACCTCCTACTTCTCAATTGATGAGCTAAAGGGGCTCTTTAATGAACGGTTCATAAGGAATAACACTTGTTGAAGGTTTTTGCAAATGGGGTTGCAAGCTGAGTGGGCTTAACCTTTGGGGAAAAACTTTGTGGTTAAGAGCACTTGAGCTGGAATAGTACTATAATTAGTGATCTCCTAGGAAGGCCAATGCTTCACCTTTGTGAGCATCACCTAGATGCAATGAGTGCTCAGTCGACCATTCATTATCATGAGAGGTGGGCTCTTGTGAACCACTACTCATGAAACATGGGTTAATGAGTTTGACTCATAAAACTACATAGTTGAATCCTGATAGTAATATCACAATTTGACACATTGTAGAAAATACCTCCTACTTATCATTCCATCTACTAATTTGGAAAGGAAATAAAAAAGAAACAACTAGCTCAACACTCTTAAATTATCATCTCAAAAAAGGAATTAGAGGCATTATTTATAGAATATTTATTTACTTAGTAAGTTGGTTTCTAGTTAGTTGTCAAGAGTATTAAGGAATAATATTAATTTTAAACTATAAATTATAGTTGTTAATTCCATTATTAAGTAATTCTTGAATTATTGATCAGAGGATTGGAATTTTTAGATGCATCGAGAATTACAAAATTAGAATGGTTACAAAGGTAGAAGTCACAACTTCAAAGTGACATAATTAAATCAAATCAACTTAATAATATGATTTAGGGAAACTTAGCAAAACAAATGATCTATAGATATAAATAAGTTATATTTTGAATTATTGATAAACTTAGACTAAAATATGAATTCATAGTCAAACAATAATGTTGAGTCAAATCAGAAATTAAATTAATATATCTTGTAATTATCTAATTCCTTCATCTATTCATTTATTTATTGGTTATTAATAAATAATTTCAATAACAAATAGTTATATTAGAATAGACTATTATTCAATTGTGTATTTTATTTAATTCTTGAGTTAATGAAATTGACCTATGTAAAGAATTGGTTAACATAACATTATAGTTGATTGTTTTTTTACCATAATTTAATACTGCAACTCTTGTTAAAAAAATGATTAGGAATGTAGAATTCTTTTATGAGGAGTAGTCTAGCTGATTAAAACTTAGAATTGTATTATAGAAATTCTTTTTTTTTCTAATGAATAATATAATTTCATCGTGATATGACATGTATAGTCATCTAGACCAAATAGGTTACCTTTGTGGTTGAGAATAAGATAAATTTTTTCCTCGATCATATTGAGTCATTTCCTTCCTCACACTATGTGCATAGAGCTTATGATGGCATCATAAACATGATGCCTCAGATGTGCAAAGGTGGTTACATAAGTATGTCTTTCTTTATGTTGTACAATGAACAAAAATTGGGGTTGTTTTATTGTTTAGGTAGAGTAAATAGTGGGCACGACACTAGATCTTTGAAATTTGTAAAGGTAATTTTAGGCCCAAAGGACATAAATGACAATGACAATGTTAGATCACAAGGCTCCATTGTTTAGGAGTTTAAGAACAAGCTAAAGGTTGGAGTACAAGGTGGAGTATTGAGGGAGGGGACTAATTTTTTAGAGCAGAAGGTATTTCCTTTTCAAGAAGAGAAGTGGTAGACCAATTATATCAATATATCAATATTTGACACAAGGTTTTTGAATGCAATTGCCATAGTGCTTATGAAGCATCTTTGGTTGGTTGATACATAATAAAGAATATTAATTTGACAATGACATTTTTTTTTGTTTTACATCACAAGGGAATGAAATTTATAGTGGATACAGTATGCCAAAGGTGGAGGATGAGTAGATGATTACAATAGTCCAACATGCAAATTTAATTGTGAGTTATGATTAATGGGTTTGTGAATGCCAAGGCATTGTGATTTCTTTGTTGGAGCTAGTCCCTATTTCAAGCAAGTAAATGTATAACTATGCTTATCAATAGAAGACACCACCTCAACCTCTTTGTATGGCCCATTGGAGAATTTTGGAATTGTCCTAGTTATAGTCTAGTTGTTCATTCAAACTTGTTAAAGTCATTATTAATGTTTCTTGTTTAGTAGGATGGGTCCCTACAAATAGATCCCCAATATCATATCTGAAAAATAGTATTGCTAAAAATAATTAATTAATCCTAAATGCAAATGATTTATGTCAATCAAAATTATTTTATTCTATACATAAATTTATAAGAATTCTATTTAATTTTTATAAGAAATATTTAGAGAATATTGATTTACTTGATTGAAATAATAATTAAAATTAAAAGTTTAAATTAAACAAATAGAATAATACATCTATAATAAAATTAATCAATAAAATCTAATATACAATATAAATACAATTTTTTTCTACTCTAGTTTTCTTTTCGTATAAAGCCCTCACACTCTTGATTAAATTTTAAAAAAATATTCAAATATTCTATTTTTTTATATTTTATTACCATTTTAAAGCTAATTAATTAACCGTACAGAGCCTGTTTAATAATAATAAACTTATTCTTTCTATTGAGAAACGCCTACCATTTAAAAGTAGATTACCATGTAATTCAAAATGTACGTGTAGTTGATACCATGTAATTTAAAATGTACGTGTAGTTGAATTTACATGCTGTAATCCAGATGTCTTTTACAGTTGAACATCTCTTCCACACATTTATTATGGTGTTGTCTTGTTTAACAGAAGTCTAGATTAAGTGTTTTTGGTTGCCCACAAAAAATTAACCATCCATATATACTTCACATATTTGTCAAGGATGTACAATAGGACTGATTAGTTCTACATTTATGTAACTGTAATGCTTTCATGCTCTTAGTGTGTAGTTTATTCAGCATTGAGGATGGACATGCGTTTTATTACCAAACTGTTGCATGGATTTCCAACAACGTTCTAGTTACATGCTACCTTCCAGTGTCTTTCTTTTCTTGTTTAAACTGCTCTTCATGCAACATTTATGCTCATAGAAAAAGTAGACAAAATCAAATGAAATGCAATAAGGATCATGTTAGAAGTATAGCTGGTATTGAATGATCACTCCTAACATTTAAGACCGAAAAATGTTCATTACATTGAAGGCGTTTCCTCTATGGAGTCTCTCCAGCCAAATCTTTAAATCAACTTCTCAGTTTCATGCAGCAGGTATGTAAGACCATTAATTTAATCTGGATCGTTAACATGTTAATATGGCAATTGAAAGATAGGATTTTTTGGAACACTTGTAGGTGGTTTCCCTGGGTATTTTAGCTGCTGCTGAACTTTGCCACGGAACGGTTTTTGCATGTTTGATCTGATGTTGAAATCTGTTATGGAACAGTGAAAATTTTTCAGAGGTATGTTACTACCTCCACCTTTTTGTCTGCACATTTTAAGCTTAGAATCAATTATATGTGTTAACCATACCAGTTGCATGACTTTGCTTTTAACATATTAAGCTTAGGAAATTTTGCCAAGTATTTGTTTAACTCTTTATCTTTTGTGTGGGTGAGTTGTTAATGAACAGCTGAATTACTTTGCCTAATATTTCCAAGTATTTTGCTAACTCTATATAATCTTTTGTGTCGGTCAGTTAATGAATTGGTAAATTGTTGTTTTAGATTTCTTTTTCCTACCTATAGTGTTTCAACAAAACAGAGGAGTACAGAATATACATTTATTTTAAACTTTTATTTCAATTTTTTTTTCTAGGCATTTATTTTAAATGATGAGGCATTTGAGCATGGGCATAAGCAATCTTAATATTTACTAACAGTAACAAGCATCAGCAATATTGTGCCAGTTTCTTCTCTAAGATATAAGAATGGACTTTGCTCCTAACCCCCTTGAACTTAGATAATTTAGTTTGGAATGTTTTGAATGTAACAAGCGGGGCTGTGCAAGCTTAATTGTTGGTTACCATCTTGAGAGGTGTTTGGGATGTATTGGACTGTAACAAGCGTGGCTGTGCAAGTTTGATTGTTGGTATCCTCAGAGCTATCTGGACACCCTTTTTGCAGGGAACGAAAGATAAAAGTCTACAGACTCCAAAATCCCTTAAATGCTTGTTTCAATACCTCAAGCATCTCTTTAAGCTAATGGAGAAGATACCGCCAAAGCAACAAGCGTCTCTTTAAGCTAAAGGAGAAGATACGCCAAAGAAGGAAGCAGAAAAATATCCTCCAAAGATTGAAGATGATGATGATATGGAATGTAATGTTTGAAATATAGTCTAGTGACTACCTTTGTTAGAAGTATGCATATAATGTTGGCCCTACCTCTGTTGTCCAAGATCTTGTTGATGTTAGAAGGAAAGAATTTGAGTCATGTGATTTTAACAGAAGGATTACGTATGTTTTTCTTTTTCATCATCCATAAATTTCACGGGCTTGATGTTTAGTTTGAAAAAAAAAAAATGGGCTTGATGTTAGTTCGACAAAAAATAAAAAATTTACTCACAGAAATCCCCATATTATCAGACAAGCAGCTTTTGACTGCTAATTGCATTGTATTGAAAGTTTGAGCCTCCTTTGTTAATGAAGCAATTTAAATACTTATCATGAAAAGTAAGAGTATTTCCACAATGTAAGACCAACCATAAAAATACATGCAGCTAAAATCACAACTTTATTTGATTATAGGAATATATCATGAATGCCTTTTACATGGAATTTCCACCAAAGCTCCCTATCAGGTTGCTGCCAGCGTTCCAAAGGGGATGAATCACTTTGATGACTGGTAAATAAAGTAAGAATAGTTCAAAAGTTTCGAGAGATTATGACAACTTTTATAAGGCCTAGACATAAGCTGTTGGGGAAAATACTAGCCAGGATACCTGAGATAGCATATTGGCTGACAAAAATAGTTTTAATTTACAATTATGCTAGACATCTCATCTATGATTTTCAACACGAGCCCTTCCTTGCAAGAGAGTACATATGGAAGTGAATGATCAGCTGCTAAATAAAGCTGGACAAACTGTCACAGCTATTCCATATAGCAACTAAATGGCCTAGGCTTATTGGCAATTCAGACCACTCCTCTTCACCGTAATTGAACAGCCTATAATCCCCCTTCACAATATCAGATCTCTTCATACGACAAATAAGTCGAGTAATTTCAAATATATTATTTAGAAAAAAGAGGGAATAAAGAAATGAAATGTCTTTACCTGTAGCTATAAAATAAGAATGATTCCACAATATTTACCATAAAAACAACCTAGATTAGTCCACTTTTTAGCCTTTCCATACGGGCTTGAAGAACAGATAATGCCTTATCATCCTTTGGACGAGCATCACCAGACTGTGGCGATGCTTCTGGACTAGAAGAATTATTTAACTGAGGGGCACCAACTTGAGAGATTTCTAGTTGCAACAATCCATTGGAATATGAATTCGAATATCCAATCATAGGATTTCTAGCAGCAACATCCTATATGATTTTCATTCTTTCTCTAATTGCGTCCAATTTGCCACGTGGAGCAGAGTTACTTGACTTGTTTTCACCTTTTACAACAACCATATTTGATAAGTTTCTAATATTCTATAGAAAAGTGAAACCTCAACAATGAGGGCAATATACAGTGCATTTTCTACCTTCTGTAAAATTGTTTCCGTCGTATTGACCAGCTAGGTAATGTATCTGTGAAAGCTTCCTTGTATAATATTGATCATAGGCCCCAGCATGAAAAGCTCCAATGCCATTTCCATCTACAGGCTCCTGACGGTAGGAGAGGAAGTTTGGAACCAAATGTTATTATTTACTAACAGAAATCCCCACATTGTTGGTTCTTGTGGAATGATGCTTAGTCTGGATCTTACTGTTCCTTAATTACTTACTCTCCTCCGCTATTGGAATCCACGGCTGTCTGCACACAAATGTGCAACTGAAATTCCATTCGTCGCCCATGAATCATAGATCACTTAATTTGAAATTTACATAGCAACAGAACTAAATAAAATAAACATACCAAAAAATTGTTGGAAAACGTAATCACAATCACCAAGTAAATGCAATCACGTTCATCTTCCAAAAGTCAAACAAGACACAGCTCTACAGAATTTAATATGGCAGAAGTCTATTAATGTATTGGTTATCCTTATCTTATCTTCACACCTATCCTTCTGCTATAAATGCATCTTTCTGGAGCTATGATAAACATTATCGAGAGTGGTCTCTGATAGCAGATATCAGAAGAACTCAGCAGAGTTCTGAATCTTCATTTATAATGTGTTGAGATCAATTAAGTGTTTTAGTGCAGCAGCAATGTGATGTTTATTATCTTTTTATTGTAATGCTTTCTGTTTTTTTTTATATTATTTCTCTCATCTCCCTCCGATCCTTCAGTTGGTATCAGAGCTAGGATAACAGCAAAGGGAGATGATGTTTGGTGAAGCCACAGCCATGCTAAAAGAAATCGGTATTGCAGATCTGGAGGAGTAAAGGAGATCCTTGTGCAGAAATCAAGCTGCCCATAAGGAAGTAGAGGAAGCCGCTATACAGATGGTGATCGCGATGCTTGAAGATCATAACCAAACAGTTTCCAGTCAAGAGGAGATCGCTGACTGAAAAAGACAAAGGAGTTTTGTTTCATGAAGATAGTTGTTTGATCAAAGTCAAAGCTACCAAAAGAAAATAGCTCAAGTGGAGAAGTCGCTGTAAGTATGAGATCACTAACAAGGAGATTATTGCGAGCCAAAATCCAAGTCGTCGCTGCCATAGTGGATCGCTGTTGTTTCAAAAACGGCGCAACAAATATAATCGCTAGTGTATGAAGGAAAAGGCCATTCAAAGAGGTCCCTATCAAAGAAAAAGGAGCAAAATCGATGAATTGTTGAAGCCGCCTCAGGATAAGGCAAGCAAGTGCAGATCCGAGAGAATAACGAGCAAAGAAAAGATGAGCAGCCAGTCTTCAGTGTCAAGGTAAATTGTTGTATTTGAAGAATAGCCAAAGCCAAGATCGTTGTTTTGAAGTTGCAGATTGATCAAGGGTTTCAAAGGCAAGTTCTTGTCCATGTGGTAGTCAACATTGTTGCCAAGCTGGAAATAGAGACTGTTTGAAAGGCCGCAGCCTGGTCAAAGGATCGTTGCAGATTGCAGCATTTTGGAGAAGAGCTAGATCTACAGCTATTGAAGACGTCCAACCAAAGGAATAGTGAATGCAAGTGAAACTGCTGAACAAAGCGGAATCGCAGTCAAGTGCAAAGGCAAAGGTGAGTTAAAATAATTTTCAATGGGAAAAGTTGGTAAGCGTGTTAAAAAGGAAAAATAAAATTTGGAAGAAGAAGTGTTAAATGTTAAGCAATGCAATTTAAAATTGATTGCAGATTTAAGGGAGATAGGAAAGGAAAGATATGAATATTTTTGTGAAAGAGATAATTTGGAAAAAGAATTGGAAAATGTTATAGAAAAGAATGAAGAGTTGAAATAAATTTTAAAGTTGTTTGATGAAATTAAAAAGAAGAATGAAGATTTGAAAGGAAAGTAAAGTTAGAAAAAGAAAATGCTTTACAAAATGATGAGATATTGCGATTGAATGAACAAAATAGTCAGTTTGATCAGATGCTAGTAGTCTGCCAAAAAGAAAATGAATGTTTGAAATCAAAGGCATTAGTTTGTGATGTCTCATGTAGCATAGAAGATATGTGTTGTTCATTTGATCAATCAGATGGTAGTTGTGATTTGGCTGAAGCTATTCCTGAGAAAGAATGTAAGGATGGAAATGATAATGTGTTTGAATGTGCAAATATGGCCAATTGTTTTGAAATAATGTTGGCTTGAAAATTATGAAGAATATGGGATACAAAAGAAAAGGTTTGGGCAAGAATGAGCAGGGAATCATAGAGCCCATTGAGCCAATAATGAGGTTAAAGTATGTAGGTCTTGGATATGTAACAGGTAAGAAAAATGATGTTCGAAATGTAATAGGCTCAAACAAATTAGTTCAAGGAATGCAATATATGCAGTGTTCCCATTGTAATAGGGAAGGACATAGGAAAGAAATGTGTTGGGATCTACATTTGTGTAGCATCTATGATTTGAAATCTCATTCTGAAAAGACGTGTTGGAATAGAGAAGATATGAAAGAATCTATGCAAATGGATTGTCGATGGAGAAATGGATCAAGTTGGAAAGAGATTATAGATATGTTGACAAAGTTGTTCAAGTATAAGGGTTCATATGTGATGAATGATAGAAATCAAGAGAAATTTAAAGGTTTGAGAAATGTGACTAATATTGTCTTGTAAGACATCAAGAAAAATGAAAAACCACAAATAGTGAGTTTACAGGAAGTGTACTTCTAGATTTTATATGATCTAAAGATTAGTTGAAGATGAAGGTGCATGAAGATACCAAGTTCAATTGTTATCATTGATGATGTGATAAATTTAAGTTCTTGTAGGAAAATGTAGTAGCATGAAGAACAATACTTTCCGAAAATGAAGAAATTGAATTTGAGTTATGCAGATCAGAAGATCAGTTGACAACTAAGTTGACAAAAGAAATTTTAAAGACAAAGAAATATTTGAGTATCTATGAGATTGTTTGGACACTCTATATGGTGGTAGTTGTGATTAAGGGAGAGTGTTGGAAAACGTAATCACAACCACCAAATAAATGCAATCACGTTCATCTTCCAAAAGTCAAACAAGACGCAACTCTACATAATTTAATATGGCATAAGTCTATTAATGTATTGGTTATCCTTATCTTATCTTCACACCTATCCTTCTACTATAAATGTATCTTTCTAGAGCTATGATAAACATTATCAGGAGTGGTCTCTGATAGCAGATATTAGAAGAACTCAACAAAGATCTGAATCTACATTTGTAATGTGTTGAGATCAATTAAGTGTTTTAGTGCAGCAATAATGTGATGTTTATTATCTTTTTATTGTAATGCTTTCTATTTTTTTATATTGTTTCTCTCATCTCCCTCTGATCCTTCATTTGGTATCAGAGCTAGGATAACAACAAAGGGATATGATGTTTGTTGAAGCCACAATCAAGCAAAAGAAATCTGTAGAGATTGGAGAGAGAAGAAATTTGTTGCAGTAGGAAGTGAATAGAAGTCACAGCTTGCAAAGAAGAAGATGCCTCTTAAAAGGCCATTGGAGGACTGATTGGAGAAAGAAACTCCAACTAAAAGAAAGAACAAGGAATCTTTGAAAGAAAGGCACAAAAGAAGCCAATATCAACTCAACTATCCAAGTTGCAATTTGAAAGGTGAAGTTCCCGCTATGAGAAGATTATAATTGAATCGTTATTTTTATTTGTGGGTTTGTTTTGCATCTAAGAATCACAGTTTTTCTCAAGCTAAGGATATTGAGATCGGTGCACCATCCAACACCAAATGTCATTGAATTTAAAGGTTTCATAAGATCATCAAAGGATTGTAGAACATATCACAATTTTCGAAGGAGTAAAAAGTCTTTGTCAACGAAAGTTGAGAGTGCAGATCGCTATTCTAAGGATTCAAAGTGCCCAATCAAGGAAAAGTGGAGATCGCAAGGTTTGAGGAGTAGATTCTAGAGCTGAACTGAAATTTTAAGCCCTACCATTCAAAGGTAGAAAGTTGTTTGGAAAGAGAAGCCACCTATAGAAAGAGATTGTTGGAAAGCACGCGGCCACAAGAGGAAATCAATGCTAGACAAAGACAAAAATAAAGGAAATCTGCCCAAAGTCACAATAGTTGCCACTGCCAAGCAAGAAGAGAAATCACTTGGTCGATGGGAGGAGGTTCAAGGTTATCATAAATTAACTGTGTTTGCAAAAGATTGGAAAAGAGATCCACTAGAGATTGATTTGTAAAAGAAGTTTGATATTGATGTAGCATTAGAAGGAGGTGAATCTTTGTGAAGTAGTTTGCAAATTTAGAAAAGGAAAGTTGTCAAAGGCGGTTGAAAAGTGCCAACCGATGTTAGGATCCTTGAGCACCAATAGTGTAGCTCAAAAGAAGGTGTTAAAAAAGGAAAGTGTATCACACCTGAACCTACGATGGACTGGTGAAGAATGCCAAAGCTTGTTGGAATTTAATGTTTCCTGAGCCTTTGCTCATCCATCAGTGCCCTTGCTGCCTTCACCTATCTGTCAAGAGCCCTTCTATTTTGGGGATCTTCCCTGCAGCTCCTGACAGCTCCAGAATTTATTAAGGTAGCTGATTTTGAATTCAACATTTACTACGGTAGGTGATTTCAAATTTTTGAGAGGGAATGTTTGTCTTGGACAAAATGGATAGAAGGCAGATTATTCTATCAGTTGAAAAAAAAGTTGGAAAAAGTTGAGAGAAAAAGTTAGAGAAAAAAATTACAGTAGCAGACTGTGAGAAGAACATTATCTTTGTGCTTCCAAAAGCTCCTAAACAATAGCAACTGTTTGTTATTTGTAAGAGCAGTGATTGCTCCAGGTAGAGCTCTGCGTAGCTATTGACGGAGAGTTGTTGATAGCTCCCGATCATTACCAGTCTGGTTGAGCAGCTTTTGATTACTCCTAGAAAGTTGTAATAGTTTTTTGTTTTGTCATTTCCAGTTTGATTAATAGTGAATCAAAGTTGCATGTCTCCTTGTTGTTTCCACATTTGAAGTTTGGGTATTTCCAGCTTGATTGGAAAATAGAGCAACAACTCTATGTTTTGTGTTTTGCATTTGTGGTTTTCAAATCTCTACATGGTATCAGAGCCATAGGCCCCATTTCCTTGTGAGTTTGTGCATTTGTTTTTCTCGGTGTTGAGTTTTTTGTTCTAGGAGACATGGCTGGAGATGAAGCAAGGAGTTGGCAATAGCCTCCATCCTTTAATAGACAAAACTATGACATTTGAGCCAAGAAGATGAGGACCATCATGTTGGCAAATGATTTGTGGACATCACTCACCCAGCTGCATTTGCAGCTCTCACAAATAACCAGAAGACCCAGCTGAAGGAGCAAAGGAAGAAGGATGCAAAATCTTTGAGTTTGATCGAAGCAGCCTTGACAGAGTCCATTTTTCCCAGAATAGCAACAGCTGAGTATGGAAAAGAAGCTTGGGAAATCCTTGAAACTAGCTACAAAGGGATTGATAAAGTCAGAGGTGTGAAGCTCCAACTACTTCGAAGAGAGTTTGAAGTTATTGAGATGAAAGAAGGTGAGTTTGTTGCAGACTTTCAAACAAGGTTATCTAGTTTCTTGAACCAGTTGAGAGCAAATGGAGATGTGATAGAGGAGTTGAAGATTGTTGAAAAACTTCTTTGATGTCTACCCACGAAGTATGATCCTCTTGTCATTGCTATTGAAGCAACGAAAGACCTTTCTACTTTGACAATGAATGAGTTAATGGGTTCTCTCCATACCCATGAGCAATGTTTAAAAAAGTCTGCTACTACTTCCCATGAGCAAGATTTCAAAGCTCAGTCAAATGCAAGAGGCAGAGGGAGAGGTAGAAATGGCTCCCGAAGAGGTAGAGGTAGATCCATTCAAGGAAATGCTAGTGGAGAAAGCTCGGGACGAGCAAGCAGCTCTCAAAACAACTCCCGAAGAGGCACAAAGAACAAAAATTCGAGTGGGAGAAGTGACAAGAGCAACATTGAGTGCTACTACTGTCACAAGTTTGGACACTATGCTAGTGAGTGCTGGAAGAAGCACAGTAATCAACAAAGAAAAAATGCTAATATTGTTGATTCAAATGTGGCTGAAGGAAATCAGTCCACAGCCTTCATCATGTGCAATGTTGGTGAAGAAGGAAGCCTCGAAGTCTGGTACTTGGACAATGGTTGCAACAACCACATGAGTGGTAATGAAAGTCTTTTTTCTTTCATTGACACAAATGTTACATCAGAAATTAGAATGGGGAAAAATGGAGTTGTTCCTGTCAAAGGAGAAAGATCTATCATGATCCGCACCAAGCAGGGTGAAGAGAAGGAGGCTCAAAATATGTTCTTTGCACCGGGGTTAAAGCATAACCTCATGAGTGTAGGATAGCTGATCCGGAATGGATATAAAGTGCTGATGGAGAAGGGAAAATGTGTCATTTATGACAAGAATGAGAGAACAAAGGTGTTTGCAGCAATACCAATGACAAAGAACCGGTTGTTTCCATTGAAGATTGAGACGTGTTTGTCATCTCAGTCTGTTGCAGCACCTCTCATTAATGGAAAATGTACAGTAGTACAACTTGCAACCCTCAAGAGCACCATTGAAGACCCCTCCAAGCTATGGCATCTCAGGTATGGACATCTAGGCTATGCTGGTTTAAGTATTTTATCCAAAAGCAAGATGGTTGATGGTTTGCCAAGGATAGTAGAGTCTAATGTTAGATGTGAGGTTTGCATTTTGGGCAAGCAACATAGGCAGCCCTTTCAATCAGGAAAATCTACAAGGGCAAGAGCACCATTGGAGTTGGTGCACACGGATTTGGTAGGCCCTATGCAAATCACTTTCATTAGTAATAGCAGATTTTTTATGACCTTTATTGATGATTACAGCCGTAAGACATGGGTTTATTTTTTGCAGCACAAGTCTGATGCATTTAATAAGTTTTTGTTGTTTAAAGCCCAAGTTGAAAAAGAGAGTGGACATTTTATTAAAGTCCTAAGGTTAGATAGAGGAGGAGAGTATACCTCCAATTGTTTTGTGATTTTTTGTAGGCAAAATGGCATAAAAAAGGAGCTTACAACCAGTTATACTCCACAACAAAATGGAGTGGTTGAAAGGAAAAATAGAACCATCGTAGAGATAGCAAGAAGCATGCTAAAAGAAAAAGGACTCCCTACAGAATATTGGGGAGAGGTTGTTACAACAGTCGTGCATTTGATTAATAGAAGTCCAACTAAGGCAGTCCATGACAAGATACCTCAAGAGGCATGGACAAAACGAAGATGGACAATTGAACACTTGAGAGTGTTTGGATGTGTGGCTTATGCACACGTGCCTAAAGAGAAAAGGCAAAAATTGGATGACAAGGGTGAAAAGTGCATTTTCACAGGCTACAGTGAAGAGTAAGCCTGCCCCAACACCAATAGTCATAGGTCTTAAGTTGAGCAAGGAAGATTGCAACAACAATGTGGATCCAACCATGTATAAAAGTTTGGTTGGAAGCTTGATGTATTTGATAGCAACTAGGCCGGATATAATGCATGGAGTGAGTCTGATTTCCAGATTCATGGAGACTCCAAGAGACACCCATTGGCAAGTGGGTAAGAGAATCCTGAGGTATGTAAATGGTACTTAAGGATATGGCATGTTGTACACAGTAGCAAAAGAATATGGGCTAGTTGGTTAAACTGACAGTGATTGGGCAGGAAGTTTGGATGATAGGAAGAGCACTTCGGGCTATGTATTTCATTTGGGTTCGGGTGCTATGTCTTGGGCTTCTAAGAAGCAACCTGTTGTTTCCCTATCAATAGTTGAAGCTGAGTATATAGCAACAAATGTAGCACCATGTCAGACTATTTGGCTGAGAAGAATCTTGGCAGATTTGAAAGAAGAAACAAGAGGATGGAATAGTGATCTATTGTGACAATGTTTCATCAATAGCTTTGACAAAAAATCCTACGTTTCATGGAAGAAGCAAGCATATTGAAATCAGGTATCATTTCATTCATGAATTGGTTGAAAATGGTGAAATTAAAATGGAGTTTTGCAGGTCTGAGCAGCAACTAGCAGACATATTCCCCAAGCCTTTGAGCATTGACAGTTTTGTGCACCTAAGGAGCAAATTGCGCGTTGTTGATCTAGATTAGATTTGATATTCTTGTTTTGTCAGCTCAGAACAAAGGGGGAGTGTTGGAATTTAATGTTTCTTGAGGCTCTGCTCATCCATCAGTGCCCCTGCTGCCTTCACCTACCCGTCAAGAGCCCTTTTGTTTTGGGGATCCTCCCTACAGCTCCTGACAGCTCCATAATTCATTAAGGTAGCTGATTTTGAATTCAACATTGACTACGGTAGGTGATTTCAAATTTTTGAGAGGGAATTTTTGTCTTGGACAAAATGGATAGAAGGTAGATTATTCTATCAATTGGAAAAAGAGTTCGAAAAAGTTGATAGAAAAATTTAGAGAAAAAGATTGCAGCAGCAAACTATGAGAAGAACATTCTCTTTGTGCTTCCAGAAGCTCCTAAACAACAGTAGTTGTTTTTTATTTGTAAGAGCAATGATTGCTCCAGGTAGAGCTCTACGTAGCTCTTGACAGAGAGTTGTTGATAGCTCCTGATCATTACCAGTCTAGTTGAGCAGCTTTTGATTACTCCCAGAAAGTTGTAATAGTTTTTTGTTTTGAGTTTGTTTTTAGTTTTGTCATTTCCAGTTTGATTAATAGTGAATCAAAGTTGCATGTCTCCTTGTTGTTTCCGCATTTGAAGTTTGGGTATTTCCAACTTGACTGGAAAACATAGCAGCAGCTCTGTGTTTTGTGTTTTGCATTTGTGGTTTTCAAATCTCTACAAGCTCGTGGTTAGAGCATCCCAACGAAAAACTAGGATTTCCTACGTTCGATCTATGAAACTTGAAGATTGTAGATGCAAAAGCATCAATTCTCATAATTGAGATTAAGGGGGAGTGTTGGAGAGAGTAATCTCAACAACTTTATTAATTTCTCCAGTTGCATCTGTCTTCTCATATCCACCGTATCAACCTCCATATCCCAACATTAAAACGAAAGATTTGATATTATCTACTCCAACTACTTAGCTTGTTGACTGATAGATAATGGCTATTAGCTCTCTATCATCCATAAGTCTATATATTGATAGAGTCTGTATTGTTAAACTTACTCTCAAATGAGTCCACCTCTGTAGAGTTGTAAGTGTAATCTCTAAGCTGTAAGGGTAGAGTTGTAAGGGTATGAGTTGAAGCTCATGAGTCTGTAATATTTCTACTTGATTAATAGAATGTTTATGTCTACATTATTTTTTGTTCTCTATCCCTTTTAAATTCTATCAACTGATATTAGAGCCTAGTCTCAACGGGATCATATATTGAAGTTATGGTCTATAGGATAATAACTACTCTAGGAATTGACTAGTCTCAAACTTCTTAGAGCTCTTTGAGACTAGGCTCTGATACCAGTTGAACTTATGATATATGATCCCTTTGAGACTAGGCTCTGATACAATTAAATTATCCTATGGTATTAAAGCCTAGTCTCAAAGGGATATATTTTGTGATAACTTCAATACAGTCCATAAGTTTTAGCTTGCTGATGGTGGAATCCATGTGACCATTCATACTACTATGCTCATCGAGATCCTCTCTATCCATAGTGCTGAAATCGTTGTTAGAAATCTATGGAAAATTGTTGTTTGTTTTGTTTTGTAGATATAAAGGAGCTGATTATATGAGGAAGAATCCATAGGAGTGTTGTTGCTACCAATAAGACAAAAACCACAGAGATCTTTGCCAAGTTGAATGAAAGAGGTTGTCACTGCCTAGAGAATCACTTGGATAGTGATGTCAAAAGATGGGAGAAAATAAAGTCACCCAATCAAGGAAAAGTGTATATCGCAAGGTAAATTCAGATCATTGAAATTGATGTTGTTTTTGCAGCTGGTGTTGTAATTTGGATTGTAGACATGTCGCCTTGTTCAGTCAACAAAGGAGAAGGAGAGGTCATTGTGAAAAAATAACAAAGGAGATCGAAGGAATAAAAGGAGTCTTCAAAGATTGCAAAGATTTGTTTGTTGTTGATCGTAGTCTTCCACAAAGAAATCATTGATTTCTTTTTATTGAGTTGTTATCACAGTTTGAATCCATCCCTCATAAGCAAGAGTTTACAAGCCACAAAAATTGGAAGAAAGAAGCCACTGCTCAAGGTAAAAGGTCATCGATATATACTTGAGCTGTTGTATAAAAAGTAATTGAAAAAGTTGTTGTGCCAAAAGTCTCCATAGATCCAAAGATGGAGATCTAAGTGAAAAGAAGCCTATCAAAGTTGCCAAGTCACCAAGCAAAGGAAATGAGCTTCAATATTGATGCAAAAATAAACAAAGAGATCTGCAACTATTTCTAAAATTCGTTGGCTTGAGCCGCTTAAAGTGCAGTTGAAAAAGAGATTTGAGTTTATCAGAAAACCCAGTTAATATGGAGATTAATAGTTATGTCATCCCTCAAGATAAAGCAAAAGAGGAATTCATCCATAAATGGATCGTAGTCATGAAGAAGTATTCTCGATGCAAAAAAAAAAATGTGGGTTTTATAAAGAAACTGCTGTAGTGCTCAGTTACACAACCATAGATACATGTTGTTGTTGGAAGGAGGTCGCTTGAAGAGGAGACATGTGAAGCTTTCAGAACAGTGAGAAAGAGGAGTTGCTAAAGAAGCTCAGAAGATCAGTGGACAGACAAGTCAAGTTGTAAAAGATGGTTGAAAAGTGCCAACTGATGTTAGGATCCCCGAGCATCTGCAAAGTGACTCAATGGGAGGTGATGACGAAAAAAAGTGTTTCACACTTGAACCGACGATGGAATGGTAATAAGAAGACCAAAGCTTGTGGTTAGAGCATCCCAATGGAAAACTAGGATTTCCTAGGTTTGATCCATATAATTTGAAGATGGTAGATGCCAAAGCATCAATGAAAAAAATAAGAAAGAAATTGGAATTTGTAGTTGACATTAAGGGGAAGCGTTGGAATACCTAATCTCAACTACTGCATTGAATTTTCTAGCTGCACATGTCTTCTCAAATCTTCTCATATCATCCTCCATATCTCAACATTAAAGACTAAGATTTTATCCTATCTCCTTTAGCTACTCTAGTTACTATAGTTCGTTGACTGGTAGTTATTGACTAATGGTTGTAATTGCTTGATTGCCAATATATTGTTGACTATGTATTGCTTTCTACTCACTCTCAAATGAATCCAGCTCTCTAGAGCTATAAGTGTAAGCTCTAAGTTGTAAGGGCAGAGCTGAAGCTCATGAGTCTGTAATATTTCTATTTGATTAATAGAATGTTTATGTTTGCATAATTTTTTGTTCTTTGTCCCTTTTAAATTCCATCAATTGGTATCAGAGCTAGGATAACAACAAAGGGAGATGATGTTTGGTGAAGCCACAACCATTCAAAAAGAAATCGCTATTGCAGATCTGGAGGAATAAAGGAGATCGTTGTGCAGAAATAAAGCTTCCCATAAGGAAGTAGAGGAAGCCACCATACAGATGGTGATCACAATGCTTGAAGATCATAGCCAAACAATTTATAGTCAAGAGGAGATCGCTAACTGAAAAAGACAATGGAGTTTTGTTTCATGAAGATAGTTGTTTGATCAAAGTCAAGGCTAAAAAAAGCTAATCACTCAAGTGGAGAAGTCGCTATAATTATGAGATCGCGAACAAGGAGATTATTGCGAGCCAAAATCTAAGCCATCGCTGCCATAGTGGATCGCTATTGCTCCAAAAAAGATGCAACAAATATAATCGCCAGTGTATGAAGAAAAAGGCCATTCAAAGAGGCCCCTATCAAAGAAAAAGGAGCAAAATTGATTGTTGAAGCCGCCTAAGGATAAGGCAAGCAAGTGAAGATCCGAGAGAATAATGAGCAAAGAAAAGATGAGCAGCCAGTCTTCAGTGTCTAGGTAAATTGTTGTATTTAAAGAATAGCCAAAGCCAAGTTCGTTGTTTTGAAGTTGCAGATTGATCAAGGGTTTCAAAGGCAAGTTCTTGTCCATGTGGTAGTCAACATTGTTGCCAAGCTGGAAACAAAGATTGTTTGAAAGGCCATAGCCTAGTCAAAGGATCGTTTTAGATTGTAGCATTTTGGAGAAGAGCTAGATCTACAACTATTGATGATGTCCAACCAACGGAATAGTGAATGCAAGTGAAACTACTGAACAAAGCAAAATCATAGTCAAGTGCAAAGGAAAAGGTGAGTTAAAATAATTTTCAATGGAAAAATAAAATTTGGAAGAAGAAGTGTTAAATGTTAAGCAATGCAATTTAAAATTGATTGCAGATTTAAGGGAGATAGGAAAGAAAATATATGAATATTTCTGTGAAAGAGATAATTGAGAAAAAGAACTAGAAAATGTTAAAGAAAAGAATGAAGAGTTAGAAGAAATTTTAAAGTTGTTCGATGAAATTAAAAAGAAGAATGAAGATTTGGAAAGGAAAGTAAAGTTGTTAGAAAGAGAAAGTGCTTTACAAAATGATGAGATATTAAGATTGCATGAACAAAATAGTTAGTTTGATCAGATGCTAGTAGTCTACCAAAAGGAAAATAAATGTTTGAAATCAAAGGCATCAGTTTGTGATGTCTCATGTAGCATAGAAGATCTATGTTGTTCATTTGATCAATTAGATGATAGTTGTGATTTAGCTAAAGCTATTCCTGATAAAGAATGTAAGGATGGAAATGACAATGTGTTTGAATGTGCAAATATGGCTAGTTGTTTTGAAAATAATGTTGGCTTGAAAATAATGAAGAATATGGGATACAAAGGAAAAGGTTTGGCCAAGAATGAGTTGGGAATCATAGAGCCCATTGAGCCAACAATGAGGCCAAAGTGTGTAGGTCTTGCATATGTAACAGGTAAGAAAAATGATGTTACAAGTATAACAGGTTCAAACAAATCAGTTCAAGGAATGAAATATATGTAGTGTTCTCATTGTAATAGGGAAGGACATAGAAAATAAATGTGTTGGGATCTACATCCGTGTAGCATCTGTGGTTTGAAAAATTATTTTGAAAAGACATGTTGGAATAGAGAAGATATGAAAGAATCAATGAAAATGGATTGTGGATGGTGAAATGGATCAAGTCAGAAAAAGATTACAAGTATGTTGACAAAGTTGTTCAAGTATAAGGGTTCATATGTGATGAATGATAGAAATCAAGAGAAATTTAAAGGTTTGAGAAATGTGACTAATATTGTCTTGTAAGACACCAAGAAAAATGAAAAACCACAGATAGTGAGGTTACAGGAAGTGTACTTCTAGATTTTATATGATCTAAAGAAGAGTTGAAGATGAAGGTGCATGAGGACACCAAGTTCAATTGTCATTATTGACGACGTGATAAAACTAAGTTCTTATAGAAAAATGCAATAGCATGAAGAAGAGTACTTTCTTGAAATGAAGAAATTGAATTTGAGTTATGCAGATCAGAAGATCAACTGACAAGTAAGTTGACAAAAGAACTTTCAAAGAAAAGGAAATCTTTTAGTATCTATGAGATTGTTTGGGTACTCTAAATGGTGGTAGTTGTGATTAAGGGAGAGTGTTGGAAAACGTAATCACAACCACCAAATAAATGCAATCACGGTCATCTTCCAAAAGTCAAACAAGACGCAGCTCTACATAATTTAATATGGTGGAAGTCTATTAATGTGTTGGTTATCCTTATCTTATCTTCACACCTATCCTTCTGCTATAAATGTATCTTTCTGGAGCTATGATAAACATTATCTGGAGTGGTCTCTGATAGCAGATATCAAAAGAACTCAGCAGAGTTCTGAATCTAAGTGTTTTAGTGCAGCAACAATGTGATGTTTATTATCTTTTTATTGTAATGCTTTCTGTTTTTTTTTTATATTGTTTCTCTCATCTCTCTCTGATCCTTCAGTCTGTTGAGTTCAATGCTGAGATTTGGAATATAATTTAGCCAATAGACTAGGCTCTGATACCATATGATTTAGCTAAAACTTATGGATTGTATTAGAGCCTAGTCTCAAAGGGATCATATATTGAGCCTTTCAAACTTATGGATCATATTGAAGTTATAACTTGAATTTTATCCCTTTGACTACGAACCAGGCTCTGATACCATATGATGCTTAGTCTGGATCTTACCACTCCTTAATTACTTACTCTCCTCCCCTACTGGAATCCACGGCTGTCTGCACACACATGTGCAACTGAAATTCCATTCGTCGCCAATGAATCATAGATCACTTAATTTGAAATTTACATAGCAACAGAACTAAATAAAATAAACAGACCAAAAAATTAGTATTGTAATCTGCTTCGAAGTCTCGTGAAAGGAAGGAATACAGATAAATAGAGCAAATGTTTTCAAAAAACCCAATGTCACACAGTAGTCTCAGAACTGAATTCTCTAGGGTTGCCATTTTTGGTGATATCTATCTCTAAACTGTAAACACATTTTTGTTTTAATACCTACTGTTAATAATTTATTGCCAGGTTTATTATCTTTTTTGCAGTGCTTGACAACTGAAAAAGCAAGGAAAAAAGTACTTCACACACGTTTTCCCAATTTACTTACACTAACAATTTTAATTTAAATAATTCACATCCGCTAGAAACATAGAGTTGATATCATCTCCCTCCAACCTCGATTCAAAATAATTTAAATGTTTGATGGCATAATATATCTTTCAAATAATAAAAAACAAATATTATAATATCGTATATAGCTATATTGATTCGTTACTGCTAAATATATGTCAATGCTAAAAAAGTTGGTATCAAAAAACCTAACTAGACAGCCACCTAAAGACATCAGCGGTACGAAGAACTTGATAATAGTTTGATGTTTTTCAGCTACTTCTGGCAGCTCTATTCTTATAAATTTTTTGCTTTGATCAATAAAAAAAATGGTATCAAACTTTATGGTAAGAAAAAATAACGAAACGTTGGAGTTGTAGGTGGGGATCCACCATAGAAATCGAAACCTTTTAATTTAGAGCTTGTTCTATAAGCGTGGATTGCAGTGATATGTAAATTATAAAAAAATATATAAGCAATATTTAAATACAATATTTATATTTTAATATTGGATATTATTAAAAAATATATAACTCTTTTATTAGATTTTAGTTTGTATAAGATTATATTATATACATTAAAAATAATATATTATATCTATTATCTTATATTATTTGTATATTGTTGATTATATTTATTTTAATATATTGCTTTACAATATAATCATATATAGTTTGTACTTGATGTTTTATTGGATTGTATGATTATAGCCTTCCTATATGTCATTGTAGACCTCAAACACATGTGATCTATAAAATAACTTATTTTTGACATATATTTATGTTGGTATTTAAATTATCAGTATTTTCATTTATTTATATTCAAAGTTTCAATTTCACACAATGTTATCTCTTTCAACTATCTCAAATATTTAGTTATGTTATTTCAAATTTTTATCACAACTTTCTATACCTTTCAAGTCAAATTTAAAATTGCAATAATCTATTCTCCTTGGTATGAAAATATACATTCTAAAACCAACTTACTTTGATCCATAGCATACCTTGTAGTGGAAGTGCAAGATGAAATCATGCAAGAAAAATGTTGTCATCATAATTAAATGCAACAATTACGATACCATGCAAAGAAAGATAGTCATAATGCAAGGAGACATGAAAGACGTCACACCCTCCAAGAAGCAACCGCCACAACTACTTCTGCCCACTCATATAGCCCCTCCCACTTACAAACACCAACTCCTCAAATGAACCCTACAGTTCAACCTATATCATTTTCTGAAGTATACCCTCCTCTACCTTTCCCTAAAAAATATCACACCGCAAGAAATATCTTTCATTCAAAGTTGGATAAACTTTAAACCATGCCAACATGTCTAGTTTGCATGGAAAAATATCTAGGAATTAAAACTAGGCAATTAAATGGTATATGTACTTGTTACAGATGCTTTTCAGAAACAAATGGCCACCGCTTCTCAAAGTGGCACAACATGGACCCTAGAGAGCAACCTACTTGTTGGCAACAACTAACTCAAATTGAAGAGATGCTAATAACAAGGGTTACTTGTGTCCTTTAGGTCACCTACGCGAAGGGGGGCAGTTAAAATACAGTGGCCACACTGTTTGTTTTCCTCAAAATATATCTGCAATTGCAACTTACTTTCCAAGGCATATAAATGATCTGGATATACTCATTGTGAATAAAAAAAATCTAGAATCTCAACAATATAGTTTATATGTTAGTAGAGGACATGTTCATGACACATTACTATATAAGATCTATAATGAACTTTACTACAAATATGTGTAGCTAGATGAGTCATCTTTATCATGCTTCCCTATTTCTTCCACATGCATCTCTGACCATCTATATGCTACAACTTGAAATCCTGATCACACCAAAGAAATATTCATGCAAACAAATGATCCAGACGATTTCTTATTACAGGAAAATATGCAAACCGCATCGTCATTTGTGGCAAACCTCTCCCTACACATAGAGAGGTTGAAGAGTTGTGTGATATGTTACACCTAGGAGAAGGATTACCAACTCCTATCATTAATTGGCCACCTATTTCTCTATCACCCATAAATGAATACACCACTGAAGGTTTATTTATGATGGCCTTCCCTACTTTGTTTCCAAAAGGTGAACGAATCTTCAACCAAAAAAATATGAAAGAAGTTAAGCTAAATGAATATGCTTTCCATTTTCTAAGGTACCATGATAATAGGTTTGGCTAGCACCCAAGGTTTAAATACTTCATCCTTAATATAATCATGCATCATTGAATCCAAGCAACAACATGTGTTTTTGTCTACAAAAACTAGATAGTCATTTACCGTCAACAATCTTTGACCTTCACCAAAGACTAAAGGACCTCCCTGATGACAAACTAGCTGACCAATTAGTGTGCTTTGGATCATCAATATGTGATACAAAACCATTTTAGAACCAACGTAGGGGTGAGTTGTTAGACATGGTCACTCAAATTGGTTTCCCAACACTTTTTCTTACCCTTAGTGCAACTGATACTAAATGACTAGACTTGTATAGTGTCATGTCATCTACCACACCCAATTATCCTAAATAAGGTTCTAGGTGGAGGCTACAAAATATAGTCTAAAATCCACACCTTACTGCACTTTACATGCACCATAGATTAACTACTTTTCAAGAGGAGGTATTGGAAAAGCTTCTATGTGCAATAGATTAGTATAGGTACAATTATTTTGATTCCATACTTTTATATATCGTTCCTATTTTAGTTGCTTCTTAAATTTCCTCTTTCTCTAGGTATGAATGGCAACATAGAGGATCAACAAATATCCATGGTTTTATCTGGCTAAAGGAGGTGACTGAAATCATCAAATTGTAATGGAATAACATTCAATCAGAAAAAAGTGCAATTAACTACATTGACAAATATGTCTCTACATGGAACCCATGCCCTCTTCCATTAAGAAACCAAAGTTTGCTCTGATCTACTTCTGATAACCCTTGTTTAATGGACACAAGTATGATAATGTTGTATAATCCTTCCACTAACTATAATGAACTAGTTAATTATGTTCAATGCCACACAAAGTGTACCTTGCAAACATGTCTACATAGAAAAGGTTCATCTAGTGAATGTTGGTATAAAGACCCTTGGAACATGCAAGATAAATTAAGCCTTACAACTATTGAAACTAGCCAAGCCAAACACGCACCTGCTCGCAATGATGATCGATTAAATCTTCACAACCCAACAATCCTTTCTATATGGAGAGAAAATGCAGATTGACAACCAATTCTCTGAATTGATGTAATCCTCAAATATATTGCAAAATATGTAGCAAAACCTGAAAGAGAATACGAATCATGTTATGTGATGCTTTCTCGGATTTCAACCACCTTTGACCCTAACAAGCCAACACCAATAGGTTTTCAAAAAATTCTTGTTGACAGCCTTGTTGATCATGATATTTGAGCTCAGGAAAGTTGCCATCTTCTACTAAAACTACCACTCTCCTTATCTAGCAAGACATTTTTTTCCTTAAATGTTAGCCTTCAAAACTTTCAACATGTTTTGATCTCGCCCACATCCACATCAACATCCACATCCTTTGTTGAAGCTTACATGGCATGCCTCACCTTTCTTGAGACAATATCACTTATTGATGTGAATCAAAAGTGGTCCTTTAGAGCATCACGAAAATTCAATCAATAGAAATTATGCCCTACAAAATCAATTGTTATGTCACTCCACGGTTCACAACAATCACTGCAAGAGATGACCCATGCTTCCACGACTTTTGTTTCACCAAAATTTTACTCTACCAGTCATTTTGTAACATTCACAATGATTTTGGGTCATGCACTACTTAGATTATAGAGGTCATTGGGAAAGGATATCATCCACATACCATCCATGGCACATGCTACACACCCAACAAAACCTGCTCAAGCAACAGACTCAAACACAACTTCTGGTGATGGGAAAGAGCAACAAGAGCCCAACCAAAATGAATGGAAAGTATTGCCAAGTCAACATCTTGGACTTTGATTGTAGCTAAATGAACTTGACATGCTTAGTCTACATGAAATAGACTTGAACCATGACTAGGGATCTCCTTTACTTGTCCCACTACACCAAATGATGGATTCCACATTTATAGACATAGCTCGCCCAACATTTCAAGTCCCCCACAAAAAAATCCAATAATAACCTACCTCTTGAACAAAAAAAAGAATTTGATATTGTTGTGTCCCACCTATCTTCCAACACTTTCCAACCTCCACTAAAAATAATTGTTCAGGGGACTGCGAGAACTGGAAAGTCACACCTGATAAAATACATCAAGTACGTACTATTGAGTTCATCACCAAATAGAAAATCCCCTTTACTACTTCTTACCCCTACATGTGTTGCAACTTTCAACATAGAAGCATCGACAATTCACTCTACATTGCACATACAGATAAAAGATATGCCCCCTTGCAAGGACAAAAACTTTCAACCTTCAAGGAAAAAATGTATTTCATTTGCTACATTCTTATCGATGAAATGAGTTTCATTGGTACAAATTTTTTGCAGTGCATTGACATGAGGTTGTGTGAGGCATTTCCCTCACATAACCAACTTCCATTTGAAGGATGCTCAATCATGGTATTTGGTGACCTTGGCTAGCTACCACTAGTCAAAGTCATACCTATGTATGCTTCATCTTCATATGGGGGCACACTATCGTGTAGCTTCACAACAGTTATTACATTGAAAAAAATATTTTTAAAAGTTGGAGAGGACCCTGTACAAGTACTATTTTGTGAAATTCTATGCACTTTAAGAAATGCAGAACCAAAACTTGCAGATTGGAAACTAATAATTGATGTTCAAGCTCCTCACTCTCCTCTAAAGATCAATCAATTTATTTTTCTTCCATACATCTCTTTGCAACAAATGAAATTGTCTCACTACATAATAAACGCATGTTGTCTTTAGCAAAACCTGTTGCCTTGTCAACTGCAGAACAACTTGTCAACTGCAGAACAACTACGAAGCTCAACAAGTTTAAATCCAAATGAAGAGCAACTAAAATCTAAGATCCTTTTATGTATTTACCAAAATGTTATGTTATGTTCAAATCTTTGTGTTGAAACAAGCCTTATAAATGGTGCACTTAGACACGTCAAAAAAATAGTTTACAAAGATACTAAAAAAACACCCCATCTTCTATTGTTTGTTGTTGTTCAATTCAATAATTACATAGACCCTCCTTGGGATTCAGACAACCCAAAAAATTCCCCTATAACCCCATTGAGTCATGGTGGTCGGTGCCAAATCCCACTTTAAATGGCATAGGCCTTAACAATGCACAAATCATAAGGCCTCACACTTTCATGGGCTACAACTGATATTGGCAATATTGATCATCAAGGGTTGACATACACAACAATTTCAAGAGTTCATGAAATTTCTTTCGTTTAAATTCATCCTACATTCACATTCCAAAGATATGCCCGCATCTAACAAAGCCCCTATGTTGCTCATCGTATAAATGAAGAAGATTGATTGAGGTCGCTACCAAATGTAATCACCTAGAATGCATAAAGAATTTCTAAAAATGCAAGCTTGTTCCTAAATTTTTTTCATTTTTCAATGTAACACTTTTTCAACCATTAACACAAACTAACCCTTTACTTTGAACCCATCTGCTCTATGTTAACTCTTTCTACTAAATATTTTAGATAATACTTTTTTCATTCATTCCTAACTTTCCTCATTTGTTTGCTTTCTAGGTCAATCGAGCCTACTACACAAACAAATCTAAATTTTTTGTTGATGTACCAATGATAACAATGTGATAAAATAAATTCAACTTTTCATTCTTCCAAATAAATAATGCAATTGTACAACAATTTTTCATCTTCAACATCTACAAAAGCAGTTTTTATTTTTATTAAAAAAATATTGTATGCAATGTTTACAAATATTGTTCACAACATTGATACTTTCTTCTAATTGATAGCCTTCCAATTCATTGTATTCTATGTCTACATTATGTATGCACCTAAAATACCACAAATATCCCTCCTTTAACATCCACAACACTTCGATGTACCCATTGCACACTAAGGAGTGATTTCTAGTTAATAGGCTTAAGAAAGTGTATAAGAGAAGGTCAAGGTATAAATATTCTGCTTTTCTTGTATTTTTCCTTCACATTTCTGAATGGTTTACTTGTAAATATAGTTTGTTTCTCAGCAAGAAATATAATTAAATTTTGAGTAGTTTTATTTTTTTTGTATTGAAATAAGTTGTAAAAAAAAAAGATTACAAAAATAATAATCTAAAGAGTGACAAACTTAATATTAAGTTAATATCATACATTTATTAGTTCCTCCCATGGAACTATACTCATATAGTCCTCAATCCTTAAATGGTGATTAATCTATGCTAGAACAGTCAATCAGAATGCAGAATTATTTGAAAATTTATCTTTGGTTTTCTATTTCCATAGTTAACTTGCATATTTTTTTATGGAAAATATTGACAGAAGGTTTTGTTTGGCACTCTATGATTGGGGTTTCAGATGGGTTTCCAGATTGTCAGAGGCTCTATGAACATTGCAAGGCAAGAGAAGGCATAGAAATTGATTTTTTTCTGCAGATTGTTAGAGGCCCTATATGAATGTGTCTATTTTTTAACACCACATGTTACAATGATGCAACTTTTACAATAATTTTACTAAGTCTGAATAGTTTTTGAAGACATGCATCCAACATGTGAATTGTATGTGGAAGAAAACAATGTGCATATATGTCCTTTTCAATGTCAAATGTGCAGTGTAGAATGAAACTAAAAAATAGAGCATTTAAAAAAAGGACATAACCATTTCAAAAAAACTTTCAAGCAAAAGAGCTTGGCAAGTGAAATGCTAAATTTTATAATATTTTCCAAGGTCCTCCCTACCTATACCAATACAACATCTAGAACACAGACATCTATCAAAGAGAATATGAATTTCATCAGAGATTGTATTACAACAAAATGAGGAAGCATACAAACTGTTTGATAGAATGATCCAAAGAAATATTATCTCAGAACATGATCAATTCGTTATCGTAGGAAGTAATGGTTTTGTTGAATTTGTTTTATCAATGATGAGGTTGTAAAACCCTTTATTTCATTCTTTCTTTGGAACCCTTCTTTTGATCCAACCATTAATAGAATAGTGAACAGATTAACATCAAACAATCCACTTGTCCAAAGGTCTATATGTGTTTCCAATCAATAAAAAATATCTTACCTGTTTGGAGCTACCAATATCATTGGCACTTTACTTCCTATAACGTTTAATAGGTGTGGATTTCTTTTCCTTTTCTTTGTGTTACAAGTCCATTTCCAAAGAATGAGGAAAAAAAATCCTCTTTCCTCATATACTTTTGCAGCTATATTGCCTGGTCAATAGTGGAAATGGTGGTGACAAGTGGGCTTTCTAAGTTTCTCATCTATAACACTTTAATGATAGCAAGGTTTGTCTTAACTTGGCTTCCCAATTCTCCATCTATAATTGTGAACCATTAAGGTAAGGCAATTTTATATATTAATTTTTATCTCTTGATTCAAAAGTGATGGTGATGACATGTTTTTACAGGAATTTCATTTTCCCTTTCTTAGATCTATGGTTTTGGTTTTAAAAAATAAAATCTATTATAATAGTTCAATTTTTTCATGTGCATTCCATATAATCTATTAAATTTCACAATATATATTCTTCCCATACATGATATTATTAAAAAAGTTAATATTGTTGGCTCTATTAATCCATGCATCATATGGCCTTTTTAATTCTGAACTAGAATCAGACCCTAATGTGTTTCTATTGGAAGGGAACAAGATCCTTTTGTGGACCATAGGTTTTTTTCTATTATTACTATCACATGATGTTTGGAACTTAGGAACCCTCACTTTTATTTACCATCTTATATTCCTTTTCACAAATATAGTAAGTATAAGCTCTTCATGAAATCTAGATCATTTATTTATAATTCTATATAAACACTACTTACAAATAAAAGGAAGGCAGCATAAATGATGCAATTAGTTATGTTCTTCCATAAGTGAAATTTTATATTGTACAAGATAGTTCCCTTGAAGTTTGAGTTCATAGTATGATTTCTGGTGATTTTAAGACCATCTTCTGATTTGGTTTTGTGATACTATTCACAGATCATGCTAACTTACAACAGACCCAGTATCTAACTCATTCCATAATTATATGTGCAAGGATCTATCCGTGACCTTACCAAAGTTGAGGGTGAAGACATCTTACAAGGATCTTCTTTATCATTAACAATGGATTAGACATCTTTCTTTTGAGATATTTCAAACTAAAATAACAAGGCTTGTCATTTGAATTCAAAAATAGGTATCCACTCCCTTTAATATGTGAGTTTCAAACCAAACCAGTAGTGGCCAAATATAGAGTTTGACTTGGTATTGGGCTAGCACCAAGCTTGCATGTAAGGATAATTGCCTTCGAAAGAAATACTTCCCATCTTGAGCTCGTTAACACATACATATATAGCAGAAAATGTTTATCCTATTCAAGCACCATCAGGTAAAAAAGACATAGGTTGTCCATCTCAACCGTGAGGATTGAGAAATGAAGATTTTTCTAGCTTGTTGCAATCTTGTTGGAAGTAATTACAACTCCTGATGGCTCCTGAAGCATCTTTTTGATCTCTTGACAGCTCCTGGCACTGCCTTCTCAGCTCTTGATTGCTCCTGAAGCAGTCCTCTTCTTCTTGGTATCTTTTCATCTCTCTTGTACGGTTGGGTGGTATTCCAGCAATCTCGCATGATGTTTCATTTTGGTTGGCCACATTTTTAATGCTTTTTATTTTTCACAGGCTTTTTTATTTTATAAAGGACAATATTTAAATCCAATAATTTAATATGTAAGACTTTAATATGGTTTCTATAGTATGTGTGGTAAAAGGTTTTTTCACTTGACGTGAAAGTCAAGTTTCTAAAAGATTTAGCTAATTACTTTACTTGCGGGTAAAGTTTCTCTTTGTAGGTTTTCTATATAAGAAGTTTTTAATGTTTTCAAAAATGAGTAAGAGAAAATAGAAGTGTGGAGAACAAGTTTTTCTAGAGAATTCTCTATAGAGAAATTTTGAGCAGTAGCTCCGTGGAATCAAGTATTTTTGAATGAATTAAATCTTCAATCTTTCTGGGTTAATTTTATGTGTTCTAAATTTCTGTATTATTTTGTGATTGAAAATATTTGAGTGGATTTTTTTCAATTTTATGTCTTCTCCTCTACCTCTGGCCTTCAAAATGGTATCAGAGCAAGGTTCACAACAAAAGGGTTTTCTTAAAAGGCTCCAACAAAGGTATTCTCATAGCCAACAATGACAAGCGCAAGCACAAGCTTGAAAAATCCACAAATTCCACAATTTAATGGAGAAAGCTATGACTACTGGACAATTACCATGAGGACATTATTTTGTTCACAAGATTTATGGGAGTTGGTAGATAATGGATTTCTAGAACCAGTCGATGCAGCGACTTATAATGCATTAACTCAAGTAGAGAAGCATTTATTGAAGGACAATAAGAAAAAGGATTCAAAAGCTCTTTTCTTTGTTCTCCAAGGAGTGATGAGAGAATTTTCCCAAGGATTGCAACAACAAAAAGGTGCAAACAAGCATGGGATATACTACAAACAACCTACCAAGGTATGGAAAAAGTCAAAATAGAAAAGTTACAAATACTAAGAAGGGATTTTGAAACTATATATATGAAAGAAAATGAATCAACAGATTCATTCTTCACCCAAATCATTGGACTGGCAAATCAAATTAGATCACATGGTGAGACGCTTGAAGATAGAAGAGTGGTTGAAAAGATTCTAAGGATCTTATGCACAAAATTTGAAACAATTTTTGTAACCCTAGAGGAAACAGAGGACCTCACATAGTTTATAGTTGATGAGATGCATGCATCTCTCATTTCTTACGAACATAGGCTAAGTAGATTAGCAAACACATCACTAGAATGTGCTTTCAAGTCACAAGTTTTAGTCAATCAAGGAGGAGGCAGAGGTAGATTAAATTTTAGAGGAAGAGAAAGAAACTCTTACAGAGGTGGAAGAAGCATCCCATCAAGATTGAGTGGAAGAGGTAGAAGCCATAACCCAACTCAAAATCCATCTCAAAATCAGTCTCAAGGTCAAAGGTATGATAAACCTCATGTCCAATGTCACTATTGCAAAAATTTTGGGTATTATTTGAGTGAATGTAGAAAGAAGCAATATGATTTCAGTAAGCAAAATGCAAATTTTACAAAAGAAAATCAAAATCAAAAGTCATAACCAAACACAATGTTTTTGGCATGTAATGTTAGACAAGCAAATGAAAAAGATGTATGGCTTTTAGATTTAGGTTGTAGTAATCATATGACATCAAGTTTAGAAATGTTTTCTAGTTTGGATGAGATTGTAAAATCTGAAGTCACATTGGGCAATGACAACAAGGTGTCAGTCAAAGGAAAAGGGAACATCAACATTCTAAGTAAATAGGAGGAGAAGAAGTATATTTCAGATGTACATATTTTGTTCCTAGTTTAAAACACAATTTAATGAGCATTGGATAACTTGTTTAAAAGGGTTATAGAGTATTTTTCAAAAACAAAGAATGCACAACTTTTGGCAAATATCCAAGTAATCAGCTTATTTCCAAGCTTCAAATGAGAAGCAATAGAATGTTTCCCCTAAGGATAAAACCAGATTTGAAGGTAGAGTTTTCTCAAGAACAAGTTGCAACAGTCACACAAAAAATCTTTCAAGCTGAAATTAAGGATGAAAATTGGCATTGCCACCTAAGATTTGGACATTTAAACTTTGGAAGCTTAAATCTATTGCATAAGAAAAGAATGGTGAATGGGTTGTCTCTAATAGAAAAAATGGATAGAATATGTGAAGGTTGCATTTTAGGAAAACAACACAGAGAATCATTTCCAGCAGGGAAGTCAATTCGTGCAAATAAACCATTAGAGATTGTTCACTCAGATTTGTGTGGACCAATGTAAATGACCTCCATTGGTGGAAGCTACTACTTCTTGACATTCATTGATGACTACACAAGAAAGATATGGGTCTACTTTCTAAGACAAAATAATGAAGTGTTTGATTACTTTCATCAATTCAAAGCTCTTGTTGAGAAGCAAAGTGGGCATTACATCAAAGCATTGAGAACAGATAGAGGTGGCGAATACACCTCAAGAGAGTTTTTAAATTTATGCATAGATCATGGGATTCACAAATAGTTTACAACTAGATATACATCTCAACAAAATGGGGTAGCTGAAAGAAAAAAAGAACAATCATGGAAATGACAAGAAGCATGTTAAAGGAAAACATTTGTCAAATGAGTATTGGGCTGAAGTTGTATCATGTGCAATATATATAATGAATAGTGTCATCAATATGATTCTTGAAGAAGCATGGACTGGAAGAAAACATAATGTTCCTCACATGAAAGTTTTTGGTTGTGTAGCATATGCTCATGTGTTAGATGAATTGGGAAGAAATTTAGATAACAAAGGAGAAAAATGCATATTTGTGGGATATAGTTATGAATCCAAGGCATACAAGTTATACAATCCAATCAACAAGAAGGTTATAATCAACAAGGATGTGCAGTTCGTAGAAAATGAAGCTTGGTATGGAAGTTTGGGGAAAACAATCAATATTGCAACCAACTTGCCACAAGAAGATAATGAAGGTTTAATACCAGCAAATACTCCATCAAATGTGACTCCTTCCAGACCCATTCATGGTCAACAAATGACACCTTCATCAAATGTATGAACAACAATAAAAGGACAACAAACACCATCTACAACAGGAATTTCAAGTGCAGGATCATCAAATCCATATTATACAAGTCCAAGTTCAAGTGACATGTCAAACCCCACACTAGAAAGCTTAAGGAGACAGAAAATCAAAAGTTTTAGTGAGATTTATCAGCAAAATGAAGGTGAAAATGATGTAGGTTAGAATTCTCTTTTTGCTTTATATTCACATGTTGAAGATTCGATTCATTTTGAAGATGCTATTAAAGATGAAAAATGGGTAAATGCAATGGATGAAGAAATAGATGCAATTGAAAAGAATCAAACATGGAAGTTAGTAAATCTTTCACAAGGAAGAAAGGTGATTGGAGTGAAATGGGTTTATAAAACTAAATTGAATGCTAATTGTGAAGTACAAAAGAATAAAGCAAGATTATTAGCAAAAGGATACTCACAACATCACGGAGTTGATTACAATGAGACATTTGCTTCCATAGCACGCTTAGACACAATAAGAATGATACTTGCCATAGCAGCTCAAAACAAGTGGGCAGTTTACCAAATGGATGTTAAGTCAGCTTTTTTGAATGGTTATCTTGAAGAAGAAGTCTATGTGGAATAACCACCTGGGTATGAGATTTTGGGACATGAAAACAAAGTTTATAAACTCAAGAAAGCACTCTATGGACTCAAGCAAGCTCCAAGAGCTTGGTACAACAGGATTAATAGTTCCCTTTTACAAAATGGCTTCAATGCGTGTAGTAGTGAGCCAACATTGTACACCAAGATAAATGAAAAAGGTAAAATTCTTATTGTATGTTTATATGTGGATGATTTAATATTTATATGTGATTTATCAATTGATTTGTTCAAAGGAGCTATGAAGAAAGAATTTGAGATGACCGATTTGGGTTTAATGAAGTACTTTCTTGACATTGAAGTGAATCAAAATGAAAATGGTATATTCATTTCTCAAACAAAATATGTAGATGATATTTTGAAAAGGTTTAATATGATGGATTGCAAAGAAGCTCTGAATCCTATTGTCACAAGTTTGAAATTGAGCAAAGATGACATCGAAGCAGATGCAAATCAAACCTTGTACAAAAAATTTGCTGGTAGTCTTATGTATTTAACAGCCACAAGGCCAGACATAATGTATGTTGTAAGTTTAATTTCTAGATTCATGGATACTCCAAAAGATATGCATTGGAGAGTTGGGAAAATAATTATGAGATATGTAAGTGGAACAAAACATTATGGCACTGAATATTCAAGTTCAAATGAGTTCAAGCTCACATGATACACATATAGTGATTGTGCTGGCAACATTGATGACAAAAAAATCACTTCAAATTACATGTTTTTCATTTTGGTACTGGTATAGTTTCATGGGCTTCAAAGAAATAGTAGATTGCCACTCTTTCATCAGCTGAACCAGAGTATGTAGCAGCCACAAGTGCATTATGTCAAATAGTCTGGATGAGAAGAGTGTTGAAAGAGTTGAAACAATAACAAGAAGAGGCAACAAAGCTCTATTATGATAACAACTCGGCTATAACATTGTCAAAGAATCAAGTTTTTCACAAGAGAAGCAAACATATAGACACAAGATATCACTTCATTAGAGAACTAATCAACAATGGAGAAATATTTTTGAAATTTTGCAGGTCTGAAGATCAATGTGCATATATTTTCACAAAGGCTCTTGGAAAAGACAATTTTATCTATCAGAAGGATCGATAGGGTATCATAGATAGCAGTAGTTGTAATTAAGGGGGAGTGTTGGAAGTAATTAGAACTTCTGACGACTCCTGAAACATCTTTTTGATCTCCTGACAGCTCCTGACATTGCCTTCTCAACTCCTAACATAGTCCTCTTCTTCTTGCCATCTTTTCATCTCTCCTATATGGATGGATGGTATTCTAGTAGTGTCGCATGATGTTTCATTTTGGCTGGCGGCATTTTTAATGCTTTTTATTTTCACAGGCTTTTTATTTTTTAAAGGACAATATTTAAATCCAGCAATTTAATATTTAAAGACTTTAATATGGTTTTTATAGTATGTGTGGTAAACGGTTTTTTCACTTGATGTGAAAGCCAAGTTTCTAAAAGATGTAATTAATTACTTTACTTGCGGGTAAAGTTTCTCTCCGTAGGTTTTTTAGGTAAGAAGTTTTTAATGTTTGAAAATGAGTAAGAGAAAATAGAAGAATGGGAAATAAGTTTTTCTGGAGAATGTTCTGTAGAGCAAGTTTGAGCAGCAGCTCTGTGATTCAAATATTTTTGAAAGAATTAAATCTTCAATCTTTTTAGATTAATTTTATGTGTTCTAAATTTCTGTTTTTTTTTGTGATTAAAAATTTCTGAATGAAGTTGTTTCAGTTTTATGTCTTCTCCTCTGCCTCTGGCCTTCAAATCTTTGAGAGCAACCATGTGACATCTGCTATCCTACTATGAGATCTTTCCAAACAGGAATGGGGCTTATTAATTAATAGTTCCAACCCCGTGATATCCATACTATTTATTACCATGATAGTTATTCCCAAGATCGCATATTGTCGCAAGTAATATTTAGTAAATACAAATCAAGTGGTAATCCTCTAGTTAAAATATAATGAGAACGTGTAAAATGCACTGAAATAGGTAGCATTTATATATGCAGATTTTTATGATTGATTCCAGTGCCATAAAAGCCATATCAATGTCCATTTGCATAACTGGGATTTTTTTTTTTTAAAAGCAGCAAAACAAAACAGTATATTGAAATACAAAACCCAAATACAAGTGAAATATTAATGGCATGTTTAGTGAATGCATAGAAATGTACCATTTTCTCATGATCTTAAAAACACTGCTTTATCATATAAAGTCCTTAGATTTTACTTTTTTATTGTGTAAACCTCATTCCATTATTTTGTATCTATTTTATTACTGCATTACAAATTTTATAATGCTTACACTTAAACATGAGCTACTAAGATTTCACTGGAAATTTATTATAATGTAAATTGCAATGGTGGATAGATCATTTAACATCAGATTCTTGAATCACAAGAATTTCTGAAGGACTTTAAATTGATGATATAGATTCCACATTTTATAACTCACATAGACGGCAATACTTCCCAATTTCCAAGATGTTAGTACATGTTTTGGAAATTAGATATTGCAAATTTCCTTAAGGTAAGCCAAATTTATATATTAAATTTTATCTCCTGTTTCAGAAGTAATGGTGATAACATGGTTTTATAAGCATTTCATTTTCCCCTACTTAGCCCACAACATGACTCAAGGGTTATTCCCATCTCAAGTGCACTGTGTAATCTATGGTTTGGACCTAATCTATTAGCTTAAATTTGAGAAGAAATAGTGAAGTTAACGGTCTATATTTTTATCCACCTAAGATCAATATATCTAGGGTTTAACACTCAAAGAGGGTTTAATGCAACACACTCTGTGACCCATATTTGAATGTCATTAAAGGTGTTATTGCTTTTCTTGGTGGACTAAACTTGTCTCCCATTCTTGCATTCTTTTTTCTAAATGCTTTGACCAATGCGGTTGCAGCTCTTCCAGCTGAGTTGCCCAAGAACATGGAAAGCATGGAGGAGTTAGCCTTAATACCTATTCAATCTTCCAGTGTCAATGCAAACCAAAGTTGTTGTTGAAAAGGCAATGCAATACCTCCGATATGCAAACGAAAGATGGTCACAGTAAGTAAGTTGTGGGCATTGGAAAAATTTTAGAGCAGTTGATCACTAGAGAAAGAACTAAATTGTTTTAATACATTCATTATTTGAATTTTGATCTTGGAATTAGTGTCGTTATGGATTTTTTTCATATGTGGAATCATTGATTTGTTACATCAAGCTTACCATTAACCAACCTTCTATAAAAGTTCGTTAAGTTGCTCTCACCCTTCCCTTTTTATCTGACGTTTGTTTCTAGCTACCATTATATAGTAGGTCTGAATGTTTATAGTTGTATTAGAAATGCTCATGATTGAAGTATTATAAACTGTCTACCAATTTCATTTGAGAACTTATAAAACTGCCTTCCATATAATTTGCTTGTTTGAAGGGAAATGACTATTAACCATACATTCTGTTGATACACCTAAGTCTTTGTCTCACACAACCATGCATAAATAACAACTGCATTCCCTTTCTAGCTAGAAAAGAACCAAAATATGGGTGTCTGAATTAATCGCATAGTAGCCAGGGCAGACATGTACTTGTGATCTATCGATAGTCATGTGGGGCAAAGATTTAGATGTAAAAATGGAATGCAAGAGTAATAAGCATTGACTCCTACAATTTCAGATCTGTAATCACAAGTACACATTTAATTATTTAATTATGTCACTGTTAAGAGTCTTCCTAGTAATGCTTGCAGAGCCTCTGACAACTGACCATCTGCAAAGCGCCAATCAGAAAGTGCCAAAAAAAAATTATTGAATATTTGGGGTGAAAAATGTGCATCTTAACTGACCCAACAAACAAAAAAAAAAGAATAAATCTTAAAAGAAAACTGAATTCTAATTGGACATCACTGCATGGATTAATCACTGGTTATCATTTGAAAACTTTGCTATAGTTGCATGGCAAGAGCTAACAAGCTATGCTTGTTTCATGTCATCTCTAGAGTAGGAAAAACACATCCTCCCCACAGAATATCACTAAATTTGATTGTTCTCAAAATTAAAATTTCATACACTAATTTCTTAGCATGCCTGTAAATAATATGGAATAGATTGTCTGCAATAGTTCTACTTTATAATGTTTGCATGATAAATTACTTTATCTATAGACTACAGTCATTTCTTCTTGTATGATTTAGTGGCTGATCTTTTGAGGTTGTAGAGATGCATATGGTTTTGATCTTTGTTTGGGCACTTGATTGAGTGGCTATTTCAATGATTTCTACCTTATGAATAATCTGCTTATTGACACAATATCAGATTTATTTCAAGAAATTTCAACCTTCTCAATTTGTTTGTGGGTTAATCAGTGAGCTGGACATGTCTGTACCCTGATTCAAATCTCAAAAGACATGTAAGGCAGTCAATCTAAGGAAAAACTATCATAATTCATACCTGAGAACTGGTGAAAGTCTTCTTGACCTTTACAGTCCATAGATGTGTCATCCCTCAATAATAAAGGCTATTTGCATGCATGGGTGTTTGTAGAAAAAGACACCCATCAGTTGTGGCATCTAAGCTGAAGGTAGGGTCCCAACAAAATTAAAAGGCACCATTTAAAAATTATAATTTAACCTCAATTTCACTGTAAATGCTCCTTTATGAAATAGTACAAATGCAAATACTCAGCTCCATGTTATTCAAAGGGAAAATGAAGCTTTGGAGTTTGAGGTGAATGATTAAAATGGTTAGATCTGCAGGTCTATAAGAGGATCTCATAAAGACAAATAGGATAGTGATAGAGTTAAAGAAAAGGTTTAGAGAGATGGTTCTCATAGAGGGCAGTGATAGAATGATAGATAAAGGCTGGATTCAATGGTATAAATGAGATGTATGAAAAAATTATCAAGGGGCTGATGGGACTTTTAAAATTTGAAGGGAGGGAGGCTAAGGGTTTCAAGGTTTTATATTACCCATGGTAATATAAATTGTTAACTTTTGAAACCGTTACATTATATTTCAATGGTGACTTGCTACCAAAGGTAACCGGTCACTTAAGTGATCCAATTGAGTCTTTCTTCCATGCTCTTACCGGCCCCTTTTCGCTTAGTTTGTCGGTCTCTTTTTTTCACCTAGGCTTAAACATTTATACCGTTGAAGGTTGTACTAGCTAGTCCCACCTAAATATTCTACATGTCCTATACGCAGTTTGGCTAACCGTCCGATCACTGGTTTTGATCTGGACCGTTTCTCGCAAGCCTCGCAGGTTTTCCTGTTGATGTCACTAAAGTAGTGTGAGGTCTGCGAGATGCCACCATCTGGAATGTACGGAGGAGCGGGGTCTTTTCTTTTCCCAAGGTGGCAGTAGTGACAAGTGGTTGTCTTTTCACCAATGAAGGGATTTAATGACAGGGTTAATAATAATTGTCCCTCGCAAAGCTCGCACGATCAAAGTAAATATTCCTAAAGTATTGCGTGGTCTGCGAAGGAGCGACACATGGCCTGGTTCTTGAAGTGAAAAGGCTAGGTGGGACCTATTGTTCGATTACGACCTCCTATTTTCATGGGTTATGATTGGTTGTGGTTATTCTGAGGTGCTGATGTGGATTGTCAACACTCATTGACTTGATCTGAGTCATCCGATTTGCCAAATCTGTTTCCCATCAGTGGTTCAAATTCAAAGAGGGGTGTTGTTCATCTGTGTGGAGAAAGTTTGCACTTTGTTACTTGTTTCATTAATGGTGCGGGTTATTCCAGAGGATCTTCTCCTGATTTTCTCTAGCGTGCGAATGATGCCCTCCTGATAGAAACAATGATGTGTTGTACGTCATTTCTTCATAAGACTGGAATACTCTTATGGTGGCTATGTCAGCCACTAATCGCTCAAATTCTTGTATTTCATTCAAGCAATTAATATCCCTCACACCAATTCACTCTATAAATGCTTGCTAGAGTTACCTAGTGTTATCATTACATTTTTGAGTTGTTTTGTTTACAAGTGGTGGCTATTCTCTTGTATTTTGTGAAGCTATTTCTTCAATGGATAAATCTATAGGGTGTAGGAGTGCCAGAGTAGGGGCCAGGAGGTTGCTGCTCGAAAAGGAGCAACCTACTCCCAGAACACCCGAAGTTTTTACTCAAAGTGCTGGAAAAAGGCTTGAGCGTTGCACATCCCCTATTCTGATTTCATTAGATTATGATGGCAATGGGTCTAAAATAGACTCAGATTACCGATGTTACCTGGCAGCCTTGACCGAGCTCATGGGTGTAAGCAAAGAGGTCCTTGCAATTGAACCAATAACTACAGTGGCACCGTGTCAAGTTGTTGGGTGTTGTGTTGATGTGCCTCGAGGGAAGAAGGTGTTTCCGCTTCTTACTGAGGGGAGAGCTCGAAGCGGTCTCTTGTATTGGGGCCATGGGTCTACTTAATTTTTCTTGGTGTTTCATCTTGTTGATCTGGACGTGCGCATTCCTAGCACGCTTTTTTTTTTCTCCAACTGGTTACTATGTAACTATTTTTTTGATTCCTTGGATCATGCACTTTTCTATCCAATGATGAGGAATGTGAATTCGAATTTCATTTTAAATTGTTTGTAGCCTAATGCTTTGTTGCTCTCCTGTCTTATAAAGGAGATCTCACGGCTCATTGTTATGGTCGGATATTGGATCCATGAAGTTCTGAATATGTACTGTTAGTTCATTTACTATAGTTCTCTTGGAGGTTTTTAGTTAATGTCTTTTTTGGTCAGGTTTCCTATGAAGCAAGCAAGCTATGCTAATGTAATTACAGATAGTAAAGCAATAAAGGATAATCATTTTGGAACAACTGCTCTCCTAATTGTGTGTCATAAGTTTTGAATGGACCTATTAATGATATTTTCATTCACTTTCAATGGTATATTTGAATGTGTTCTTCATTTCCCTGCTTTTAGGTCTATGAGTTAATGAAATTGCTTGAAAATGAGTTACAGATTTATGATTATAAATTTAGGATTGCTAAGGAGTGTTGTTTTAAAAACTAAAATTTGCATGATGTAAAGAATTATGGTGATATGTCCATAATATCTGGATTACGCTTTGTATGAATCCTGCCTAGTGGATGAGGCACTGGTAATTTTCTTCAAGATTGCTATGGGACTGTAATTCTAAACATGGTGGTCTAAGAGCTGAACACAACAAAATATTAAACCCTATCTCTCTACAAGAGACAAATCTTACATTGAATTCTTCAATCCTGTTGCTCTAAGATGCTTGTTATTATTCTTCGATCTGCCATTACCAAAATTATTCACTATCTCATTGCGTGTGTAGGGATTGTAATCTGTAGGAAGAAGTGTTCTTACCAGTCATAGAACATTCTTATGAACACATTTAGGTTTACCCACCTTGGTTTCACAGAGCCAAAAGTGTAGGAGATGTTAGTCTTTGACTGGATCTCGTTAGGTGGCCACTAGCTTTTGTGTTTCTTTATAATGGAGGTTGGCTACCTCTTAGACAATTGCAAATCCTATGTAAAAAAAAAAAAATACCAATAGAATGGCGACTCTGCTAGGGAGTTCTTAATCTCTCGTTGCAAATGGTTATAGAGTCATATCAAAGAATTGTTGCTCTGAATTTACATAGTGAATGTTTTCAACCCTAGAAGGAAGAGGCTGTTGAAATGAACCTGACAATCCTATGATCTATGGTATCCTTTTGGCAAAGGATTCGGGAGTTCTAGAGTTATTAGTTGAATGGTGGTTTTATTTGAGAGAACTTCTGAGAAATTTTAAAAAAAGAGAACAAGAGAAGGAGGAGAAACCATAGGGGTTGAAGGAGGCTACCCACAATCTAACAAGCATTGAAAAAGAATTTCATATTTCTTTTAATACAGTTCTCTATTGAGGAGGTGGCGACTCTATGTGAAGAACTATTTGATGAATGAAGGAATAGTCCTAGATCTGTGATATTTACAGTTAGGGAGAAGATATTAATACATGCTACCAAAATTACTAGGTATTTCATCAAAACTAAACAGTTCACTATTTCTAATTGTGATGGGTGTTTGTAATTAAGGATGCAGATGGTTCCAAACTAGATGTCTAGCATCAAGAAAGGAACAATGATTAGTTTTTCCATACCTCTAATGATGCAATATGTAAAAAGACTTATGAAACAATTTTTATGTTGCATCATATCTCTGAAAGCAAGGAATACTATTTTCAGTCACTAATAGAATCATGGTTGAGATGGTAAATGATATGTTTGACAAATATGTACTGTTGATGAAATTTTAAATGGGTATAAGTGATCTCCCATATGTGAAGGAAGACATAAAAATGCAAAGAGAACAAGTTGCATTAAGCCCTTCAGGGTATTTTGTAACTCAAAGGTATATGCCTTTTATTTTCAGTGATGTCAGTGGTTACCCTAGTCCAGTTCCTAAGAAGATTACAAAAGGATGGGTTGCCTACTAAGAGATAAACAACATACAAACATGCACCATGCATATCAAATGGCTATGGAAATTAAAAACAATATGAAATACTCAATGATCAAGCCTGGGTATCTGGTTGGAAGTATTGATTACCCTAGCCTAACTAGTACTAGTAAAATGTCAGAGTTGGCTACTCAGATCACTGATTATGAAAAGGGTATTTTGAAAATTGTTATATCTTCACCATTGTAGTGTGATGATAATGAGATCCAAGTTGAAAGCCAGTCTAGTTTGAATGATGATGATCAAACTTCTCTTGTACCAGAATTGTATGATATGAAGAGGCAAGAGAAATAATCACCATATGATTTTTTCTTGAGATTTTTGGGCACTTTTATACAAATTCCTATAAGTCATAGACCTAATGACTATGAATTCTTTGATTTATTTTGTGAGCTTTATGAACCAGAGCTAAGTGCTTTTCCAGAAGAATTAAAACTGGCTAATTTGGCCCAAGTCATTAAGTGGATAGAGATTGTAGAATCAATTAAGAATGTACCAATGCAAAATAAAGATAATGCTTGCCCTTTTGAAGAAAGTTGGATAACCACAGAGGAATTTGAAGGGAAAAATGATGCAGGATTGTGTGAGACACCCATTATGTTTCCTAATCCTGATTGTAATGCTCTTGTCACTGAGATTTTGTTACAGACCAGTGATTGTGATTTTAGAAGTAGTGATTGCAGTATTGAGGATGGAACTAAGCTTTTATTTTTACCAGAGTTGTATGGAAATGTAGAGCCTCATGTTCTTACTTGTTCCCAAGTGAAGGAGCAATTTTCAAATGATAAATGTTTAGAGTATACTCCAGGTATACTGGCAATGGAACAAGCCTATTGTATAAATGTTGAGGAATTTGAGGACAATGAAGTGTGTGATCAAAAGAATAGTACTAGAGATAACCAATATAGTGATAAATATATTGGTACTATGAATTTTATTGACTACTTATGTGAAGTTGAGATGGATGTATTGTTACCTTCTGACATTGATATTGCTGGTGAAAACTTCTCAGCTTATAATAAAGGTGATATTGATATTGCTGGTGAAAAGTTCTCAGCTTATAATGAAGGTGACATTGATATTGCTGGTGAAATTTTTTTAGCTTGTGGCAAAATTTTCACTTATAAATTCACACATAAAGTAGGCGGTGTTGAGTACAAGGAGGCCATTGCATATTGCTTTTTCTCTTTTGACCAGGATGAAATTGATGTATTTGACTCTGTCTTTGAGAATAAATGAAGAAATATAGGGAAAGATGTATATTGAGAGGCCTGAGATGAATGTGTTTACAGATTCCCTGGAGAATGATGTAACTAGTACTATAGAAATTTGTAATGCCATGATGTATTCCAAATTGACAAAATTCAAGTGCTAGGAACCAAACTTATGTGGGAAATCCTAGGGTTGGGATTCCCCGAGTTATCTATCATCTTTGTTGAGCAATGGAAGTATGGATAACATGCACATAGTTTTATATGTGAATTTTCAGTTTGATGTACAAACTAATGATGATGCCAGAATGTGTGATGTTGTAGACTAGATAAGTTATGAATGTTTCTACTTCTTAGCTCAATTAAGCTAGCATTCAATGAGTTATGACCATGGGTAGAGTGAGGTGAAATGTTATCATGGTCATATGTTGCTTTTAAAGTTTTGGAATAGGGCATTGACTAAATTGGTGCAGGGGAGTATAAATAAACATTATAATACTTCTAGGCATATTAATTATCCCATTATTTTTGAAGCATCAAAAAGTAAATGTTGCAGACTTTGTTTACCTCAGGTGACATAGAATTTTGTTTTCGACAGAGGTAAACTTTGATTTCTCTTGTCTACTGGCTTGAGGCCACCAAGTTAGTATGCGCAAGTCTAATTGACAAAGCATGGTGAAATATCCATCAAGGCACTTGTGTAATTCAGTAATCTGGTATGCGAAATCAAAGATTTTGGATTCTTGCTATGCCTACAAGGGGCATACATCCCCAATCAGAGCCACTGATGGGACTTTTAAAATTCGAAGGGAGGGAGGCTAAGGGTTTGAAGGTTTTATATTACCCATGGTAATATAAATCGTTAACTTTTGAAACCCTTATGTTACATTTCAATGGTGACTTGCTACCAAAGGTAACTAGTCACTTAAGTGATTCGGTTGAGCCTTTCCTTCGTGCTCTTACCAACCCCTTTTCACTGAGCTTGTCAGTCTCTTTTTTCCACCTAGGATTAAACATTTATACCGTCAAAGGTTGTACTAGTTGGTCCCAGCTGAATATTCTACATTTCCTATATGTAGTTTGGCTAACCGTCCGATCACGGGTTTTGATCTGGACCATTTCTCGCAAGCCTCACAAGTTTTCCTGTTGATGTCACTAAAGTAGTGCGAGTTCTACGAGATGCTACCATCTGGCATGTATGGAGGAGCGGGGTCTTCTCCCGAGGCGCCAACAGTGATAAGTGGCCATCTTTTCACCAGCGAAGGGTTTTAATGACGGGTTTAATAATAATTGTCCCTCGCAGACCTCGCACGATGAAAGTAAATATTCCTAAAGTACTATGTGGTCTACGAAGGGGTGACATGTGGCTTGGTTCTTGAAACGACAGGGCTAGGTGGGACCTACTTTCCGATTACGACCTCCTATTTTCATGGGTTATGATTGGCTGTGGTTATTCTGAGGCACTGATGTGGATTGTCAACACTCATTGACTCGATCTGAGTCATCCGATTTATCAGATTTGTTTCTCATCAGTGGTTCAAATTCAAAGAGGGGCGTTGTTCATCTATGTGGCAAAATTTTACGCTTTGTTACTTGTTTCATTAATGGCATGGGTTATTCTAGAGGATCTTCTCCTGATTTTCTCTAGCGTGCGAATGATGCCCTCCTGATAGAAACAATGATGGGTTGTACACTATTTCTTCATAAGCCTAGAATACTCTTATGGTGGTTACGTCAGCTAATAATCACTCAAATGCTTGTATTGCATTCAAGAAATTAATATCCCTCACAACAATTACTCTATAAATGCTTACTAAAGTTACCCAGTGTCATCATTGTATTTTTGAGTTTTTTTATTTACATGTGGTGGATATTCTCCTATATTCTGTGAAGCTATTTCTTCAATGAATAAATCTATAGGGCACAGGAGTGCTAGAGCAAGGGGCAGGAGGTTGCTGCTCGTAAAGGAGCAACCTACTCCCAGAACACCCGAAGTTGCTACTCAAATTGCTTGGAAAATGCCTTAGCGTTGTGCATCCCCTATTCTGATGGAAATGGGTCTGAAACAGACTCGGATTACCAATGTTACCTGGTGGCCTTGACCGAGCTCATGGGCGTAAATGAAGAGGTCCTTGTAGTTGAACCAATAACTGCAGTGGCACCGTGTCAAGTTGTTGGGTGTTGTGCTGATGTGGCTCAAGGGAAGAAGCTATTTCCGCTCCTTAGTGAGGCAAGAACTCAAAGCGGTCGCTTGTACCGGGGCCGTGGGTCTACTTAATTTTTCCTAGTGTTTCATCTTGTTGATGTGGACGTGCACATACCTGGCACGCTTTTTTGTTTTTTCTCCAACTGGTTACTGTGTAGCCATTTTTTTGATTCCTCGGATCATGCACTTTGCTATCCAATGATGAGGAATGTGAATTTGAATTTCATTCTAAATGAAATTCAATTTTGAAATTAACAATGTAGCCTAATGCTTTTTTGCCCTCCTATCCTATAAAGGAGATTTCACGGCTCATTGTTATGGTCAGATATTGGATCCATGAAGTTCTAAATATAAACAATTAGTTCATTTACTATAGTTCTCTTGGAGGTTTTTAGTTAATGTCTTTTCTAGTCAGGTTTCCTATGAAGCAAGCAAGCTAAGCTAATGTAATTACGGATAGTAAAGCAATAAAGGATAATCATTTTAGAACAAATGCTCTCCTAATTGTGTGTCATAAGCTATGAATGAACCTATTAATGATATTTTCATTCACTTTCAATTGTATATTTGAATGTGTTCTTCATTTCCCTACTTTTAGCTCTATGCGTTAATGAAATTGCTTGAAAATGAGTTACAAATTTATGATTATACATTTAGGATTGCTAAGGAGTGTTGTTTTAAAAATTAAAATTCACATGATGTAAAGCATTATGGTGATATTTCCATAATTTCTAGATTATGCTTTGTATGACTCCTGCCCAATGGATGAGACACTGGTTATTTTCTTCAAGATTACTACGGGACTGTAATTCTAAACATGGTGGTCTAAGAGATGAACAAAAAAAAATATTAAACCCTATCTCTCTATGAGAGGCAAATCTTACATTGAAGTCTTCAATCCTGTTGCTCTAAGATGCCTATTATTTTTCTTTGGTCTGCCAATACCAAAAGTAATCACTATCTCATTGTGTGTGTAGGGATTGTAATATATAGGAAGAAGTGTTCTTATCAGTCATAGAACATTCTTATGAACACATTTAGGTTTACCCACCTTGGTTTCATAGAGCCAAAAGTGTAGGAGATGTCAGTATTTGACTAGATCTCATTAGTTGGCCACTAGCCTTTTTATTTATTTATAATGGAGGTTGGCTACCTCTTAGAGAATTGCAAATCCTATGTACAAAAAAAAAAACCAACAGGGGCAACCCATATAGTTAAATAGTAGAAAGACAATGTTTCATTAAGGAGGTGGGCCTTGTTAGTATGAACACAAGGAAAAGTGGATAGATACATGAATGGAGAAATATTCTAGTCCATATGATAATCTACATATTTCAATTGTATACTTTAAGTGAGCACATATGAGCACTTGACAAAGGCCAAACAAGAGATGACAAGTCCTATGAAAGGTTGATAGAGGATAGTTGGATGAGAGGTATGTTAGATGGTAAGAAGGGACAGTCTTATGAACTTGTTACAAGACAAGATTAAACATAATGATAGTATTTGAGAAGTCCCCTATGTGATAGTAAGGGCTAATTTGTAGACACATTAGAACATAGTAGGATATAGTGTGAAGGGGGTATCATAACCTTTAAACATATGCCAATTATGAATTAAAGCATTGTCAAGAGTTTTACAATCTACAATGAAAATGAGAAAGGGTTTACATCTATAGTTAGCTTAGGCCTAAATATAATAAAAGATATTGAGGAACAATGATAACAATATTGAGTATAAGATTGAGAGATGGTTCTTACAAAAGGAAATTTGACAAGCAATAACACAAAGTATGTTTATAACAAGTGGAAAGAGTGCAATTCTTGTGATAGTGAGACAAAAGACAAGAAATTCATGGCCCTAGATGATGTTGTCAATTAAAAGTATCATAATTATTCAAAGAAAAGTGAACATAAAGAGTTTCTCTATTACTCTTTGAAGAGTTTAAATCTCATTGGTGATGATTATAAACCTTGGCCTGCCTATGCATGGCAAGTCAAAGATCAATTACACGATAGTCTAAACAAATAGACTTTGATAATAGATAAAGAGGACAATGTAATGTTCACATGTTCAAGGTAATGATCAAAAGGAAATCAATGAAAAACCAACTTGAGTAGTTCACAATGGTAAATCATGAAAACTACGAGAAAGGCTAGGGGTAAATGTGATGAGAAAATGGTGAAATTGTGAGGAAATGAGACCTTAATGACACCACACATGTGGAAAATACTCATCCCAAAATCTCTCTTACGCCCTCATAAGAAATTAACTCATTTCCAAACCCTATCACATTCTCTGTTATCATGCAAGTGGCATTTTGATGGAGTAAAGAGTAGTTTTTCAGTAGTTGAAGGGCATTTAAAAACAATTGTATGACTTGGTAAACTAATTAGAAAATATTAAGGAAATTGTTGGAGGGAGTTGTGGACACATCATAAATATCTTAGTTTTCTTGCAAGTATTTAGGGAACTTATGAAAAAAGATAGGAATGGAAATGAGAAAGGTGGTTTGAAAAGGTCAAAATTTCAATGTGATAGTTAAAATTTAGTTTGAGCTTCGTAGCCATGATAAGTTATTTCTGTAAAAAATATGGAATTTTATCTCAAATCCAGTCACTTCATGATTGAAAATTAATGTTTTTTCATCATTTTTAAGTAACTATGAAAGAATTTACAAACTATGTATGGCTGCAAAGCACCTTTTATCAAAAAAATCTTATCATTTTGGCCTTCAAAATTTATGTTATATTTTTTATGAAGTGATTGATATAATTTTCTAAGATTTTAGTATGCAAATCCTCAAATAAATGTCTTACTTCTAGCACCTCCAAAAAAAAAGAAGCTTTTTTTGTTTAGGTTATTGCTTGTGTTATTGTTGCAAATAGTTGTTAGTTATGAAGAACACTACATTTTCTTTCTTCTAAAACTATGAAAATATAAACCTCTTAATAAAACATTGATACATGGATATTCCAAGAAGAATTTGTGTACAAACAACTAAGTCATTGAAGATTTGTGTGAGAAAGCAACAGTCAAATTCTAAATAAAAATTTGGTGCATCACATTTTTAGATTTTAGGTTTCATTAACAGTCATTTCCTTCCTCTTTTTGAGTAAAGAAACAATGTTTTAGCTTAAATTTAGGTGATTGCAACAAGGAAACCAACCCTTTCTAGAGATTCACTCAAAGCTATGGGCAATCCGTAGGCCTTGGAGTGTTTCCATGTTTCACTATATTGTTGAGTCCAACACTTTTTAAAGGTGAAAATACAGGTAACAACATATGAAAAAGAAAAGAAAGTGTCAAGGCCATTATTGATAAAATGGTGTAAAATAAAATAAGAGCCTTGATTATATAAGCAAGGTAGAGGAGGTAAGAAGATAAGATTGAATGACTAACTACCCCTTTAAAGGTGAAACACTTTTGAGATCACTTGAAAATGTGTCATAATGTGGGAAGTATAGATGCAATATGTGTCGCAAAGGTGAGTACATGTGTCTTAACCACATGAAGTGGGAAAAAAGGTATAAGTACATAAATAGAAACTCAACTAGTGTGAATAGGACTCTCCCAAGATTTTTTATCAATTCTGAGTGTACCCTAGAGAGAGTGATATTTAGAATCTCCCCTTAATTGAAAAGCATTAAAACATCATGAGTGCTATGACTTCCCTATATATGAGGTTGAATTTCTAGAGAGGTTTAGTTCTCTTAGATTATCACCTAAACTAGCTTAAAATATTATTATTTTGTTGAGGAAAGGGGAATAAAATGACATAAAATGAACCTAGATCCTATGGAGGTTATACACCAAATTTTTAGTAAGACCTATATCACTATTTTGACACACAATTAATCGATTATTTGGATGGTTTTACACAACTCAATTTTTTCATACATTCAAGCATCAATGTTTCATATGAAAGTGAAACTTGCACAATTCAAGAAGAAAAATGAATGTTTCATAATTATTTACTATTCACTTCCATCACAAAACGTATAGCTTGCATAAATTTCATGTATTCTCTACCTAAAGGTGCGAAAACGAGACATATAATTAAGGATTTATATGTTAAATCACAAAATATACATTAATCATGAAGTTATAAATAATATAATAGAGTATTGAGGAGAAAATTTTTGATTTTGTTGATCAAAAAGTGTTCTTACAGTAGTATAAGACTAAGAATGTCTAATATTGCCTTAAAATGAAATTATAAATATTTGTTTCTTTGTTTAAAACTTGAATTACATGAGTTATAATATTGACTCTCCAACTAGAAAAGAACTCCCTCCATACTATGAATAATTTAGTAGGAATACTAGTATATAAAGGGACTATGAAGGTAGGGGATGCAATGCCTTGATTCTAAAGATAAATGGAAAATCCTGGGATTGAGGAATAGACCCATATGCAACAATGGGATTCACACCATCCTAGAGGAGGAAGCACTCAAACTACTAAGTTGAAATCAATAAGTAGCTCAATATAATTAATATTTGTCATGTAAACATTATGTATAGGATGTAATATTTAAAACTTTATTATTTATTATATTTGAATGTGAATTTAAAGTTTGATCATTAGGTAAGTCGACATTGATGATAAGTTTTTTATAATTTAAGAAGTCAAGATATTCTAGATTATGATACAACATCAAAAATATGGTGGCCCAAAAGGGGATGTATTGTGATCTATGTCCTCATAAATAGTAAGTTAAGATTATAATTTTTTTGAATCCATTTCTAGCCTATGGACCTATACTTCAACTCCCACATGAATGGTAATGTGATGGTCAAACACCATCTCTATATTGTAAAATATAGTAAGATAGGAGGCAAGTAATATAGGGTGGTTGTAGTAGGTATATCAAAATAACCATTTGATAATTCAAGAGTGGTTCAGATGGGACTTGTGCTAGTGTTTTATGAAGAACACATCTTGTAATAATCATGAAAAATCTCATAAAAATAATAATATTATAATTTAGGGATATGGTTGTGAAGATCTTAAATGTGAGAGAAAAAAATGTCACAACATAAAATTCCATAAAGCAATAACATGTTGGATTCACAAAAATCTCAAACTAGAACTTGAGATGTTCTAGGATTTTTTTGTTTGTTTGTGTGTAATTAGTTTTACTCTAGGATATAGCTAGTTTTGAGAAAAAGAGGTTTATATGTGGTTATTTTTAAATAGAAAGAATAAATATAGAATAGTTATACTCTATGTGTTTTTTACGATGAAATAATCTATCTTGTAAATTAAAACCATGAGTTGGGTTAAATATTTATCAATTTTATAAAACACTTTAAAATTTTCAAGAACATTTTAATTGTTTAAATTTTTTTTTTTTTTTAAAAACAATTTAAAGTTTTTGGGCAATCAAAGATAATGAATTAGAAGAAATAGGGAAAGGAACAATAGATGCATGTTATGGATAAACAACACAAGAATACTAGGAGCTAGAAGAAGAAGACTGAATTAGAGGACTCTTTACACACTCTGTTGAAATATTCCAAAACCATATTTTTTAAGTATTTATTTTCCTATTATTTTTAATTTTAGTTTTTACAGACTAGTTTGTTGTTGGCTTGGGTGCCAGTTTTGCTATTTCTCTATTACGGTCAATTAGACTCTTTCTTTAATACTTTAATTTTCTCTTGTATTGGGTTTAGGGCACTTTCCTTGCTTATCTAATAAAAATAAAAAGAGAAAGGAAATAGATTTTAAAGCATGGAACTATATTGTTATACCAAAATAAAGACAAAATGAAATTATTTACTTGGAACTACCCTATTTACACATAGAAAAGTAAATGCACAAAATAAAAACCCTAAAAAAAATTCATAAATATATTGAAATGAAGAAATAAATTGAAAATAACTAGATTAAATCAAATATTGAAAGTGTGGAAAGGGGGAAGAGAGAAAACAAAAAAATTCATGTTAGAAATATTTTAAAATATTGACAGTATATAAGCACGTTCCCAAATTTGCAAGACAAGAAACCTTATTGTGGAGAAATGCAGATCAATCTCATTTCTACCAGAAAACCTTCTACATAGATAGAAGAACTTTCAAACACAACTTTCACTGCAGTACATTCTAGAACCTGGGACTCTAAATATAGAACCTCTGAACACCTTTGATCACCATATCCAAACAACACAAGCATATCTTTAGCCATGAAAATATGCGGAGCACAACACTAAACACACAGGTCTGTCACACTGCACACTCTTTTATTCAAATTTTCTCAAAAGCACTTGGAAACTAAGTGAACTTACTACAACCACAATAACTATTCATCACAACCATACAAGTCATCAATGACAACAATGATGACAACAAAATAACACCTTCCACAACACATCCATAATAATACTAGTATTGACAATACTAATGACAGTACCACCAGCTAGCAATCTCCAACACTAGCAATGTTGACATCAATGCCAACAGTTGACATCTATGACAACACCAGTAGCATATTTGCAACAACTAGATGTTTTAATAATTGATAAAAATTCCATTATAAAATATAGTGCCACTCCAAAGAAGAAAATGCTTTATTTTTTCCCAAGCTCTCCATATACTTATCATCAAAAAAATTCTAGAATTGAATTTAGGATATTTCATTCCGGGAATGGTTTAAAATCCTATCCCATTCAAATTTGGTCTCCTAGAAGTGAAACTAGAAGAAACATAATGACAAACTGAAATTTCCAAGTTCTAGAGCTTAATTTAACCATTTGACACATAGAGCTAGGCCTTACAAGTGAGTGGAGATTAAGCAATATCTCTTTATATTTATTTGGGAGACAATAATACTCCAATGTCATTTGCTGAAAACCCTTTGTGATTCTTGGAGTAGGCATAGAAAGGTCTCCAAGAATATTTTACAAATTTAGATAAGAGGCTTTAGAAGGGGCCCAACAAGAATAATAATAAACATGAGTTTTCACAAGAATTTCAGAAAAAAAAATGAAACTTCCTTGCTAAAGACAAGGGTTTAAGAACCTAATATGTTAGATTATTCTCAATATGGGCTAAAATAAATTTCCATAGAATGGATATAAATGATTTAAAAGTGAAATGGATACCCAAAAATATAAATATTCTTTCATTCCTAATCCATTTCCATGCATATGATTCAATTGAAGGGGGGTTAGGGAATAAATGATTTCCAATAAAATTATATTTTTCTACTAAATATAGGAAATATAGTCTTTACAAAAAATATCTAGGTAGTGGATGGTTTGGAAAGCAATATTTTCTTCCTAATGGCTGAGAAAAGAGTCATCGACAAAGTGGTCATTAACTAATTAAGGTATAGAACTAGGTAAACAAATATTTTTTATCATCCCTAGAGAAATTGAATGAGGCAACATGCATCTAGAACCTTTAATAGAAAGCACATACAATATAGCAGATAAGTGCAATCCCTAACAAATATAATTAAAAGGGTTAAAGACATTAGATTCTTGGCCATTGATAGTGAGACAATTTGAAGAGCCTAATGAAAAAAAATTGAGTAGCTTTAATGAACTAAGACTTGAATCTTAAAGACTAGAGTATGGAAATGATAAAAGACCATTCAATAAATCATTAACTTTATAAATGTTAATTTTGATGAAAATGGCTTGTTTTTCAGACAACTAAATCCATTCAATACCTTCGTAGAAGTTGCAATGATATTGTCAATGATGAATCTAGAATTTATAATTCTAATTTTGGCTATATTCTTATAAGATACATTGATAAATGCGATTAGGCTCTAATTGTTGATATCACCAAGATCAACTGACTTTGGTATGAATTTAAGATTTTTATTATTAATATATTTTTCTAAGGAAATGGAATGAAATGATTCCATACAAACTCTATGAATATGCTCTCCAACATAATCCTAAAGATTCATGTAGAATTCACAAGATAACCAATAACATCTAGGAGCTATAGTTGTTAATTCCATTCTCAAGTAATTCAAATTATTAATCGGAGGATTGAAATTTTTAGATGCATTAAAAATTACAAAATTGGAATGGTTACAAAGGTAGAAGTCACAAATTAAAAGTGACACAAGTAAATTAAATTAGCTTAATAATATGATTTAGGAAAACTTCAAAAAATGAATGATATATAGCTATAAATAAGTTATATTTTGAATTATTAATAAACTTGGATTAAAATGGATATGTGTAGGATCATGATGGGCCAAAAAGTGGCGATAGGTAAGTGATATGATGGCCCATGTGGCTGACGACTTTTTTTTCACCCAAAATTGATAAAATGAAAAAGGTTTTTAAAGGAGATTCTTAGCTTTCCACCAATATAAATTATTCTTTACTTTGAATTTAATAAATAATTAATATTCATTTTCTATTTGAATTAGGACTAAAGTCCTGATTGATAGACTGATTGAAAAACATCTATAGCTTTCAAATATATCACATTTTTTGAATCCAAAACATCCGTCACATTCTATGCTTTGCATACTATAGGATTTAAAAAATAAAAAATGAACTTCATGAAGTTTTGACCAAGTTAAGGTGGTCAGACATACGAGTTTTTATATTTTTTAAAAGTTGTAATAAAAAATTCATAATTAAATATTTACTTGGAAAAAAAATACAAAAAAGTATGCATCACATTGGGACATGAATCCTCTACTTATATCTAAAATCTTTAAAATTTTTTTATCATTTTATTGTGGTTAGGGTGGTCAGATAGACACCTACTTCTTAGTTTTTCCCTGAAATTTAAGTACTACATTGAAATTTCAAATTTTCACCAAATAGATTTTTTTAATAGAAAGATAAACTTAGTAGTTTAGAAACTACATTCAATTTGCTACAGATTCTATTCTTACATATTTTTGAAATAATATAGATAACTTATTCAAATTTTTACGTCAAGTTGCTTACCTCTGATTTTTTGATTTTATATCACCACTTAAGGGCCTATTTTTTCCATGATGATCTTGCACATACCCAAATATGAACTCATAGTCAAACAATGATGAATCAATTGAGAAATTAAATTACTATATCTTGTAATTATCTAATTCCTTCTTCTATTCATTTAGTTATTGGTTATTAATAAATAATTTTAATAACTAATAGTTATATTAAATATCTATTATTATTCAATTCTGTATTTTATTTAATTCTTGAATTAATGAAATTGACCATGTAAAGCATTAATTAACATAACATTATAGTTGATTAATTTTTTACCATAATTTAGTAGTACAATTCTTGTTAAACAATTGATTAGGAATGCAAAATTATTTTATAAAGCCTAGTCTAGATGATTAAACCTTAGAATTGTATTATAGTAGTTCATTTTTTTTCAAATGAATATATAGTTTCTTTGCGATATGTCCTATATAGTCATCTGGATCCAATAGGTTTCCTTTGTGGTTGAGAGTAAGATAGAGTTTTTCCTCAATCATATTGGGTCATTTCCTTCCTCACACTATGTGCATAGCGCTTATGATGGCATCATAAACATGATTCCCTCAGACGTGGAAAGGTGATTACATAAGTATGTCTTGTTTTATGTTGTAAAATGAACAAAAAATGGAGATGTGTGATTGTTTAGGTAGAGTAAATAGTGGACAAGACACTAGATCTTTGAAACTTGTAAAGGTAATGTTAGGCCCAAAGGACATAAATGACAATGATAATGATATATCACAAGGATCCATTTATCAGGAGTTTAAGAACAAACTAAGAATGGTAATACAAGATGGAGTATTGAGGGAGGAGACTAAATTTTTAGAGTAGAAGGTATTTCCTTTTCAAGAAGAGAAGTTGTACACCAATTATGTCAATATGACAATATTTGACACAAGAACTTTGAATGCAATTGGCATAGTGCCTATGAAGCATCTTTGGGTGCTAGATACATAATAAAGAATATTATTTTGCTAATGATAAATTTGTTTGTTTTAGATCACAAGGGAGTTTATGAAATTTATAGTAGCTACAAAATGCTAAAGGTGGAGGATGAGTTGATGATTACAATAGTCGAACATGCAAAATTGATTGTGAGTTATGATTAATGGGTTTTTGAATGCAAAGACATTGTGATTTCTTTGTTGGAGCTAATCCCTATTTCAAGCAATGACACACATATAACTATGATTATCAATAGAAGACAACACCTCAACCTATTAGTGTGGTCCATTGGAGGATTTTGGAATTCCCCCAGTTATAGTCAAGTTTTTTCATTCAAACATTTCAAAGTCATTATTTATAGGATGGGTCCCTGCAAATTGATCCCCAATATTATATCTAGAAAATAATATTGTTAAAAGATAGTAGATTAATCCTAAATTTAAAGTATATGTGTCAATCAAAATCATTTTATTTTGTATATAAATTTATGAAAAATATATTTAATTTTTATTAAAAAATTAGAAAATATTTTTTACTTGATAGAAATAATAATTAAAATCAAAATTTAAGTTAAACAAATGCAATAATACATCTATAATAAAATTAATTAATAAAATATATACAATTTTCTTCTACTCTAGTTTTTTTTTTTATAAAAAACTCACACTCATGATTAAATTTTAAAATATTATTCAAATATTCTTCAAAAAAAAAAAATTACTATATTGCAGCTAATTAATTAACTGTACGATAGCCTATTTAATAATAATAAACTTATTCTTTCTATTGAGAAACGACTGCCATTTAAAAACAGATTACCAAGTAGCTCAAAATGTACTGTGGTTGAATTTACATGTTGTAATCCAGATGTCTTTTACAGTTGAACATCTCTTCCACACATTTATTATGCCGGTGTTGTTTTTGTTCAACAGAAGTCCAGATTCAGTGGTTTTGGTTGCCCACAAAAATTTAACCATTCGTATATACTTCACATATTTTTTAAGCATGTACAATATCACTGATTAGTTCTACATTCATGTAACTGTAATGCTTTCATGCTCTTGGTGTGTAGTTTATTCAGCATTGAGGATGGCCTTGCATTTATTATCAAGCTGTTGAATGGATTTCCAACAACGTTCTACTTACATCAGTGTCTTTTTTTTCTTGTTTTTGTTTAAGTTGCTCTTCATTCAGCATTTATGCTCATAGGAAAAGTAGACAAAATCCAATGGAATGCAATAAGGATATTGTTACAAGTATAGCTGGTATTGAATGATCACTTCTAACATTTAAGACCGAAAAATGATTACTAACGGGTATTTAACAAAGTGTATGAGAGAAGGTCAAGGTGCAGATATTCCCCTTTTTTTTTGTATTTTGCCTTCTCATTGCTGAATGTCTTTTTTTTCTTCTTCTTGTTTAGGCTGCTCCACCCTCAACATTTATGGTCATAGGAAAAGTAGACAAAATCAAATGAAATGCAATAAGGATCTTGTTAAAAATATAGTGAATATTGAATGATCACTTCTAACATTTAAGACTGAAAAAATGCTTATTAATAGGCATTTAAGAATGTGTATGAGAGAAAGTCAAGGTACGAATATTTCTGCTTTTCTTGTATTTTGTCTTCTTATTGTTGAATGTCTTTTTCTTCTTCTTTTTGTTTAGGGTGCTTTGACCTCAACATTTATGTTCATAGGGAAAGTAGACAAAATCAAAGTAGACAAAATCGAATGAAATACAATAAGGATCTTGTAGTGTATTGAATGATGGCAATAGGAAAATTCACCGCCAGCAATTCACCACCATGGAATATTCACCAAGAAAAATTCACCGCCAACAATTCACCACAGGAGAAAATGTTCCTCCTTTACTTGTATTTGACGTTATTGTGCTGAATGATTTACTTGTATATATAGTTTGTTTCTGAACAAGCAATATAATCTAATTTTGAGTAGTTAATCAATTTTTTAAAAGTTACAAACTTAATAATTAAGATTATATATATAATGCAATGGTTAAATGCTTATTTTTTTCAGTTTATCTAGATAGTAATTTTTTTATAAATAATTGTTGTTATAATTAAAAGAAAATTTATGTTTCAATAATATTAATGGTTATTATAATATTTTTGAGATTCATAATCTGTTTTGTTAACTTTTTTCATAAAATATAAATAAATAATTTTATGTGATTTCCAAATTTATATATAATCATAAATGACTAATAAAAATAATATGAGAGAATTACTTTATATTTATATAAAAATGGTGAGAAATGGATAAAAATCTTCAAGTATGTTAAGCTGCACCATAAAGAAATTTATACAACGAATAAAATACGAAGTACATATATTAAAGAATAGTTTTACAAGGAAAGCATGAATTATTTATATATTAACAATAGATGATTATTAATGGTTTTTATTTGTACAAAATTATAGTTGTCTTTCTTATGAGGCACACTCTTACACTAATTTTAATGTTGAGATGTGACAAATAATTTATATCATTGTGTATTATTCCATATGTAGTATGAGAATTTGGATTGTGCAAACTTTTCTCCTTAATTAGTTTTAACAAGGAATAAGTATAATCTATAGAAAAAGGGGGTCGACCTAATTTAGAAAGAAGAATTATGATAAATTTTGGATTCGAATATAAATATATAAATTTATTTCTTAGAAAGAGATGGTTTTGAGAATGACATATAGTTTATATTTTCTATGGATAAATATTATGAAATCTATAATTTTTCTATTTTCATGAAAATAGAATAAATTATTGATTAAAAAATAATCATATACGGGTATGTGCAGGATCATCATGGAAAACATAGGTCTTTAAGTGGCAATAAAAATTCAAAAAAATCAGAGTTAGGCAACTTGACTTAAATAATTGAATAAGTTATCTCTATTATTTCAAAAATATGTAAGAATAGAATCTGTGGAAAATTGAATGTAGTTTCTAAACTACTAGGTTTATTTTTCTAAAACAAAATCTATTTGGTGAAAAATTGAAATTTCAATGCAGTAGTACTTAAATTTCAGGGAAAAAATAAGAAGTAGGTGTCTGTCTGACCACCCTAACCATAATAAAATGATAATATATTTTTTATAATATTTTAGATATAAGTAGAGGACTCATGTTCAGATGTGATGCATAATTTTTTGTAATTTTTTTTCAAATAAATAATTAATTATGAATTTTTTATTACAACTTTTAAAAAATATAAAAACTCATATGTCTGACCACCTTAACTTGGTCAAAACTTCATGAAATTCAATTATTTTTGTAATCCTAGAGTATGCGAAGCATAGAATGTGATGTATGTTTTGGATTCAAAAAATGTGATACCATTTGAAAGCTGTAGATGTTTTTCAATCAAGCTATCAATTAGGACTTTAGTTGTAATTCTAATAGAAAATGACTAATAATTAGTTATTAGATTCAAAGTAAAGTATAATTTATATTTATGGAAAGCTGAGAAGCTCCTTTACAAACCCTTTTTGTTTCATCAATTTTGGGTAAAAAAAATCGTCAGCCACATTGGCGAAGTCTGGAAAACCAAGGTAAGTTGTTAAACAAATTTTTCATGTTGACTTCTTTGGATTGGTAGGTCTGAACCAAATTCCAAAGCAAGCCCAAGCCTAATCCCTAGGCACTAAATTTTATGTCAACATATCGGATATCCGATTCAAATCAGGAATCAAATATCCAATTTAAATCGGATATCCGATATCTAATATGTTTTAGATATGAGTTTAAAAAATGTTATACAATTTATAATATATGATTTAAAAAATGCAATAAAATTTATAATTTAATATATAATATACAATATAATTTATAATGTAATATATAATATACAATTTATGATAATTGGTACCAAATTATGTATTTAATGTATAATAAATTATACTATTATGTATAATATTTAAATATTATTTCAATATTTTAGTTAATGTATAAATATTTAAATATATATATATATATTACTAATATATAAAATATTTAAATATTATCTCTTTTCGTCTTTCTCTCTCCCAAGTCTCTCACTCAATCACTCATATCTCTCTCCCCTCTCTCTCCCTCTCCCTCTCTCCCTCAACCCTAAACCCTCTCTCTCTCCCTCTCTCTCTCTCTTTCCCTCTCTCCCTTCACCTCTTCATCTCCCCCTCTCTCCCTCTCCCTTTCTCCCTCTCCCACTCTCTACCCTAAACCCTCTCTCTCTCTCTCTCTCTCTCTCTCTCCTCTCACCTCCAACCATCCATCTCTCCCTCTCCCACCTCTCTCTCTCCTCAATCTACTCACTCTCTCTCTCTCTCAACCCTAAACCCTTCATGCATTCCGCTTCCTCCCTCCCCCTCCCACGCAGCCTCCTCCTCCCCTCTCTCTCTCTCTCTCCTCCCACCTCCCTCCCCGTCTCCCTCCCTCCTCTAAATCCCCCCACCCCTCTCCCTCCTCTCCCATCTCCCCTCCCCCACCCATAAACCCCCTCTCTCTCCCCAACCCCAAAACCTCTCTCCCTCCCTCCCACCTCCCTCCCTTCCCCACTTTCCCTTCCTCCTTCTCCCCCACCTCCCACCTCCCTCTCCTTACCCTCCCAGCACCTCCTCAACCCTAAACCCCCTCCCCACCTCCCACCCTCTCCTCCCTCCCTCCCTCCCATCCCCACCCTCCCTCTCCCCTCCCCTCCCTCCTCCCTCCCTCAACTCCCCCACCTCCCTCCCTCCTCCCTCCCTCCCTCCCCTCCCCCTCAACCCAAACCTCTCTCCCTCTCTGCCTCTCTCCTCAACTCCTAAACCCTCTCTCTCTCTCTCCCTCCCCCTCTCCTTCTCTCCCTCTCCTTCTCTCCCTCTCTCCCTCTCTCAATCTGCCAGTCTCCCTCTCTCCCTCAACCCTAAACCCTCACTCTCTCTCAACCCTAAACTCTCCCTCTCCCTCTCCCTCTCCCTCTCCCTCAACCCTAAACCCTCTCTCTCTCTCTCTCACCTCCTCCTACCTCCCAACTTCCCCTCTCTCTGCCTCTCCCTCTCTCCCTCTCCTCTCCCCAACCTCTAAACCCCTCTCTCTCTCTCCCTCTCAATTTTCACCTCTCCTCCCCTCCCTCCCTCTCCCTCTCCCTCCTCCCACTCTCCTCTCCCTCCCTCCTCCTTCACCCTCCCACTCTCCCCCTCTCTCTCCCTCTCTCCCTCTCCTCCTTCCCACTCTCCCTCCCCCTCTCCTCCCTCCCCACCCTCCCATTCTCCCTCTCTCTCCCTCTCCCTATCACCCCTCTCTCCATCAATCCTAAACCCCATTCTCTCCCTCTCTCACTTCCACCTCTCCCTCTCCCCTCTCTCCTCTCAACCCAAACTCTCCTCTCTCCTCCTATAATTTCCCTCTCCTTTCTCTCTTTGTTTAATTCCTCCCACTTCCTCCCTTCCTCTCTCATTCTTGCCCTCTCTCCCTCTCCCTCTCTTAATCTCCCACTCTCCCACTCTCTACCATTAACCCTTAGGTCTATCTGAGCCCAAATCAGATATCCAATCTGAATTGGATATTCGATTTGTGAAACTTCGATGTGTAGAGCTAAAATATTACCGTTGCAAAACATTTTAAAATGTTTTCCAAATCAGATATCTGATTATATCGAATATCGGATTTGTGGGCCATAGAAAACCCCATGTGGACCATTTTTGTGCATTCCAACGGACCCTACATTTTGTTTGCAGCACTTTGCAGGTGACAAATGTGCGGTTTCAGACATGAAGAGATAAAGATCAACTTTTTGGAGCATCTTCTACTCAAATTTGTCTTAAGCAATGATTTTTTAGCATCTTTTATAAGGTATAATGGGGAGTAGCAGTCATCAGAAGCAAAAACGTAAGAGAAAGCTTACAAAAGAACAAATTGAAGAATATAGACAAAGAGATAGAGAAGGTCATAGGAAGAGAAGACAATGTATGTTAAATATTGGTGAACTTGAGCCCTATGGTCTTTCAAGTGAAGAGGAAATTGAATATGTTCAAGTTGAAAATGTAGGACATGATATTGAAATTGGGAATGGAAATGTTCAAATTGATATTGAAAATGTTCAAGGTGAAAATGTTGGAATTGAAGATGTTGAACATGATATTCAAATTGGGAATGAAAATATTGAAATTGATAATGAAAATGTTCAAGGTGAAAATGTTGGAATTGAAGATGTTGAACATGATATTGAAGTTGGGAATGAAATTACTCAAACTGACATTGAAAATGTTCAAGATGAAAATGTTGGAAATGAAGATGTTGAACATAATATTGAAGCAAGTGTAAATTATGTTTCACTAGATTATATGAGAAATGAAGAACCTTTTGTGGAAGAAAGACATATTCCAAATTCAAGACCTTCAAGAACCCCTAAATGGTTACTTGAAATTGATGATAACATTATAAAAAAAATTGAAGGCAAGAGGTCAACACGAACTATTCGGTTGTGAGCTAGAAGACTATTCAACCAATATTTTAGCGATAAGACATTGATCGAGAAATGCCAAATTTTTGTTCAATTTATAAAGATGCAAAAGATGAGACCTTTGCTAGCCAAATTGAAGATTCGTGTGAACAAGAAGACCGAAAAAAAATTCTATTATTGTCAAAAAACATTTTAATGCTCTCAAGTCTATTAGAAAAAATAACGACGAAAAAGATAAGAGAGCTGCTCGGAGAGTCATTACAACTACCCTAGTAAGCCATCAATTGAAAAAGGCTCACTTTATGAGACAAACTTGTATTGATTTTGACGTAAATCGTAAAACTTTGGATAGAGCACTTGCAAGAAGAGAAAGAATAGATGATCCTCTTCAAAATGTTACATGGGCTTTTATCGGGAGGCTTCCACATGTTGATAAGAAGCTAACCAATAATGTAAAGCAAGTAATTCAACAATTTTGGCATGATAACTCTAGAGTATCACCCAATGCAAAGGATGTTTTTAAGTTAAGAATTGGCAATCGAGACTGTACACCGCATCTTAAATTTTTTTTGGAATCAAGCCAAACAATGTTGCTCAACAAATTTATTGAAACACATCCAAATATGGAAATTTCACAAAGGACTTTTGAAGGTTTGAAGCCATTTTATTGTGTGCCTCTTAAGATTCGTAATACTTGTTGTTGTAAATACCATGTGGAGTTTTCAATGTACCATGAACTATTATGCTATATCCATTCTACTTTGCATACTAATGAAATGTGGTAGGAGTGTGGTGCAATGCATCTTCCAAAATCATCAAGGGACTTGCTAGATCTATTTTTATGTTCTAGAGATTATGGTTCCTTTTTCTATAGAAATGATTGTTTAAATGAGAAGTGCTCACAATGTGGTGGCTTGTCAAAGTTTGTTCAATGTTTTCATGAGGGTTCTGAACATGAATTTGGAAAGAAGCTTGTTGAGAAAAAGAGATATGAGATAGTCAAATATACTTTGTAGAGTGGAGGTGAAGGTTCTAGATGTGAGTTGGTAACAAAAGAATGCAGTGTTGCTGATTTTATTTCAGATTTTAAGGACATTATTTTCTAGAAGTATGCAAGGCATAGTCATAGGTATTAGTGGTTGGATCAACAATTCAGGAGGTGTAAGGACTCTTTTCTGATTGGTACTATTATATCAGTGGTTTATTTTGCAGAAAACTACAGATTGCAACCACAAAATGAGGTACAATCTTAGTATTACAATTCCATTCAGATTGCCATTTTTGTCCACATAACGTTTAGACATGCACCTGATAGTACAAAGGAGGATCGAAAGATAATCAGAGAGTATCATTTTTATATGAGTGATGATAGATCTCACTCGTCCGAGTATGTCCAACATTGTTTCAAGATTTTTTTTGAGTTCTTACAAGAGCATGATATAACACTTGTTCGACATCTTATTTGGTTCGATAATTGCACAGGTCAATTCAAGAATTCTCGTATGTTTTATTGGTTGAGTCGAATGCATGTAAAGAGAGGTGTACCTAGTATTTGGAGTTTTTTTTAATCTGGGCATGGGAAAGGGGAGCATGATGGAGTAGGTGCATGTCTAAAGAGAGCTCTAGTTAAGGAGAAATTGAAGATTTTAGGAGAAAAATTTAGTGATGCACGTTCTATTGTTGATTGGTGTAGTTCAACATTGTCATAGAGAGTCACACTTGATTCAATAGTGTGTAGATTCTTTTCAGTTGGTTGAGGAGGGTACAGTGGGAGGCAGATTAGATTGTCACACAATCAAAGATTCTTCAAAGATGCATTCATTTATAAGCTCAAATGCAAGCACATGGACCATTTGGACACGATAGTTGGCTTGTTTTTGTTAGAGTTGTATTTAGTGTGAGTGAGATCAATGTGAATCAAGTGAGTGGGTGGATACATGGGTTCCATAGTATCTAACTCCTTTATCTCAAACTATATCCATGACAAATGACACAATGGAAAGTTCACATGATTATGACCGACTTTCAGATCTACTATAGCTGGGACATGTTTTTGCAGTTGTTGCACTGCAGGGGAATGAAGAGAGATAAGAATATTTGCTAGCACGATGTGTGCAGGTAAATCACAAGCTAACACAACCGATGGAATATGATGATGGGTTCATGTATCCTACAAGTTCAGTTGTGGTTGTAGGAACTTGGTTGTAAACATACATGATTAGAAAGAATGGCATAGCTAGATTTGAAGACTATGAGAAACACAAAACCATTCTCATGTATTCACACCTTGTTATAGAAACAAATGTTAAGTTGTTGAAGCATCATTCCAAACAAAAGACAAAACAACTATGGACACTTAGTAATGTTGATCATGAAGCAATATTGGATACTCTTAAGCAAAGAGATGACCCTTCAGGGAACACTTGAATAGAATATTCAAAAATGGAAGGTACAACGCTTAGGTTCATTATGCTTAAGTTCATTAGTGTTCTTTATTTAATACTAATATTTTGTATACTATTGTAATGTAGGTGTCTTTAATAGTGATATTTTGTATGTACTTTTGGGATATTTTTGGCACGATTGATCATGGACTTGCTGCAACAATAGCCAGCTTTGATCCTTTTGGAGAGGTATGCGATAGATTACAATAATATAGATTCGTTATTCAAAGCATCTTTTATAGTTTGCATTACCATCTCATCATCAATTAGGTCATTTAGAATAATATAGATTGGTTATTCTAAGCATCTTTTATAGTTTGCATTACCAATTCATCATCATTCAAGTTGTTTAGATTAATATAGATTTGTTAGTCTAAGCATCTTTTTGTTGTGACAATATAGATTTATCATTTGACAACTTTTGTGATATTCTTGGCATGATTGATCATGGACCTACTACAGCAATAGGCAGCTCTGATCCTTTCAGAGAGGTATGTGACAGATTACAATAATATAGATTGGTTATTCTAAGCATCTTTTCTATGGTTTGTACAGGTGCTTGTCACTCCAGAATGTCAACATACTAATCTTGTGGAAGACTGTGCCTTGAATGCCTCCAATAGAAAATTTTTATAAAATTTGAATTTTGAAATGTGAAAAATGTAAAAAGGTCATAACTATTTATAGTCATAATCTATATCCAGTGATTTTTATTGAAATATGGGTCAAATGTCTAGCATTGTATAAAGGGTATGTTTAAAATGTAAAGAGTTTTTAGTACTTAATCGAGCTACAACTAGAGGTTTTCTTCCTGGTTCTTTCCTATTGGTATGCTTATTTGAACCAATTTTTGTAATATCTCCTATTTATATATAATAAATTACAGTGGCTTGCCACTTTTTCCAAAAACAAAAATGTAAAAAGCTCATGTGAAGGTCATTTCCCATGTAATTGATTCTTTGATCTAGCAAAGTGGAAAGAAGGTATTTGGGTGTGCATGATGTTCAAGTTGATTGGGTAAGAGTCTTCTGATACAAGAGCTAGGTAGCTTTACACAACACAATTACAATTAAAGATGATTTAAACTCCAATTTGATCGCCAAAACCAAACTTGGGTACAACGTCACTCCCCAAACCTTGCCACACCCTATAAAATCATCAAACAAGTCTATTAGGACTTGTAGAAGCTTGATCCAACCTTAAATCTTGTTGCCCCCACATTTCATTGATATTAGCATCTTGTAACCACCATTTTCATCTAATTTCACTCATTTTTGCCATGCATGGCAACTCACCAACTCAACTACAGACCTTTCCAGCTCTTTAAACCCACATATTCACCTTATATAGTCCTAATAATATCTACCATGGCCATACCACCAAGCTACAGACCGTATAATAGATGGTATGACCTTTTAGCACTTTGGACTCTTAAGGGAAATCATTGGTCCAATGTAGCTCAAAGTGATTCGGCATATTTGGGTGCAAAAGAGGACCATCCCTAGCGAAAACGTACCCATCAGGACGTGTTGGAATAGTTCATTTGGTCGTACGAGTTAGAGAATGAAAGATGCACCACTTTGCAACTTTACACTGCTTTCATCTGACAACTTTTCTCTCAACTGAAAACTCATCACCATGGGAAAATGCCTCTGAGATAGAAAAAACTGAGAGAGGTTATTGTAGATGGTCCCAACATAGTCCCATAGCTTTAGACAAAGAGTCTATAAGCATCATGGTTTCTGATAAATAGGCCTTCAAAGATTGCTGCCTTTTAGCACTTTAGACTCTTAAGGGAAATCGTTAGTCCAATGTAGCTCAGAGTGATTCAACGTATTTAGGTGCAAAAGATGACCATCTCTAGCATAAATGTACCCATCCATATGTGTTGGAACAATCTGTTTGGTCATACGACTTGTAGAATGAAAGTTGCACCACTTTGTAACTTTACAATGCTTGCATTTGACAACTTTTCCCTCAACTAAAAACTCATCACTATGGGAAAAAGCCTCCGACATAGAAAAAACTAAGAGAGGTTATTTTATATGGTCCCAACATGATCAAATAGCCTTGTATGGAGAGTCTATAAGCATCATGGTTTCTGAGAAACAACTCTTCAAAGATTGTTGTCTTTAGCACTTTAGACTCTTAAGGGAAACCGCTGGTCCAATGTAGCTCAGAGTGATTAGACGTATTTGGGTGCAAAAGAGGACCATACCTAGCATAAACGTACCCATATGCATGTGTTGGAAAAATTTGTTTGTTTGTACGAGTTGGAGAATGAAAGTTGCACCACTTTGGAACTTTACACTACTTGCATTTGACAACTTTTCCCTCAATTGAAAACTCATCACCATGGGAAAATGCCTCCGAGATAGAAAAAGCCAAGAGAGGTTATTGTAGATGGTCCCAACATGATCCCATTTCTTCAAACAAAGAGCCTATAAGCATCATGGTTTTTGAGAAATATCCCTTCAAAGATTTATACCTTTTAGCACTTTGGACTCTTAAGGGAAATCATTAGTCAAATGTAGTTCGGAGTGATTTGGCGTATTTGGGTGCAAAAGAGGACCATACCTAGTATAAAAGTACCCATCCAGATGTGTTGGAACAATCTATTTGGTCGTACGAGTTGGAGAATGAAAGTTGCACCACTTTGCAACTTTACACTGCTTGCATTTGGCAACTTTTCCCTCAATTGAAAACTCATCACTGCAGGAAAACACCTCCGAGATAGAAAAAACCAAGAGAGGTTATTGTAGATGGTCTCAATACGATCCCATAGTCTTAGAATGAGATTTTGTAAGTGTCATGGTTTCTTAGAAACAACCCTTCAAAGATTGCTTCCTTTTAGCACTTTGGACTCTTAAGGGAAATTGTCAGTCCAATGTAGCTCAGAGTGATTCAACATATTTGGGTGAAAAAGAGGACCATCCCTAACGTAAATGTACCCATCCGGATGTGTTGGAACAGTCTATTTGGTCGTATGAGTTGGAGAATGAAAGTTGCACCACTTTGCAACTTTACTCTACTTGCATTTGGTAACTTTTCCCTCAACTGAAAACTCATCACCATAGGAAAATTCCTCTGAGATAGCAAAACCTTAGAGAGGTTATTGTAGATGGTCCCAACATGATCCAATAGCCTCAGATAGAGAGTCTGTAAGCATCACATTTTTTGAGAAATAACCCTTTCAAGATTTCTATCTTTTAACACTTTGGACTCTTAAGAGAAATTGTCGATTCAATGTAGCTCAGAGTGATTCGACCTATTTGGGTGCAAAAGAGGACCATCCCTAGCATAAATGTAACAATATGAATGTGTTGGAACAGTCCGTTTGGTCATATGAGTTGGAGAATAAAAGTTGCACCGCTTTGCAACTTTACACTACTTGCATCTGACAACTTTTTCCTCAACTGAAAACTCATCAGCATGGGAAAATGCCTCCGAGATAGAAAAAATAGAGAGAGATTATTGTATATGGTACCAACATGATCTCATAGTCTCAAATGGAGATTTTGTAGGCATCACGATTTTTGAGTAGGAGTCTGTCAAATATTGCCGCCCTTCTACACTTTGGACTCTTAAGGGATTTCATTGATTGAACGTAGCTCGGACTGCTTCAACTTGTTTGGGTGCAAAACGGAACCATACCTAACCTAAACATACCCATTTTCACGTGATGGAATAATCGGTTTGGTCATACGAGTTGTAGAACAATATTTATTGACACCCTTACAAGTAGTTTTCAACCTCCAACCAAACTCCAACGCTGATTTTTGTGCGAAAAAAATCTATGAGACCATAGTTTTTTGTGAAAAACTAGTCAAACACCTTTATTTCAACCCTACCACAACTTCTAGACTCCTATCTTGCACTTCCCTTTACAATTTTAATAATTTACCTTCAAAAGACTACATGGAAATTTTGACAATTTTGAAGCGAGAATGCATTTTTGGCATATTGGACCCCTAGACTCAAAAATTCAACTTAATACACTTTAAATGGTCTTGATTGACCTTATTTAGCATAAATAGATCACACCTAACCTCTCAACCTATCAACCTTCAAATGTGTAATCTCGCAAATAGTAGATTAGGTGGGAAACTAGAGAGGAAGAGTTGATGGTGAGTGGCCTAGTGAAGGCTAGAGAAGAAAAGTTTGAGGAATATGGTGTTAGGATAGGGGATTATCCTTGATTGTCATAGTTGGTTTTGTGGCATATGTATTCTACTATGGGGATTTTTCTAACCATAAATAACCTGAGAAAGATTGTGAAGAGAAGGGTTGAAGGGTAGAGATACATGTCTAGTTGGCAAAAGCTTATGGAAGAGCATCAAATAGAGATATTAATGTATGGATGTTTAGCTTTGAGTACTGAATTTTTATGTGCAGGTGTCAAAACTTGGGAAACACCACTTGTAGGTGTCAATAAAGACAAATAGCAACAAGAAGATCCATTTTAGAAGGATCAAGCATGGCAAGACCAAGACAACGTAAATCATGAAGGGTACAAAATCCCTCAGATGAAGATTTCCATGCAAGTGACTTGGAGCAGGTTTGAAGGGATTGTGACGAAGATATGAGTAGACCTATGGAGTGATTTATGGGGCATAAATGTTTTGTACCCAAGGGAGTATGGTGCATGAGCACCTAAAACATATAAGATTTCATGAATTGACAAGGCCATTCCTCCTTTTGTATAGGTTGTACCTTAGAGGAATGGGTGTGAACTAGATAGGGGTAGGTGTAGGAACAAGTTTTTAGGGGTGATAAAGGGATTAGAGTGGTCTGAGAAGGCTGCCTTGTTAAGAAACACATATTTTTGTGCCTTTTGTGTAAGGCTAGAGAGTGAGTTTTTGAGAAGATGAATGAAAATAGGTTGGAACTTGTTGGAAACTATTGGAATAGGTGTATTTAATGGTGTTTAAGAGGTATGAGTGATTAAGAGTAACCCAAGAAGAGTAAAAGTGTGAAACCTTAGTTGGAAGGGGCGAAAATAAAGGACAATTGGTGATTTTATAAAGAAAGTGTAAGCCAAATTATGGGGTAGCATAATACAATGATGTTTTAAGTTTAAGCAGAATAAATTAAGAGGGAATGAAGTGGTTTTAGGATTGAGTGAGGTTAGAGCATAAAAGTTCCAATAATCCCTATCAACAAGCAGTGAACTATTTGATACAAAGCTTTGGTAGACATGTATGAAAAATGTGGTACAATAGACAAGGAAGTGGACTATATGAAAAAAATCCTCAAAGAATGTGGTCTCATAGAATTCCATGACAAGCAAATGCAATTGACAACTGCTCCTAGTTTTTAGTTATGTAATGTGAAGTAATTGCACAACTGCTTAGGTTGACTTTGTAGAAACTATATTGTAATTGAAATTTTTTCATCTCTCAAAATATAGTTGTTAGTTATGCAATGTGAAGTAATGCTTTGAGTTTAAAATATTTGCAATGCAATGTAATCAACGATATAAATATAAACTACATAATATAACCATTCTTTTTTATGCTATTTTACATTGATAATTTAACCATTGTTTAAGATAAAATTTTCAAAGAGTTTAATCATGCACATGAGGAACAAATTAAATTTTGATTGTCAACTTCTATATATCAAATTATCCAATAATCAAGTGTATGTCCAAATACAAAAATGGTATCAACACCAACTCAAACAAAGTTTTACAAAATGTGGCATATGCCATCTCAATATCTATTCTTAATTTATATGCCAAAATTTCTATCTCATCCTAAACTTCTATTGAATGATCAAAATGGAGCCTCTTTGAAGCACTCGTTGGCTCTAAAGGTAGCTGCACAAGAAAAATTCAAACCACAATTGAGATTAGTTATACTATATAATTTAAAATGAAATAATTAACATCAAAATCAATATACATTAAATTTTAATTTAACTCTAAAATTGAAATCTTGATTACCTGAAATATACGTCTCTTCAAAGGGTCAGGAGTCCTAGAATATACCAAACCAACTTTTGAAATGCCAATCTATATATGTGAAAAAAAACATAAAATTGATCCAAGTTAGCATACGATTATTGGTAATAGGAACATATTTACCAAACACAAAGTAAAATAAACACATACCTCTTTATGTTGAAATTTTTCTTTATCACCTTTAGGTGTTTTGACACCTCCTCCTTGAGGTGTTTCAACACCTACTCCTTGAGGTGTTCGAATACCTACTCCTTCAGGCGTTGTGTCACTTGTCAACAATGATGTATAGCTCATAATCTCCTGTACATAAAAATGACAAGTACATATGACACTACCAATCTATGTTGATGTATGTATAATCAATATAAGATCTTAAAAGTATTAATTCAATCCAATTTGAGTTCAATTACCTTCCCCTTATCTAAATTTACACCTCCATAGTCTGGACAAGGTTGCACCTCACTCGCACTAGATATTTCCTACAAGAGGAAAATAAGATAAACATATAAGTTATTATATAATTTCATTAATGACAATTCGAATGACAAGCAATTATATACAAAATTTAAATGAGTGAGTGCGAAAATATATATTGTGTGTCGAGACCAAATGAAATGGCCCTAAGGGTGCTATCAGTCACCCATGTGTGTTCCTCCTCAAATATCAACTGTTAAATAGACGATGTAAATAAATATTAGTACTTGATACTATCTCTTATTAATATTCATTTAAAAACAAAAGCTAGTTATGAATTTACAACTTAAATCTTACCTGTGTCACTATTCCAACATACCCCTCTATAGAAGGAGAGGATTTTGTAGGGTGAGCTCCACTCCCCTGTGACTGATCTATAATGTCCACATCATGGAGGTCATAATCAGAAGTGTCCAAGGGATGCTCAACAGGCTATATAAGAGGACCTAAGCATATCTGGTGGCACATAGTGCAAGTATGTGGCACACAAATATGTAGACCTGAGGAGGATGATGCAACAACAATCGAGCCTTCACCAACATTACTAGAATGTGGCTGAACTACTGTAGAAGCACGTGAAACCAAATGACCACTCAAAGAATGAATAGCCTAAATAGTCTGTGTGGTTGCATCATGGATAATCTCTGGATTATATACTAGATCTGGAAGAGGAAGGGGAGGAGGGGGAGCATATGGGCGCGAGATTACTCTAACTGCCCCTGGTCTATCCTGGGGCATACCTCCATTGACGCTCTGGAAGGGTTTAATGTTAAAGTAATTGACATGATGCCCTAACACAAACTCAACATATAATTTTTTAATATAATAAAATGGTATATCATAATTGTTGCTCAGTGGTTTATGAAAAACCATACACCAATGATCCCAAAAGTTATCTACAATGTCCCTTTTTGTGCACCATTTTATAGAAAGTTTTGGTTTATTAACATTAATTGGCAAACTAGTGAGGGGGTTAACGAATAAAGAGGCTATTTGGGCTTTGGTTATTTGGAGTTCTTTCACATCTTTGTAAGACAATCCACATGCATAATATTACCTCATGTCTTCTCGCCACGAATGAAAGACATTATGTTGGGTGGAGAGGGTTTCTATATTTTTAATTATTTCCTTCAATTTGTTTGTCATCTCGGATAATCGAGGGATTGTCTTATTAACTTCAGAAATGCCCCTCAATTGCACCAATTTTTCACTAATTAAGTCTTCAATTTGTGGCTACAGAGGTGGTGGAGTGTTTAGCATTTGTGCATTTTCATTCTCAGCCATAATACCTGATTAAAGTTAAAAAATAATTAATCTAATTGAAATTACACAATATAAATGAAATTATTGTAAAAAAATGCTAGTTTTTAATAACAATCCAAAAAAAACCCTATTTTTTAACAAAAATCCATAACAAACTCTAGTTTTTGATAAAATACATCAACAACACTTTTTTTTAATCAAAATCTATTTAAAAACATTAATTTTTAATAAAAATTCATTGTAAACTCTAGTTTTTAATAAAAATCAATAAAAAACCCTACTTTCAAAAAAAAATTCATAAAAACTACTTAAAATTGTAAAAATCTAATTGAAAAATCGATTAAAACATTAAAAAAACCAAAAAATTATCTTTCAAATCGAATATCTAGTGAAAACGGATATCTGATATCGACTTCTCCCTGTGCGTCCGCATTCAAAATGTCTGAAATGAATTTAAAAGGCCGTTGTTTTTTATTTATATACACAGATCAAATTGGAGATCCAATTTTTAAAATATAGGTTTGGGATTTGCTTTAGAGCAATGTGTAGACACATAAAAATAACCTAGGCTTGCAAGGTCTATTTTTCATCTTCCTTCATCCTAGCATAATTATGACATTTTAATTATGTCTGTTGTCCACTTTCGACTATTAATTAAATAATTCATAATGATTTAATTAATTCATGTTCTTTTTATTTTTCATGATTATTAAATAAATGGATCTTATTTATTTATTTAATGTGTCACTAATTATCTAATGCTTTCTCATAATTAAATAAATTTCTCAATTTATTTAATTAATCTTTGTCACTTATGTCCTCTTGATTACTAAATAAATATATTTTATTTATTTATTTAATATGTTACTAATTCTCAAAAGTCTCCTTATAATGAAATAGATTATTTAATTTATTTAATTAATCTATCACCTTCTCTAAATTAAATAATTATCTTTAATTATTTAATTGCCTTATTTGACATTTCCCTCATTTTAAATAAAATAATTTATTTAAAATAGCCTCACATGGTTAACTATCACTTTCTTTTAGTAAATAATCTTAAAATGAATTATTTACTATCTCACTAAAACATATTTTGAATTAATTTTAATTCAAAATGGTAATATTCTTTTACAAATCAAGTAATTGCTAAAATTATTGATTTTCTAAATCTCATCTTCTTGTTCATCTTTACCTTTTATTTTTACTAATTTTCATCTCATTGTCACATTTATTCTGCATCCTTGATTTAATTTCTTAAATAAAATCTTGTCCACTCATTTGAGAATCTTACCCTAACCCTAATTGAGAGTTTTCATTTTGAATCTTGATCATTGATTTTAGGGCATTTCTCAATCTTCAATCTCATTCATCCATCCAAAATTGCATTTTCTATAAAATGTCAATTTTGTTTTCATCTCTGGATCTCTTAATCTTGCATCTTGGAATTTGATCTCTTAAACAATATTGAATATCTCAGAATTTGATCTTGTGTCATTTAGTTACTTGCATATAAAATTTAATTTATTTTGCATAACTTATAGGAAATACTTCAACACTTGGCTTAGGACTAGTCCATAGCATAGAAGTTTGTTCATCACAATCTGAGGGCATAATTTACATTTCAACAATCTAGAACTTACAATAGAAATCAGTCATGGAGGATAAGGGATTTAGTGAGCTCGTTTCATCTATTTCTTTTATTTATTCCTATACATTTTATTGAATATGTGGATTTGATTACTATACATGTATGTTGCTAACAATTTGATCTTGCAGAATAATCCTCAATTACACAATGTACTGACACCTAAGCCTAAAAATAGTCAACTCGACATTTCCGCGTTTTTGAGTCGATCCAAAATGTAATTTTTTTTCTATTGCCACTTTTTGGCCCATCATGATCCTACACATACCCATACATATTCACCAAAATAGGTGGATGAAAATAATTACATCTTGAATGTCCAAATGAGGTTAAAACCCAAAATATAGAATAATAACATAGTTATAAAAGACTCTAAGTAGTGAAAGTATTATAAAAAGGTGGATGAGGTGGATCTTGATCATGTGGTTTTCTTGATACATTAGTGGGCTCTGAAGTATCCATGGGAGGGTACCAACCATGATTAATATATTTAGTATTATCATCTGATTTATCTTTAATATCAATTCAAATAGAAGATATAATAAGACCCAACTAAGGGAACTTGCTAGGATTTGGTGAGTTGGTTGTCCTATAAGAAAAAAATTTAAGTGATAAGTAAAATGGTCATGACTGGGCTATGACTAGCCTTGTTGAGTAGGACAAATTCTCATAGAAGGTGAAGATGCTTGAGAATGAGCATCCTAGCTACCATAAGTATACTAGTTGTATTCTTGATGATGCCCATGAGGAAAAGATTAACCTCTACTAGAGGTGAAAAAATTCAAGTATAAATTTATTTCCATGTACTTGAATGTGTATAAACACACTACAACATCATGACTTTAGAGTAATGTAAGATATTATGATCAATAAAGCATCCAAAAAATTAGTAAGTTTTTTGTATTTCCAACCCTAAAGAGAATATCCACTCCAAAAGTGTGCAAAATATGATTTTATCTAAGAGGGATTACAAGCCAATCCTCTAATAACATAATATGATTTTTGCTTGTAGAATTTTTTATATTTTCATATATACATATATATGTATATGTATATGTGTATATATGTGTGTATATGTATATGTATGTATATGTATACATACATACATACATACATACATACATACACATATTATACATACATATGCATATATATATATATATATATATATATATATATATATATATATGGATGGCATCAGGCAAATTCACCACTATAGATTACAAATCGCAAACTTTTAATGCAACAAATTTTTCACTTGGTAAATTGCTAGTGGTGAACTTTCCTTGAGGTGAAGTTGCTATGACGGTGAATTTTCCTAGAGCCATATATGGATATGTATATATGTAAATATACATATATGTAAGACCCCACTTCGTGTGTGATTGATACAACCCTAGTTTGTTATATGTATCTTTGAATAGGTGGTGAGATGTGATGTGAGAAATAAATAGTGTGGTTATGTGGAAATATGCTTATATTTCATTTTGACATTTTGTTTCATTACCATTTCCATGAGTGTGTTAGGCATGTAGGTAAATCATAAAATATAATTGAAATGTTAAATTGAATTGCTGTAAGGTCAAATATTGGGATATTTAACTAGCAAATAAATGTGATGTATGATTGTTGCTAATGGTTGCATTGGTAATGTGTAGGAAAGTCAAGGTACCAGTACGAGAAGGCAAAACCAATGAAAGAGAATGGAAAGACATCCCCTTGTGTTTATGTATTTGATTTCTTTTTGGGCTTAGAAGGAAATAGAGTTAATGTGTTGGTAGACTAGGGTGTGAGGGTGGATATTAAAGGGATAATTTTTTATTTTTTTTTGTGAGGGTGTTTAATTGTGTCATGTGAGGTGTAAGTGGGGGTTAGGGTTTAGGAACCCTTATCCAAGTGAAAAACTCGTATGGATTCTTGTGTGGATTTTAAAAAGGTATTATTGAGTCAATTTCCTTGGTTTTTGAATAAGAATAGACCCCCAGGACCTATACCTATGGGTTTGGAACCTTTTTGACATGTGAACTTGTCCTTGGAATGTGAAAAAACCCCTTAAAAATCCACATTCATGAATGTGACGAATTCAAAAGGTTTTGGGGCTTGGGAAGAGTGACTTGTCACTCTCAACCTCCTACTCCCCAAAAGTTCTTGGAATTGACACAAGACTCACACATGTGTGAGCACTTGTGGGAAAGAGTGTAGGTTTGGAGGATTATGATTCCTATATACCTCAAGAAGATGAAATATTTGGGCATTGCCCACTTCTCATCTTGGAGAACTTGAAGGAAGATTGTGAAAAGAATGAGAAAAGAAGAGGAGTCCAACTCTTTGGAGGAGAGTGATGAAGATGGCTTGGTTTGGAGAGGAAAGAGGGATACAAGATTTCATTCCCTTCATAAAAAAAAAAGAGATAAGTTCTTCCATTTCCATTTTCCCTTGTTTCTTGGTTTTAAGGAGGTGACCTTTTGTATGGATCATGTTTGAAAAACAGGAAGTAGAGAACCTAGATGCAAGTAAATTTTGTTATGTTAGTTTTGTTCCTTTGTAAAAATGAGAAAAGATTCCATTGATCATTGTGGGGCTAAAATAATTCCTTGCTCGGGGGTATGGCTAGAGCCCACGAGGCTCCATGATGCCATTACGGTCAGGTGGAGAGCAAGACTTCGTTCATGCGTGTGTAAATAATTTGTTTCTCAAATATAGTGGTAATACTGTAAGTTTAAAAAAAAAAAAAAACAAGTTTCCTATTGTTCAATGTTGGAATGGACATAGTAGGCCTTATTCTCTGTGGGTTGACCATTGTATTCCTAAATAAGGAGTGTAGCATTGAAAGTTTTATATTTTGATGCAATGAAGAAAATATGGGTATTTTATGAGTTGTAGAAAAATATGCTTCTCAAGAGATTTTAAATGTATGATTGTATATACCTTGTATAAAACAAAACAAAAAAAAAGGAAACAAAATATCATTTATATCTGTAGATGTGTGACACTTAATAGTTCTCACCACTTAGTTTTTGAAACAAGGGAAATCTGTTAACTGATATATTAGTTGTATATATACACTCACAATGCCCTGAAAATTAATCTTCTAAAATGGAAAGCTAATATGCATATTTAGCCATTAACCACTTTTTATATACATGTTAGAGGATGAATGTTAACAAATTAGTTGTATGAGAGGAGGGTAGTGAGCCCATAGCATTAATATTTAATCATTTATTTATTTTCTGCTTGTAATACCACAAAATGAAATAACGTTACAAGCTAATCCTTACCGAACGAAAATAGGATATTAATCTGCTTCTGTGAACAAATATATAAGATAGAGAAATTAGAAAAATAAGGATAAATAAATGCACAGAAAAATGGTGTCGTAATCCTTACTAAGTGCAGCAGCCAGCATGGGGTCTGCGGATTCCCTTGGAGGCATCTTACTTCATTTTGCACTGGCTCCATACAGTATAGTGAAACAAATTCTCCCGCCTGCAATACCCTCTCAACACCAACGTTGGCACTGGAATTATACCATTATGGTTGCAAATAATAGAGAAAGATATATACACAACAAAACCATTGCATAATCTTTTAACAAAGGATTTCAAAAGGAGGCATAAGCTAGGCGTTTAAATCCAAGGTACACCAAATAGTTAAGTTGCCTGAAACAACCGTCGATCAGCTCTCAGAAGACCAATAGGTTTAAGGGATCTCTGGGATATGCTAGCAACATTCTAATATATTACAGTATGCTTATGTCAACGGATGTAGCCATGGAGAGTTATTTAAGAGGCACCTGATAGCACGTTAGGGGTGTTGTATATGAAAAGATTGTGAAATCAAATTGTTTTTCACTGTCTGGATGTGGCGCCACTATACCACTCTCAGCCTTGAGTGCACATTAAATGAATTACCACATTTTATAGCTGGCATAAGTACGAATTCCTTGACAGGCTTGATATGACCTTAAGAAGCGTATGTCAGTGGTTAAATAAATTAATTCATTCCCCCTTGTGTGGCTTGATACGCTACCCATAATTCTAGGCTAAGTACTGTACAGGGCTTCAATGCCATTAAGGAAGTTGGAAGGTGAGTGGCTAGAGTAAACAACATTCTATCACTTGAGAATTATAATCTACAACGACCCCCTTTCTGTCATTATAGAGTTCAACTAAATGTGGTGGGGTTGTTAAAATAAATAGTTTAGTGGCAGTGTACTCTCGTCTTAAATTATAGAGGCGACTCATTCAAGCAACTCAAGGAAAACTGCAATTATGTTATAGTTAACTCACTTTTCCAGCTGTATAACATTCCTCACCTATGCCTGAAAAACAAATTTTAACTCGCAGCCAATAATTTCGTTAAACAAAAATGTTAAGCTTTGAAAGGGGTTCGTAGTATTTCTTTTTCTGCAAACTCTGCCCATTATTTGTCATCGGCATTGTTGATAGCACCACCCAATTCGTGCAGAATCGGAGGGCCGCTCACCCTAATTTCACAGAGGGTTCTTTTGTTGCAGTCCATTATGTGACTGAATCATTTTTATTGTGTTTTATTTCATTCAAGAACAATTTTGTTGTTGCCAGAAAGTTGAATTGGCATTGGCCCTCTGGTGTTTCCTATGGTTAGTAATACTGTGGAAATTGAATAATAGGGTCAACATAATCAGTTGGTTTAAAAATATCGATGCAAGTATTGCAGTCAATAATAAGGTACATCCACCACTAAGAATATGACAACTTACTATTATCAGTTAATCAGCCTCGTAACCACATTCTTACCAGTTTTGTTTAAGTAGAAGTTAAACGATAATATTAGTGATGGGATAGTGACCTTGCCAATACCGTTTCAATTTCATAACTATAGATAGTGATGTGTTAAGAAATAATATTATTAATATGCTTAATCACTTCAGGTATCTTATTTGCATTCATTCTTGTTGCCTGCGTAGGGTACCCAATTTACGCGAGAAAAATAATTTGCACGCCATAAAACTCTATGGTATTAAAATCCCAGTCTTCCAAGCAAGCGTATAGATTTATTTTAACATCTACGACAGTATTTGTATGGCAGTATCAATAGATAAATAAATAAAATTTGCAACGTTTTCTGAGAAGATCTTATCACAGCGTAGAATAATTAGCTCTTAAGGTTCCATTTAACTTGATCTCAAATTTTAGATAGGATGTTGTCGTGATTCATTACTCGTGCTACATAAGTGGGGCGGCTAACTTATTCAGAGCCGAAGCCTAAGGAATAAATAAATTCGCGGGATTTTCTTAAGACTTAGGTTTCCTTCTATTTATTTTAAGAATGATATTTATAAAATAAAATGAATAAAATTATATAAATAGTTTTCTTTTCATTTTTTTAATTTATTTTTTAATGTGTATATATAATAAATTTTAATTATGATATTTGTTTTATCTTTATATTCTTATAATATCTTATTTATTTAAATTTTCTTTTGTCATTTAAAAAAAATAAAAATAAATTATAATAAATTAATGGTATTATAGATAAGATAATTATTCTTCAATAAAATTTATTATTGTTCAATTGATCTAGAGAAATATTGTGATGGATGATTAGTATTCTAGTAGTCATATCAAGTCTATAATACAACTCATTAAAGTTCTTATTGTAGTAATTATTGCTCGCAATATTAATTCTAAGCATAATTAACACAACCCAATATAGTCCTATCTAGTGGTTAGTTTTATGCAGCATGGGAGTCTATCCTTACCCCTTGTGGCTCGTATTTGCATTTGGGTCCATGTATCCAATAGGTCTCATAGTTGGGATGAGTATATATATATATATATATAATATAACTTATGATTGTTTAATGGAAAAATTAAAAAAAAAAAAATAGTGATTATTGGTTGAGGATTTAAGAATAATATTATTATTCAAAGTGGTTAAAGTAAGGACAGTAATATTATTATTGAGGTTGATATTATTATTACTCTATTAAATGATAATAATATGATTAATAGTAGTGGGGTTTAAACATTATTATCATCATTTTGATTTAAGATCACCATTGTAATGAAGTATATTATCTAATGTAAATATTACCATTTATACAAAAATTGTGTCCTAATGTTTAATGTTAACTTAAAATTCGATCATTGAGTTAATTATATATTGATAAGGTCATAAAATTATGGTTATTGTAATGATTATATAATAATGAGACCATTAAAGTTCACATGGGAAGTACATTAATACATTGAAGTATTTGTTGAATTATTAGTAACGATTTAATTATCATTGTATTATTGCTTAATAGCAACACTATTATCAGGGCTTAATCATAAATCCATTAACAATAATACCATTAGTAGCTAATGAGTAAGGGACAACAATATCAATAAGAAGGACAATAATGATATTAATGGATGAGTTAAAGGATAGTGTTATCATTGCTTATCGATTTAACTAGATGCTAACATTTTTGTCATGAATTCCATACCAATTAATTAATGATGAATTAATTAAAGCTAATATTTTCTTATAAGATTAATGTTAGTAGCTTCTTCTCAATAACTCAACAAACAACATGGTTAGTGTCCCCCTGAAATACTAGGAGTAGTTAATTAGCTTAATGCACATTTTTCTTTGTTAAAATTAAAAAAAATAAAAATAGTTGAGTTTTCTAGCATAAAATTATAGGCATGACAATATATATGCATACATATACATGTACATATATATACATACATATATATATATACATATATTAAATTCAACATATACATGTACATATATACATACACACACATATATATACTACTCAATCTATGTAGAACAACCTTGTTAGGACATAAATCTTATTAGCACAATAATCCAATTGAAATTTAAAACATATTAAAAAAAAAAATCAATATTTTAACCAATGCACTATGCCATAATAAATAATAATTATATTTTACTAATTTTATAAAAGTAATTAATTATTTTTTTAAAAAATTATTAAATAAATAAAAAATTAACATATTACTTTAAATATTATTAAAAATATTTTATAAAAATCATGTAGTTTCATGCATTTTTGTAATTTTGGGTGGTATACTGTAATGCCACTTTCACCTATTTTAAGTTAATTTCAATTTAATGGTGTAATGTGATACACATATTCAAATATATATGTTTTCTCTAAATGATTAACTTGCAACACAATTCATGTACATTTGGACACTTGTAACTACAAAATTTGATAAAATATGCCCTTGCATTATTCTCTCATAGATTCATCTATCTAATAAAATTATCACCCATTATTAGCACATTTAGATTTCATGAGTCAAGTTCTAAGAGAGATTTTCTAATGAAAATACCTAGAGCCCCTTGTTTGATATACCTTTCTAAACACTTTATATTATGTGAACAAAGCAAATGAATGGTCGAGAAGATCAAAGCCTCGAAATAAAATGATTAATGTTTATATTCACAGTTCTTCATATCAACCAAGATCCAAATATTCCTACCATTTGTGAACCTAGTTTCATGTGTAAAATTGGATATTCTTAGATGACATGGAGTCTAAATAAAACTAGAGGAAACTAACACAAAGAATCATGCTTCAACTAAGTGGATACCGTGTTTTCCCCTCACTTAGCACAATAGTGAAATAGTAATTTTCTAGTTATAAATTTAATTATAATTTATTATCCTCAATATATAGTATGGTCATTAAAATGGTTACAATTTGTTTTTCACTTTTGTTCATATAAGTTTTTTTTTATATATTAAAATTAAGTCATTAAATGTAAGTATTTTCATGTTTGTATTTTAAGTAGTTTTTTTAGATAATTTTTATGACTCTAAATTTGTGATGGAATTTATATCATTTATAGGAATTATAGACTTTTTTTGTGTTTTCTTCATCAACTTCATTTTATACAACCACACTTAAATATATTTACAGTTGTTTTAACTAACTATTATCAACTATATTTTCAACCATGTTACAAATTAATTATAACAATCAATACTTGTTTATATTTAACTAATTAGAAAAAACTATACTTTCAATCAATCTATTAAACCTTATCTATTAAAATTCACATGGTCACCAACATTTAAACAAGATTAATTTTATGGAACAAAATCAACTTCAACTACACTACAAGAAATATAACTATCAAACTCAAAATCCCCAAATCGATATACAAAATCACTGTACTAACAAATGAATTTACCTAGTTACTAACATATAATAGAACATGGGCGGGAGTGATCACGGGCGTGGTCACGGGCGAGAGAAATCGAATTCAGAATTTCAAAGCAAAGGTAGCGGATCTGGGAGTGAAGCAAGGTCGAATCAGGAGCTGGATTTGAGTCAGAAGCAAGGTAAGGATGATCAGGATGAGGTGGATTCTGGTGCCAAAATATAGGTGGACCCTGGGGGAAACAAAATTTCGGTTGTTGTCATTGTTTCTTTTGCCACCGAAAAAACCGATAAGGTTTGTGGGGGTGTGGGGACCACTGGTAGTCTTGGTGGCAACTGCAAAACCTGGACCTTGCTTTTTGGGGTAAAACCTAATGGAAAGTCATCCTTCCCCCCGGTGCTAAATATCTCTTCCCCTGCTGGAGGTAAGTTTGCTATTTTGATCCCTGATTTGATTATAGATCATAACATTGCCTTAATGGAACGAACTTTGGTTGGAAAGTTTATGGGTCCTAGACCAAATATTGAAGTAGTTAGGGATTTTGTTAAAAATAAATGGAGAACTAGTGGGAAAATCTCTGTTGCTGCTCTTCCTAAGGGTTTTTTCACCTTTGAGTTCACCTACAAAGAGGATATTATGGCTATGAGAGGTGGTGGTCCCTGGGTGATAGGAAAATCATCCCTGGCTCTTAAGAATTGGTCTTCCCATTTGGATCTATCGGACTCTATTTTTGAGAATGTTCTAGTCTGGGTCAGACTTCCTGGCTTGCCTCTGGAATATTGGAGTGAAGATGTCTTCTTGGGTATTGTTAGTTCTTTCGGTGAGCTCCTCTTGATTGACACAATGACAGCTGCTTGAAAGAGACTGGTCTTTGCAAGGATTTGTGTGGGGGTCCCTCAGGAAGTTGATCTACCCTCATCAATTGAGATAAAGTCCAAGTTGGGCTCCTAGGAACAGAGCATAGAATTTGAAACAATTCCTTTTGCTTGCTTCAAGTGTAGGAAATCTGGACACTGGGCAAAAAAATTCCCTCTTAATGGTGCCTTAGAGAAAGGCAAGCCAGCTGAACAGGGGAAAAAAGAATGGGAAAAAAGAAGAATGACTCTGGAGAAGGAAGTAGGGAGAATAAAGAGCAGGAGCCAGTGGTGGAAGCTGATAATCTGATAGTTACTGCAGAGACTAAAGTGGGTTTGGAGGACAAAGGTGAAATCCCTTTGGAGCCTCATAATCTAGAAGTTCTGATGGTTAGAGATTTTGTTGAGGACACCCAAGCTGAGAAAGGAGATCGGATTTTGTCTCCTTCCTTTTCCCAAATGATTGTCCCTTTTGATAGAAATGATGAGTTTCTGGGTTTGGAGGATATTCCCAATGTTGGATTATCCTTGGTCTTGAACATTCCACCTCTCCCCTTGTTTGTTGGCTCTCCACCCCCTTTGGGTGTGGAACATCCTTTGAGACCAGTTCGGTAATTGGGACTATTGAAGCCCTTGATAATCAGGATCATTCGGAAAACCTATGCAGTAATGCTTTATGTTGTCAAGAGAATGGAAATATGCATACTCTACCTTGGGAACAAAGATTACCAAATGATAAGGATTGGGAATCCAGCAGAGAAACGGATAGTCAAGAAGAGACTGATAAAGAAGAGAATATATTAAAGAAGAAGAATGGAAAAAAAAAGCAAGGGAAGACCCCAAGTAGCATCTCAACTAGATCAAGAGGCAAGGCTGATTATGGTGCACCAAAAAACTCAAAAGGCAAAAAGTCTTTGAAAAAGAAAAGAGAGTTGAATAGCTTTCAGGAAATAGTGGATGGGTCTCAGAATACCATCCCAGAGTGTCTTAACTCCCCTAGTAAAAAATGAAGATTATGTCTTGGAATATTAGGGGTCTCAATAGCCCCCACAAGCAAAATGTTCTATGTAACTTTGTTAGAGATCACAAACCGGATATTCTTTTGATTCAGGAAACTAAAATGCCTAAGGAGAAAATTGAAAAATTGAAACTCTTTCAATACTATTGTAACCAGGGTAGTAATTCTAATAGTGCTTCAGGTGGCATTGCTATTTACTGAAATTGCCACATCATTAAGGGGGGTCCAATTTTGGAAGGTCCGAATCACATAGTTACTAGATTCACTCATATAAGAGATAACTTCAGCTGGATTCAAATGAACATTATGCTCCTAATGGCAAAGGTTTGAGGAAATCATTTTGGTTGGAACTAGCTTCCATTAGAAGAATTTTTGATAAAGAAGCTTGGATTGTTATGGGGGACTTCAATACTCCCTTAATGAATGGCGAGAAATTTGGCGGATCCTAGATCAACCTGGAAAGTAACCAGGACCTTCAGAATTTTATTGATACTTAAGGACTGATAGATCTGGACCTTCATGGAGTTTCCTTCACCTGGTCTAATTGCAAAAAGAGGATGAACCTTATACAGGCCAGACTTGATAGAGCTCTGATCTCTAATCATTGGTATGTTGACTACTTCTGCTCCTTGAAAGCTCTTACTAGAATAGGTTCTGATCATTTATTTATTATTAATCTTACTGCGGATCCTATTAAAATGAAGAGGAACACCCCTTTCAGATTTAAAAATATATGGATCTCCCATCCTACTTTTAAAGAGGAATTAAAGAAATGGTGGAATATAAGTATTCAAGGAACGGTTATGTTCAGAGTTGCTAAAAAATTAAGGGAAGTGAAGTGTAAGCTTAAAGAATGGAAAAATAATTCTTTTGGGAACATATTCAAGATCAAATCCGAACTTCAGATGGAACTAGGAGCCATTCAATTCAAAATCTAGAATGAGGGTTACTTGAATGATAATAAGGAAAAAGAGAATGAGATCCTTAAGAAAATGCATGACCTTATTGGGAAGAGGAGGAGTTTTGGAGACAAAGATCTAGAGCTCTTTGGCTATCCACCGGAGATAGAAACACCAGGTTTTTTCACCTCTCGGCTTCTAAACATAGAGCTGTTAATACAATATCACAAATTGAGATGAATGGAACTAGTTTTTCTGAGGATGAAGATATAAGGAGGTAGGTGGGTTCCTTCTTTAAACTTCTCCTGTCAACTAGCTCTGAAATAAACCAAATTGAACAAGATCAGTTGGTGGAAGCTATACCAAGAATTATTACCCAGGAGAACAACTCTTTTTTGACTGCTATCCCCACCAACGAGGAAGTTAAGAGGGCTATCTTTTCCTTTGATGGTAATAAAGCTCCGGGGCCCAATGGTTTTCCTCTATTCTTCTTTCACCAGTTCTGGGATTTGGTTGAAGAGGATGTGGTTAATGCTGTTAAGAAATTTTTTGGAGCTAGATGTCTTTTAAAAGAACTTAATGCTACTTTCTTGGTCTTCATTCCTAAGAAACCTGGAGCTGACAACTTTGAGGCCTTTAGACCTATCAGTCTTTGTAATTCTGTTTACAAGATCATTTCTAAGGTTTTAACCTCTAGAATCTTAGTTTTTTTGCCTTCCTTGATCTCCCCTCAACAGAATGGATTTGTCCCTGGTAGAAAAATTCTCGACTCTATTGTTTTAGTTCATGAGAACATTCAGTCCCTTATTGAATCGAAGACTGAAGGTTTTCTCTTAAAGCTCGACATTTCAAAAGCCTATGACAGAGTGGATTGGGTTTTTTTATTTAAAATCTTGAAGGCCTTCAGTTTTAATAATAGGGTGGTTCAATTGGTGGAACAACTTGTGTCCACAGCTTCCATATTGGTTATGATCAATGGCTCTCCGACCTCCTTTTTCCAGAGCACCAGAGGTCTCAGACAGGGTGACCCTATCTCTCCTATTTTATTCACTATTATGGTTGAAAGCCTTGGTAGGAACTTGAAAAAATTGATTGACCATAATGTTATCTCTGGGCTCAGACCGTCCTCAGGCAACTTGGTGTGTTCTCACCAACAATTCATTGATGATACTATGCTTATGGGTAAGGCTTCTGTGACTGAAGCTAAATCTATTAAACAACTACTTGATAAGTATGGGAGAGCTTCAAGACAGCTAATCAACAGTCAAAAAAGTTTGCTGTTCTTTTTCAACACTCCAGCTCATCGTCAGACTAAAATCGCCAGGATTCTGGATTGTAAGGTGGATACCCTTCCTACCACCTACCTGGGTCTTCCTTTAAGTTTGAAACCTCCTGATGCTTTCTGGTCTTCGTTGGTGGATCGATTTAGCAAAAAGCTTGCTGGTCGGAAAGGTGCTCTGCTTAGCCAAGCTGGTAAGCTTCAACTCCTCAAAGCCACCCTTCAGAACCTCCCTATCTATGCACTGAGCCTTTTTAAGATCCCTGCCAAATATGTTGATACTATTGAAAAAATTTAAAAATGATTTCTTTGGTCAGGTGTTGAGGAAAATAAAAGAATTCCTTTAATTGATTGGAATTTGGTCTGTAGATCTAAAAATAATGATGGACTTGGGCTAAGAAGAATTAGATCTATCAATAAAATCCATTTGGCTAAGCAAATTTGGAGAATCTTCTCTTCCTCCGAGGAGTGGATTGATATCTTGGCTGGTAAATATTTGGATAACAATTGCTCTTCGATTATTAATATGGATCCCAACCTTCTTCCAAAAGGATCCATATGTTGGAACAACTTAATTATTGAAAAAAAGATTGTGGGGGAAGGCTTTGGTTGGCATGTTAGGAATGGTAATAGTACTAGATTTTGGGAAGATAGATGGCTTTTCAAGGAACCTCTGATAAATATCAATCCCTTCAGAGATTGGGCTGTGATCTGTAAGGCTAGGTTTGGTACTTTTGTGAAAGATTACAGTGAGAATGGTATATGGGTTGACTTATGCAGGGTGGCTCAAGCTTTGGCCCCGATCCAGATTTCCCTGCTGGCTGTTAAACTTAGTTCGGAGCAGTTGGAAGACCGTGTGGTCTGGTTCGACAACCCTTCAGGTAATTTTTCGATGTCTTCTACCTTTGGTAAGTTCACGTCTTCTCGAGATCATCCTCCCTTTTGGTCTAAAGCCTGGTGCAATAATCTGATTCCTAAAATTAACATATTTTTCTGGATTCTACTTCAAAATAAGTTGTTAACGACTGACAACTTGTGTAAAAGGGGATTTCAAATCCCTAATAGATGTTGTCTTTGTAAGATGGATGCCGAGTCAGGTAATCATTTATTCCTTCATTGCTCTTTCGCTGCCTCTATTTGGGATAAGTTTAACAGTTTATGGAATCTCTCCTGGGTTTTTCCTTGGCTCATAGAAGATTTCTTCATCCAATAGAAAGCACCGACAAGGAACCCTTTACTTCGGTTTTTTTGGGAGCTTTCTTTTCCTCATATTGCCTGGGGCATCTGGAAAGAATGCAACAATAGAATTTTTAGGAACAAAGAAGCCCCTATAGATCAGGTCTTTGATAATATTGTTAGGAATCTAAAGGAAAAACTCAATGCTATGGCCCAGAAGGATAGAAAGATTCTGAATGCTGAGTTTTCGAACTATGATCTTGGAATTGCTAAGGATTGGAACATACTCCCCATTCTATCTAGTTTTACAATGAAGATTAAAAAGGACAGAGTGGGAGTTTGCTGGACTTTTCCGCCCGATGGGTGGATCAAAGCTAACTTTGATGGTGCGACTAGAGGTAATCCGGGGGTGGCAGGCTGTGGTGGAGTTATAAGGGATACCTATGGAAATTTCATGGGTGCAACGACCTCTCCTCTTGGCTCTCAAACTAATCATTTGGCGGAGGCGGCTGGAGCCTACCATATTATAAACTTAGCCCAAAGCCTTAATATTAAAAATTTATGGTTGGAAGCTGATTCTAAAAACATAATTGACTACCTCCGTGGCATGTCTCCTCCCTCGTGGACCATCAAATCTTGGATAGATGAAGCTAAACTAAAATTGGATAGTTTTGAAAAAGTTAAAATAACACATGCCTACAAGGAATCCAATGCTATTGCAGATTTTTTTGCTAATGAAGGAGTTAAGCATGAAGATTTGTGTACTTGGCTAAATTATAGCGATCTAAATGTTGAAGTCTGTGCCCTATTAAATTATGATAGATCACATGGTAAGGCATTGTGTTAGCCCTTCAATGAGGATAGGTCGGATATCTCACATCACAATCTTTAGATTGTATGGTACCGAGCCCCGTGGAGTAAATTATAAGTTTACCCCGCATGCTTTGTGGGTGTTTAGATTTGGCGGGGCCAATTTTAGAAAGAACCATGTTTGGTTCTTTCTCTCTGTGTTAGCCAATATGGGTGGGGACAAAAAGCGATCTGAGCCAGACAACTATGATATCCACATGAAAAATGAAAAGGTATGGAACAACATGAAAAGTGGAGGTCTGTTACCCTTTCTGGAGAAGCTTCATGGTTCTGATATGGAGGCAACGAACCTCTTTGCCAAGAACTGGCATGATGGAAATCTGACTCTATTCGGTAGTAATGTTGAGCTCAACGAAGACTTAATTGCCAAAGTCATTGGTTTACCTACGGATGGTAAGAATTTTTTCAGGGACAGGGCTTATTTAGATGAAGTTGTAATCAGATTCCCGAAAAATGATAAGGAGAAGCAAAACCTGATTAAAATTGCGAACAACTATGTTGATGTTGATTCCATCAAGTCTATATGGCGGAAGGTGCTTCGGGCCATCATGTAATATATCTCAGTGGATGGCCACTTCACTAAAGTCTACGAGTACCACTTCACCCTCCTCAACCATTTTCACCATAAGGTTAGGGTTTCTATTCCTTACTATCTTTTTTGCTCTCTAAAGAAAAGCTTGGAGGATAACAAAAAGAATCCCAAAAGATTCCCTATCCTCCATACTGGTTTAATCAGGCTCATTGTTGATTATCTGCATGAGCACGCCCTTACTACCTCAGAAGCCAACCCTGATATTGACAGTGAGGATACTGAGCCCAGTGGCTCGGATTATTTGCCTAGCCTTAAAACTAGGCCTAAAGACCCTAGTCTGCAAGCTGGCCCTTCCAGGAACCCGAGTAAAATCTGGAGTGTGCTTAAGCCCATCCATCTTCCTCCTACGATCAACCCTGCGGGCAAGTCCACCCAGGCTAAAAGTCTTGTTTCTTATTCTGAAGAGTCTTCTGAGCCGGAGGAAGCTGCTACCTATACTTCTGAGCGTTGTGAGGGCCCTGCCCCTGACTTATAGAATGTCGATTCCCCTGTTAATGCTGGTAAAGAGCCATCCCTAGATTTCCTTTATCTGGCTAAAACCAACTCCGAAACCCACTCTAAAATCCTGGACTGGACTTTCTCCAAAATTAACGAGCTTAAAATCAAAAACTGGGCTCTGCAAAGCAAAATTGAGGAAATGGGAGTCAAGATTGTGGATTTGGGCAAGAAAGATATGGTCCATAGCTACAGGATTACAGATAATGAGATTGAGGGCTTAAAAGTCAACATCAAAACTATTGCTGAACAGAACCACAGAATAGCAAGACACAATGCACTAATAATCAATGCTATGACCGAAAAACTTGATAAAGCCCAGCAGGGTTCCTTGGTGGTGGATCTTGATGACACTGAAGAAAAAAGCCAGGAAATTGATGGTGGTATATCTAGAAGAACCAGAGCTAATTTGAAGCGAAAGGCTCCCTTAACCCCGAAAATGGTGCAGACTTTCAAACAGGGGTTCATTGATATGCAGGCATTGGAGGCAGAGACTGCGACTGTCCTTCGGTCTCTGAAATAATCCTGTGTTCTTCTGCTGTCTTTTTCTTTTTGACCCTCCTGGTCTTTTTTGTCCGATTGCTGCTGTTTTTTGTTGGGCAGCTATTTCTTTTTTGCTGGACCATTGGTGGTCCTTTCTCTATCTTGTAAACTTTGTGGTTTCGGGTCCCTATAAAATCCGTTTTATCCTTTTATCAAAAACAAATGAATTTATCTCCAATTCTTAACAAATATTTTTCTCAAAAATAATTCATCATAACATATTGATTTACCCATGGCTATGAGAAGGAACAAGAGTGAGGGAGGAATTTTGAAGATGGAGGTGATGCTTCTGATGATGATGATGGCTAGGTTTTTAGGGTCCTACATAGGTTCATCTATCAGGATGTTGGGGTGGGCATGTTTGGGGGTATCTCTTTTGGCCCTACCTTTTCTTTGCTCTGGTGGTTTCAACCGCTTCTAGTTTAATTGACGCTAAGTGCGTCGTCTCTACTGGAGATGCTTGGTGCAGCTTCCTACGTTGGGTGGGCATAGATGCAACGTTGATGGTTGGAGGTTTGATTGTGGTTCTCTCCTCCTTCCTTGGTCTTTATGTCTATAGGGGTTTCAATCTCCCCTATTTGGTATTTCCTATCGATGAAGGTGTGTTTGTGGTTGAGGATTTTTTTTTTTTTCTGAGCTTGGGTTTCATATATTTTGTTGTTTTTGGGATCGTTGTTGTTGAAGTGTTCTTTCCCCTATGGTCGATCTTCTACGCTGCTTCTGCTGAGCTTTTTGGTCCTACTCTACCAGAGCTGGGTCTGCTCCTCTTCTGCGATTTTTCTCTCCCTTCATTTTCCCCTTTCTTTATGTTCCTATTTTGGGTCTTTGCTGGTAGTTTCATGGGTGCTACTACTGTGGAAGTCGTATGTGCTTACCTCTTCCTAGTTCTAGTTCAAACCTTGGTGTTTCTTACCATGAATTTGGAGCATTCGTTGGCCCTCTCTTTGGTCTGTGGGTTTGTTGGATTGGTGAAGGAGGATTTATTTTTGCTACCTCTCTTGAGGGGGGGAAGGTTTGGTTGTTCTCTCAGATGAGGCTTTGGGTTTCTTCCCTTTGGTGGTTCTAAGGTTTCTCCATTGTCTCTGGAGGCTGTTATCTTGGTGTAGTTTTTCTCTTTTTTTGGTGGCTACTGTGATTCTTCTTGGGTATTTCGTGGACTAGGTCCTATTTTGGTCCCTTGGTTATCTTTTTACTGTCGGCCCAGGTGGTTCTACGTTTCAAGGGCATTGCTATTTCATGTTTCACTTCTCTTACTCTCTTCCTGGTCCATTGTTTGGTGACTTATTTTGAGGTGAAGTCTTCTCCTTTTGAGGTGGAGCTGGTGGATTTGGCTGAAATTAATAACATTCATATGGCCCTCTATTTGGCCTCTTCTATTATAGTGGTGCCTTCTCCTTTCTTTGTGGTGAGGTGTTTGGTTGGAAGCGTTGGTTGTGTTGTAGTAGAGTTTTGATTTACTATGTATTGTTTTCTTCTTCAACAATGTTGGATTTCTTGTGGGGAGTTGCTACCTCTATATTCAAAGTTCTTACTCCCTCTTGGTGTAGTGGAGTTTTATTGGTGTTTGGTTCGTAGTCCAATCCCCAGTGGTTGGGACTACGAATTTTATCAAGCTTTTGGATTCTGATTTTTGGAAGTTGTTGGTTCCTATTGATGCCTCCATGTCTCAGAAGGCTTTTCTGAGTGTAAGTCATGGGGATCTTTTCATGTGGAAGTCCTGGAGTTCTCTTGTAGGTCATTGGGCCCTTCTTCTAGTTTTATTAAGCCTTTGGCTTCTACCTTTTGGAAGTTGTTGGTTTCAATTGGTTCCTACCTGTCTTGAAAGGTTTTTTTGAGTGGAAGTCATGGAATTATTTCTATGTGGAAGTCCTGGAGTTCTTTCTTGGAGGTTTTTGGGCCCTTTGGTTAGTGTTTATGCTACATGGTTTATTGGGTTTCCCCTATTTCTGTAGGGAGGAGTCTTTTTGTACTGGTTTCCTTTTCGATGTCTTGTCTCTTATAGTTGATCTGTGTTTTCTAGTTTCATGCTCTGATAAAAAGAATGGTTATTTAGTTGGTCTTCCAGGCTCACTGCTAGTGAGTATCGCTCTTCCTTTTTAGTGGTCTCATTTTTTATGAGCCACCTATCCTTTGCCTCTATGGCTGCTTTGTAATGGGCACTAGCCCTTCCAATTTTAATATAATCAAAACAAATATTCTTTTTCTCAAGAATAGACTCAATTTTAACTATGCTAGTAGAAGCTACACCTAGTAAGAATCAAACTTGGATCCCCAAGATTAGCCTTAATAGTTATAACCTTCCCAATTATGCTTTTAAAATTTATAAAACTGCTATGAAAGTCACTTTTTGATATCTCATCCTTTAATTAAATGAAACATGATTATTGCAATACTTAAAATTTAAGTACTCACCACTAGATAGTACTTATTTATAATATTTGTGGAATACATGCAAACATAAAATTTGATATAATGTGAATAATTATATTAATTTTGGTTTGTAAAATCAAGTCATAATGATTTTCTAATATCTTTAAAAAAATTCTTTAAAAGAAAAGATTGTGTATACGCTTGTGGCCAATTAAGAATCCATTCCACAACCAAAGTGTTACATTAGAATTATTATCTACTTTTAATAAAATTGCTTGGAAAAAAAGAAATTCTAATGAGCAATGAGGATCAGTGAATGCACAACACCTGAGAAGTTAAAATTTTGGAGATATCCAGTTAAAATTTTGGAGATATCCAATCTAATTGAATGAAGAAGAAAAATATGTCACACTTTTTCATGGATATAACACTATCAAAATTTTACATATCATTTACACCTAATTTTTTTTCTTAGAAATAAAATACTAATTGTACATTATCATTTAAAAAATACTCTCACCTTAATACTTTTAAAGAAATGAGTAAAATTTTAAAAATTCAAATCATTCCTTTCTTCACCTATGTATAAGTGATTTCTATTAATGGGTTACACTTTTTGGGACATCTTGATTTTTGCTGAAATCACATATTTTTAGAAAATATAATGATTTAAGCCTTAAAATAGTTCCATTTTTAGGGTTTTAATTGAAGAGGGTTTCATCAAACCCACTTATATCAAACCCCCTTGGATAGAAAGCCACTAGTTTTAAACCATACCTATAATGGACTCTCCTCTACACCTATCAAAATGCTGATAAAAAACCACTTTTGATTTACCTTTTAGGGGATCAAATTAATTAATTTAAAATTATTTTTTTGTAAACATGTAGTCCTTATTATAAGCTTCCCAAAAATTATGATTTTAAATATATTTAATTTAATTATTATATTTATTTTTTATTTCTTGTGAATGTAGGTTTTTCAATGAACATCGACATCTTTATTTCACATATATGGAAAAATAGGAAAAGAGAGAAAAAAATTCTTAAAAAACCATGTACACTAGCTATTGATGTCCTTATTCCAAAAAAAATGAATAAGTTAATTAAAATGAATACATAAAAAGTTATGCAGCTGAAAGTATAATATATCCAAATTATAATTACTCTGAATTAGAAAATTAATTAAAAAATATATATGCAACAAAAAATTATGAAAAAATATCCATCCCCTAGATAATGGTGTGAAAACACTGTATTTAAAAAATTAGAATTGTATGCTTTCTATAAAAAAAGTTATATAGTTGAAAGTAAGCATCAATTTTTGAAAATGATGTTTAGTAAAAAAAATTAAGTTAATAAAAACTACATAAAATAACTCACAATTTATTTTTAATTTTTAAAAAAAATATAATTAGATTCTCAACACAAAATATCACAAATCACTAGTTTGCTTCATCTTCAAATTCTTAATGGTTTAGCTTCTATAAGCGTACGAAAGTGAAGATCTGGTGAAAAATGTTGATTTCAATGTCAAGTTTGGCCAAAAAGTGTACCCCATTATTGTGGGATCACCCTATAACCATGTGTAATAGATTAGAAAATTATAATAATCAAATTATATATGTCCTTCATTTGGCACAAAAATTTAGCTTATATGTGTCCTTAATTGTTATTACCATATATTTTTGCATCCTTGTATGCAAAAATATATGGTAATAACAATTAAAGCATTCCATATTAAATTTTGAAATAATGAAAGTAATCTACAATTGATAGAATAACCAATGAGAATTTGTCTAAAATATTAATTACTAATTTCCTTTTAAATTTTAGCTTTCAACATGTTGAATTAAGATAAATATTGGAAAGAATAAAAACATTGCTATTTACCTCTAACATTTTAATCAATTGTAGATGTATCACTTCACAATGTTACATTCTTCATTCATGGAAATAGAAACATTAGGATTGTATCAACATTATTGAAGTATTTCCTTCTCCAACTCAGTTTTATCATGATCAATGAAATCATCCCTCCAAACATAACTCCATATGAAAATCTTATTAGTATCCTATACCATGAATATTTAGTACTTTTCATTTCTCTATTAATTAAAATTGGAGAAGGGGGATCAAATTGTGGCCAAGAGCATTTTTTTGGCAGAGGACATCCAATAAATATGGATTTCCTGAGAAAGAGGACTCTCCAAATGTGGTTATATGTCGTCCTTGCGATATACTTCCTGAAAGGTTGTTGTTTGATAAATTGAAGGAACCCAAAGAGCTTAGAGATTCAAGCTCTATAGGAATTTGTCTTGAAAATTTATTTTGTGAAAGATCTAATGACTCGAACTGGCTCATTTCTCCCAAGCTTTTTGGAATGTTCCCACTCAAATGATTCATTGAAAGGTTTAGAAGCCTCAACCCTTTCAAGTTCCCAAAATTAGAAGTAACTTCTCCTTCGAATTCATTGTTTGGGAGATCTATGGATGTGAGAGTGAAAAGAATATATAGATAGTGCTGATCTTTTCCTTTCAAAGTCATATCCAATCCATCTTGATATAATAGACCATATGGTAGTGATGAAATAGACAACACAAAACCATCTTGACTTTTTATTGTCATTTCTTGCAATGATACAATTGTGTGTGGAATTGAAGCTGACATATGATTAGAAGAAAGGAGCAAGATCTTGAGGTTCACTAACTGACCAATTTCTAGAAGAATACAGCCTCTAAGATTGTTCTCGTCCATCACTAATACTCTTAACCCTAAAAGATTTCCAGCCGATGTTGGTATTTCACCTCGAAATAAGTTGCTTGTTGGGAATTCACCCATCTCCCCCCCAAGTCTTCCTGCCTCTACCGCGCCATTGTGCCATCCTTCTCTCTTGACCACGGTTTGGTGGTTGTTGCTCACATCGTCCACCTCATTACCGCACCTGACCGTTTGATGCTCGCAATATTGCGGTTAACTGCCTAGTTCCTTTCCGCCCTCCCATGGTTACTCTCCTCACCGTGTGTGGTTCTGCGGTATCAGTTATCGCTCCCTGCTCCGTCTGCCCGTTGCCATCACCGCTCTCCTGCGGTCTATCCTCTTGCAGTCCTTGGTAACGCAGTGATCTGTTTGCTGACTGCTAGTTTGCCTACCGCCTCCTCGCGACCATCTTCCTCTATCATCGCGGTAATGCGGGTTTGCATTTCTTGCTGGTTACCACGGTTACCGCAGCCTCTGAAATTCCTTCAGTAGTAATGTGGTTTTCTATTGTTTGGCGACGTTGGTCGTACTTGCTGTGCTGGCAGATAGTTAAGACCAAAGGACTATCTTTAATATGTTTTGGACGAATTTTTGCTATATTCATATTTTCTATTAATATCATTTTTTTTTTTCTGAGCCTTGCTGGAGTTTTTATTTGTATATGGGTTTATGTAAATGTGAAAAAGGTGAGAGAAGAAAAAGGGTCCAGCTCTCAAGAGCTATAAGCAATACAAAAGTCTATAATCGTGTGTGTAAGAAAGGGCTGAAGCTCTGTAAGTTGTAAGGAAATGTAGTAGGTGTCTGGTTATCATTGAGCAGCAGCTCTAAGAAGTTTGTAATAGTGATTGTGTTTATGAAGAGCCGAAGCTCTGTGTAGAAGTTTTTTTTTAAGATATGCTTTTGAAAATTCAATATGACAAAATTACTGGCTCATGTTCTCTGTGTTAATTTCTTCATTTTCTGTATATAATTTAGTCTGATGTTATTTTATTTCTAGTTCATCCCTCCTGTTTTTACCTACAAAGTAGTATCAAAGCCTTGTTGGTCTGTCTTACTGGGAGCATAAATTTATGGTGAATTTGAGTGAAATAGTCACTGTCTAAGTTTAAGAGAGTCATAGAGTGTCTAGGACTTGTTTGCTTGTAAAATCTAAGAAGTTTATTTGGGTTTAGAAATTTGTGGAGAGAGTTAAAAAGAAAAGAAGTCTTAAAGGAAAATGAAGCCTCAAGTGCTCTGTCAATAGGAAAAATGTCTTGGGTTATATGTAGTTGTTGAGTGAATGAGAATCTATTCCTAGAAAGGAAAGTATAAGAGAGAGTTGGAAGTTTGCAAAAAGATTGAAGCTAGTTTAGCTAACAGGGAAATTTAGAGTGTTTAAAGCATAGGAAGTGTCTTTTTATTCAATTGTTGAGAATAGTAAACAGGAGGCTGTGTGCATTAGGAGAAAAAAGAAAATATTTGAAAATTGTTAAAGAATAGCTAGAAGTGCTGCATTTTAAAACAGAGAGAAGAGATTACTGTCATAAGAGAAGTTTGGGAAAAACCCACAAGAAGGAAAAGAAGCTGTGAAGAAGTCTACAAGGAAAGAAGAAGTTGTTACAAGGAGGTGTTTCAATTTTTGGAGATAGTTGCTGAGAGTTGTTAAAAAGTAGAAGCTTTGTTGAAAAAGAAAAAGATTGTGCAGACCATTCGTTTCTAGAATAAACAAAGAGTTGCAGACCTAGCTACTGAATTTCAGTCACGAGATAAAAAGCAGTAAGTTTAAACTTCCTTTACAAATGGGAAAAATTGGGGAAAAAGTTAAGAAAGAGAATGAAAATCTTTCATCTGCAAAAGATGTTCTAGAGGAAGAGTTAATTTGTCTTAGAGATGAACTAGGTACTATTAAAAGAAATAATGTGTGTTATTTTGAAAAGATAAAAGAGATGAAGAAAGAAAACTATTTACTATTAGAAGAAAATGATGATATTGAGAAAGAAATGAGAAGGGTTAAAGCTAGAAATGAAGAGCTAGAAGAAAGGCTAAAGTCCTTTGAAGAGATTAAGAAAAGAAATGAGGATGAAGAAAAAAGAATGAAGAATTTGAACTGAGAGCAAAACGGTTTGAAGAAATGGAGAAAAAGAATGAAGATCTAGGAAAACTCTTGTAAAGGGTAGAAGAGAAAAATTGTTTATTGTTGAAAGAAATCACAGATTTGAAAAAAGACAATGATAGATTAAGTGCATGTGATAAAATTGTGGAAAAAAAACTTTATGTATGTGATGTCTTATGTGATACAACAGATTTGTGTTTTTTATTTGAAAAATTTGTTTCTATTGAAAATGGTGATGATAGAAAAGGTCTAGATGAACATGTGGATGAATATGCAAATATGGCTAAATGTGATAAAGTGTTAGAATCTTCAAAAGATGAGGTTTGCTATGAAGAGAATATAGCATTGAAAATCATGAAAAGAATGGGTTACACAGGATAAGGTCTTGGTAAATATGAACAAGAACATAACCTATTGAGGTTGTAATGAGGCCGAAGAATGAAGGTCTCAGATTTGATTCAGGACAAGGAAATGCTACTACAAGTGCAGGTAAGTTTGTCAAAGAAATGAAATGTAATGAGTGTTCACACTGTCATAGAAGAGGTCACATCAAGGAGAAGTGTTGGGATCTACATCCCTACATGGTTTGTGGTTCAAAGAATCATTGTGAGGAGAAGTGTCAGAGAAACATGTCAAAGTATGAATCTGGTTCAAAATGCATGAAGATGGACTGTGGATGGATTGATGATTCAGGCTGGCAAAAGCTGACTGGCATGCTTAAGAGATTGTACAAGTGTACATATGTGAAGGTCAATAAATTTTTTGAGAAGAATGAAAGTTCACATAGAATGAAACATGTTTGGAGGAAAAAGGAGTTGCAGTCTGATAATCCACTTGCAAAGAGTGAAGATGAAAAACCTAGTTTTATGTTTTGAAAAGATATGAAGATGTTGAAACTACCATGCAGTAGAAAGGGTAAGATTTTATTTTAGATTGTTTTTTTTTGAAAAATGAGAAACATTGCTGATATAACAAAACAAGAAGTGCAAGGGAAGTTACAAGAACTTCTAGGCTTGAATGAAGGTTTTGATCATGAAAGGTTAAAAAAGAGGGGAATCAGATAAGTAGTTGAGGCTACCACTACAAAACTTTAAAAGTATGGAACAATAGCAGCTGTCTAGGAAGCATGTAATTAATTTTGTTGTTTGAGTGCATTGGAGAAAAGACATAATATGGATGAAAAAAACAGAGGTTACAGCCACAGCTGTTATTAGTCATCAAGAGTTGAGTTGAAGACATAGTCAAAGAATATGGACAAAGTTATATCAAAGTTGTGTTTATGAATGAGAAAGTGAAAAGTGATGGAAGAAGACAAGATTCAAAAATCTGAAAGAAGAGGTTGAAGAATTATTTCAGTTGAAATTGTTCAAAGCATGAATGGAAGCAGCCACAGTGAAGTGAGTTTCTTTTTAAAAAAAAGGGGGGAGAGATTGAAGTTTTTTTTTGAATTGGTGAAAAAGAAGAGTTTGGCTAAAGAGGGAGAATTAACATAATGATTTGCAATTAGTTTGTGGTAATCTGAAACCACCACATTTGAAGGATGAATTTGAAACAGTTAAGGAAAGTGCAAAAAAATGACAGGTCTCCCTAGCACCAGCAATGTGCCACCATGGGAAGAATTAAAATAAATCAATCAAGATCAAACTTATAGAAAGGATTGTAATCATCCCAGTTAGTTAGTGGTCATCTAAAACCACCACATTGAGAGAATGAAATGGCAGAACTCCCACACACCTGCTGTGTTTTTTTTTATGGGAAGAGTTGAATGAAATCAAATGACAAAGAAATGATGGAACTACAGAAGCAGTGGCAGTCACATTTGAAGGATGAGATGAGGGAAAAGAATGATAATAAGAATGAGAAAATTGGTGAGAAGACAAACAACTAGTTCATGGTAAACTGAAACCACCTATTTGATAGTAGATAACAACAAATAAAAAAAACTTGCAGGCAAATTGAAAAAAATGAAGAATAATGAAGAGGCTGCAGACCTCAAAGAAGAACAAAGATACTGAAGCATAGAGCATACGAGTGAGAAGACTGATGATAAAGCTGAGAATATAGATGAGAAAGTTGAAGAATACAATTGACAGAAAGAAGAAGCCAGTACAGAGATATAGATGAGGAAATCCAGCCGTAGCTGATGAACATAATCGAAGAAGATCCAGAAGAGATCATTGTAGTGAAGTCGACAAAGAGATGACGCATCAAGCTTTCAAAAATTTCTATGAATGAGGCTAGCGCAGAAGTTGAATTTAAAAAAAAGGAGTGTTGTAGCATTCAAGAATGAATTTGGTTGAGCAGTGTATAGGGAGAAGTCACCATTAAGGGGGAGAGTTGAAGCTGATCAACAAAGATCAAATCTGAAACCATCTAAGTGTCAATGTGGGCGGAAGTTGTGTTCATGGGGGAGTGTTGGGAATTCACCCATCTCCCGCCTAAGTCTTCCTGCCTCTACCGCGCCATCGCGCCATCCTTCTCTCTTGACCACGGTTTGGCGGTTGTCGCTCACATTGTCCACCTCATTACCGTGCCTGACCATTTGATGCTCGCAATATTACGGTTAACTTCCTAGTTCCTTTCCGCCCTCCCACGGTTACTCTCCTCACCGTGTGCGGTTCTGCGGTATCAGTTATCGCTCCCTACTCCATCTACCCGTTGCCATCACCACTCTCCTGCGGTCTATCCTCTTGCAGTCCTCGGTAACGTGGTGATCCATTTGTTGATTGCTAGTTCGCCTATCGCCTCCCCGTGACCGTCTTCCTCTGTCACCGCGGTAATGCGGGTTTGCATTTCTTGCTAGTTACCGCGGTTACCGCAGCCTCTCAAATTCCTTTAGTGGTAATGCCATTTGCTGTTGTTTGGCGGCATTGGTCGTACTTGCTGTGCTAGCAAATAGTTAAGATCAAAGGACTATCTTTAATATGTTTTGGATGAATTTTTGCTGTATTTGTATTTTTTATTAATATCATTTTTTTTTTCTGAGCCTTGATGGAGTTTTTCTTTTTATATGGGTTTATGTAAATGTGAAAAAGGTGAGAGAAGAAAAAGGGTCTAGCTCTCAAGAGCTGTAAGCAATTCAGTAGTCTGTAATCATGTGTGTAAGAAAGGGCTGAAGCTCTGTAAGTTATAAGGAAATGTAGTAGGTGTTTGGTTATCATTGAGCAGTAGCTCTAAGAAGTCTGTAATAGTGATTGTGTTTATGAAGAGCCGAAGCTCTGTGTAGAAGTTTTTTTTTAAGATATGCTTTTGAAAATTCAATATGACAAAATTACTGGCTCATGTTCTCTATGTTAATTTCTTCATTTTTTGTGTATAATTTAGTCTGATGTTATTTTATTTCTAGTTCATCCCTCCTATTTTTACCTACATTGCTCTCATTATCAAGCACCTGTAGCTCTAAAGATTTTGCCACTAAGGAATCGAATGATCCATTCATCTTATTATAGTGAACAACTAATGAATATAATTCAGTCAGCTTATGGAACTCACTTGCCAAGTTTCCCTCCAAACTATTCTTTCCCAAATTCAAAACACTGAGTGAAGAGCATTTGGATAGGCTCGCAAGGATCCCTCCAGTTAAATTGTTGTTTGATAATTTCCGATGCTTGGAGGAATATGGCCATTGAACAAATTGTTATTGAGTAGCAAACATGTCATATTAGGAGACCACATTGATGGAATATGTCCACTTAATACATTTCTAGACACATCTAATGTTACTAGTTGCATCCATGTTGAAGCATTTGAGAATAGGCTTCCTTTCGGGATGATTTTCAGGAAGATTTAGAAATCTCAACAGAAGACTCAATTCCCATACCCAAGAAGGAATTTCTCCTATAAGACTGGTGTTAACTAATTCTACTATACCAAGCGATGATTGTTTTGAAATCCAAGGTGGAATACCACGTGACTAATCGTACATGACACTAAAGATAACCCATACAACTGAAAGGATGGAGTTCAAGTTGCGCTAATATTTAGCACAATCAAATAAATACAAGATTTTTAGGCTTGTGAAGTTGTGAAAGAAAGTTTCTGAAATTGACTGATGATGGTTTAGTGACAAAAATAGGTAAACTAATAAAGCTGGAAGTGACGAAGAACAAATGGTTTCATTGAAACTATTGCCATCAGCAAAGATTTTATATAGCGAGGAAAGGTGAGCAAATGAAGTGGGAATGGTCCCAGTTAGTTGGTTACTGTTAATTGCCAAAAAGCCAAGTAAAGGGAGATTGCCCAAGGAATCCGATATTCTTCCACTGAGTTGGTTGTTACCGAGGGCAAGGACAGTTAAAAGAAGAAATATTACCTAGAGAAGTTGTTATGCTTCCACTGAGTTGGTTGCGAATGAAGGCTAAGGCTAGATAAAGAAGAAAGATTACCCAAAGAAGCGGGTATGGTTTCACTAAGTTGATTGTCATGAAGGTGAAGAGAAGTCGACATGCTTCCACAAATTTGGTTGCTCTGAAGTTCAAGATAAGTTAGAGAAGCAAGATTTCCAAGGCAGGAAGGTATGCTTCCATTCAACTTAGTGCCAAAAATAAAGAAGACTTTAAGGCGGGTTAGCAAACAAACGAAAGGGGGAATCATCCCACTCAGGCCATTTTGAGATAAATCTAAAGATTCAATATAAGAGAGGTTTCCCAAACAAGGAGGAAGAGAGGTAGTACCTGTTACTCAATTTATGTTCAGTGATTTGAGAAAACGAAGATGGCATAAGCTCTCAGATATCACACCTTGAGTGATGAAAAGCTCTGCATCCAAAGAGACAACGACGTGGTTGGCGTGATTGTTATAGGATATGCCTTTCCACACGGTGCAACAGTCTCTTCCATTTACCCACAAACTGAAATAACCCTTGGAGTCATTGAAGGCCGCTTTGAAGCGAAGCAAACCCTCAGATTCATGGGGAGGACATCTGTTTGAGATTACTCCATGAGAAAGTGTAGGGTGTGGGGAGAGGAAGAAGACAGCAAAAACGGAAATCATAATTATACATAGCTTCTGTAATGAGACGACCATTTGAGATGGAGGGGATTACAAAAATGTAGATGATCCTTGGGTGGGTTTTTCTTCACACTATTTAAATTTTATAGTATTCAACAGTATTCTTCGATAAATAAATGATCAACGGTCAATAGTTTTTTTTGACACAGCACTCACCAGAAGATTCTGAATTTCGTGTATTTTTCCTATCAGGCATTATATTTGAAGCTTTCGTGACAAGGATGGTCAAATTTCTGGAGGAGACATGACGGAATTTCTAGATGATTTAGTGAGACATTTTCTATAACCACTCCCGTTCGTGCATTTTCTAGATTTGAATCTAAAAACCAAGTCCAATTGTTTAAACTATGATGGATTCATAGGAAGTTCGTATTCCTCCTCTCAGGGCTTAGGAGGCCTATAATATTCAATTACTAACAATTATAAACTACTAACAATTACCGAAGCAGTATTGAATAGATACCAAACACTTGTCTCACAAACCTAAAACAATTGTCGCCTCGCAATGCAACCCATCCTAAATGATTCATTGAGAGAGGAACTATCTTGTAACCTTCATTTTGTATGGCACAATTTGAATAGTTTTCATTCTCTTTGGAGGTAGTGACCATAGGACATGCCTAATGATAAATAGTTTATAATTTTTTTTAACAGGTTGTAACTTTCTGATGTAAGAGCATGTTTATACAAAATATAATTTCTATTGTAATTTTTGAAATGACGTGTAGAATCTATAAGTTAATTAATTTATCTATAGTGTTAAATGTTGTGTTCACATTTTGAAATAAATAATTTCATTTTTAAGACTTCTTAAACTGCTCATCACAAATAATATCATTTCTAAAACTCTATCCTAAAAATCTAAATGATAATAATGACATAGAGGACATCAAGAAAATTCACCACCAACAATTCACCATTGAAAAATTCACCACCAACAAGAAAAAATTCACAACCATGATAAATTCACCTCAAGGAAAATTCACATCAAGGAAAATTCATTGAATGCATGAATTTTCAACGGGATGAATTGTACATGGTGAATTTTCCTTGAGGTGAATTTGTTATAGCCGTGAATCAGTGATTTTTCCTTGAGCTGACATACAGATCGTTTCAATTGAATGCATTAGAATTTGGCTTGGACAATACACAAAATCTGAAGGTTTTTTCTAATGTGAACTTTAAAGTAAATAATAGTTTCAATGTAAAAAACACGAAGAAGGGATTCAATGAGTGTTTGAACGACGGATGAAGGGAGGTTGAGTGGCTGCTGTGCAAGCCTGTGATCAGTAGGATTGTGGCTGCATGTGGTCGCTGGTTTTTGCATGTGTTTGTTGCCTTCAGATCGCTGTGTGAGGAGTATAGGGTGTGCTTTGAGTGGGTTTTTACTAGCCGGCAAGGGCGATTCTCCTTTTGTGTTGTACTCATCTGTGTTTGGAGGTTCATCGATTGCTTGTTTATAGGTTTGTGGCTCCACAGGCTGATAATTTTAGTGTATCTCAGTTTTAGTTTGGTTTCTAATATTTTTGTGGAGGTATAAGGGTGTTTTTTTTCTCTTGGCTATGGCTCTAGGAGAGGCATCGGGGATTAAATCTGTTTTGGACTTTCCCATTGCATTTGGGGCTTTGTCTCCAAATCATTCAATGAGGGTTTTTGATAATAATTTATTTTCAAATGTGTCGAGTAATGAAGTATTTACTTCAGTTAGAGGTTCTCTAATCTCAAAGATAAATGGCTGCCTAGAGCGTAGCAAAGATAGGTCGGTGCTAGTAATTCAACCAAAATAGATTATGGAGGACATTGAGTATTTTTCAAAGCATTCCTTGCTTTGCAAATTAATGGGAATGAGAGTTTCACTCCAATTTTTGGAGTTGTGGGCTCAACGAACATGGGCTCCAGAGGGTGAGATTGAGATAATGTTGCTGGTGAATAGTTACTTCATGGTGGTTTTCAACTACACAACAGACCACAATAGAGTCTTCAAGGGTGGGCCTTATTTTTACAACCAAATTGGTTTATTTATTAAACCCTGGCATGTGGATTTTAATCCTTTGGAGGAGCTTGAGAATCAGGTTTCGGTGTGGGTGCATCTTCCTACATTTCTAGTGGAATGTTGATGCAATGACATCTTGCATAATGTAGCTTCACTTTTGGGAAAACTGTAGACACGAAAAATATACAAATTAATCCTATACACTTTATCCTAGTTTTACTAACACCAGTTCGTCTTCAATCATCTCCTCAGCTAGTAGGGTGGGGGAGACTAGACCTCGTGACCAACCTCCTGCAACAGGAAAGATTTCGTCAACCGAGCTAGGGCCCCAACCCCATCCTCTTCTATTAATTAAATAAACCATTTTTTTTAGTTAATTTGATAGTCCCCCTTTTAACTAAATAATTCAGTTTATTTAATTAATCTTTAAAGTCATCTCATTTAAATTAAATAAATCTATCTTTATTTGATTTAAAACTGACACCATTTTCCTTAGTTAAATAAATCATTCTTTATTTAATTAAATCTAAATTCATATTCCTCTCAACTTTGATTTAAATTAATCCAAAAATCTAAGTCAAACTGTCAAATCAGCTAATTTCCATATAAATTAATCAAATCTTGATTAATCCTAATCCTAATCCATCAAATCCTTTAGATTTTGCAACTTTCACAATAAATCATTGTATTTCATTTATAAATTCTTCTATTTTCTTTCAACATGGCATCAATGAGGGAATATTCCTCAAATTCAAAAAATTCCTCCAAAAAGGATGAGTACATCCAACAAGATATTAAAGGCCTCTTACATGTCCTTTGCCTTGAGCCAAGTGGCATTTAATCCATTTCTTTCTCCCTCCAACTTGTCATTTCACAAATTTCAAATTCCACTTAACCATATTTATGTGCACATTCATCAAAATGTGCTCATTCCTCCTCCAATCACATGTTGACAAGTGGCATCTTCTTATTGGTTGGTATTTTTTCCCACATTCATCCCTTTTTCCTTTTTCTCCGTCATTCTCTTTTATTTATAGAGGGCTCTCATTTGAATTTTGGATCCACAGCTTCATGCAACATTATTATCTTCAAGTTTTTGAGCAATTTTCCATTCAGAGTTATCCATTTGCATATTTTCGTAGCTAGGGTATGGAAAAATTTTACCAAGGAGCATCAAATCTTCATCATTGATCATCAAGCTTGCAAGAAATTGGGAAAAAGACCATTTTCCACATCAAAATGACATCAATTCCCCCATGGGATTGAGAGTTTGTTCATTCGAATAGGATTTAATCATTGCGTTCTTCATATTGTTTTTTTGTTTTAATGTTTCAAATGAATCTCATAGGGAATGTTGTTTCTAACTTGCATAATGAGATAATTATGTGTTTGTTCTTTGTGTTTGTTTAGGTCTAGGATAACCATTCATAGAAACTAGTGGGCCCTTCTCAACAAACTCAAGATAGAAAGGTAATAACATATGCTTGAATTTGTGTTGAGATTGACTTAAGTGACCCTCTTCCAGATTCTTTAGAAATTTTTGTGGGGTCTTATTCTTGGGTGCAACAACTAGACTATGAGACATTTCCCTTTCGATGTCATTTATGTTATGAATATGGCCATTTGTAGAAAAGATGTATGAGGTCTAAATCTTTTGAATCTCAGACTTCTCAGCCTCCTTGCAACCCACCTATGGCTAATAGTGGCAAGACTCTTATTCCTGATGAGGCTATAGGTGTAGAGGGTTTTATTCATGTCAAGGCTCATAGTAGGAATAGTCATCAAAAGAGGACTTTTATGGTGTGTTAGAAAGGTGATACCTTTAATAGATTTGAGGTTCTAGATGACCCTAGTCAGCAGGAGATGAATCTGGGTATGATGGTTATGGATTAGGGTGCTTTGGAAGTGGTTTAGGACGGCAAAGACTATTGCAGATGCAAAGATAGGGGAGGGAGATCTCTCTATTCCATTGGTGAAAGTGGAGTCTGATGCAGTAAAAGGTGAAAAGGCTTCTCTTTCATTGGGGCTTCTTGAGAAAGACCAAAAATGAGGGGTTGTTGAGAAGTCTTCAAGGTGGGGAGAAAGAACGATTTGGAGAAAATTAAGATCACGGGGGATACTTTTGTGGAGTCAAGGTCTATTAAGACTCCGGACTCTCATTTTTCTAACCATCTAAAGTGATCATCCTCTCATGGAATGCAAGGGGCTTGAATGGCTCCCATCAAAAAGCTATTTGTGAGTTGATGAGAATTCACTCTCCTAATGTTCTTTTTTTATAGGACATTAAGTTGTCAGTTGAGTGTATGGTTGGTTTGTTGCCAAAACTATGGGGGCAAGGAGAATTCTATTGTATTAGGGATCAAGGTAATGTTGGAGGTGTGGCTTGCTTATGGAACCCCTTGAAGATTTGTCCTTCTTGGTGGATATCCTCTAGATCTTTAATCTATGCGGTTACTTCAAGCCTAAAGATGGGGGAAACTATTCTTCAATAAAACTTCTATTCGCCTATTGATTTTCTTGGTAAGTAGTACTTGTGGTCTCATATCAGTTTTACTAGGAGCCTTGCTCCTTTTTCCCTTGGATTATGGCTGGTGATTTTAATTCTATTACTGAGTTAGATGGAAAGAAGGGTGATGTTGCAAGGTTGGAACCCTTTGCTTACCTTCTTTGTGATAACATTTCTACTTTGAATCTTGTTGAAGTTAAACCTCGTAACGGTTAGTTCACTTGGAATAATAGGAGGTTGGGGAAAATTGAATTACTGAGAGACTTGATCATTTTTTGGTTTCATGTTTCTGGATTGGTGGATTTTGGTCTACTTGTTTTGAGATTCTAGACTCGAGGGGCTCCAATCACTGGCCTATTAAATTATCTGCTACTTTGGCTCATGTTGTTTATTCCCCCTCTTTCAAGTTTCAGATTATGTGGTGAAGAGATCCTTCTTTGCAATAGTATGTGGTTGAATGGTGGTGGATGGGGAGACCCACTCATGACACTACTATGTATTTGTTTTCCAAATTGTTGCAATTTGTGAAGTACTGGCTCACATGGTGGAACAAATAGTGTTTTGGAAATATTTTTCATGTTGAGGTTTCTGCTCAAGATAACTTAGATATCATTACCCGAGAGATAAAGGAGTTGGGCCTTTCAAAGGACTTACTCAGGAATGAGGAGAAAAATTTGAAAGCTTTGGAAGAGTGTGATCTTTGCGAGGATATTTATTGGAAACAAAAGGCTGGACTTGAGTGGTTATAGGAGGGGGATAAAAAAAATGCATTATTCTTCAATTTGATGAAAGCTAGGATACATGGTAGTTCTACTCCTATTCTTTTGAATGACAGGGGTGAGCATTTATATTCTTGGTAGGATATGTCCAGAGAAGCTTCGTAATTCTTTGCCTCCTTATTTAGAGAGGATTCTCAAGATGTTTTGGTTGAAGAAGACCATATTTTATCTTGCATCCCCTCTTTGGTTATGAGGGAGATGAATGAGCACCTTTTGAGCTACATTTCTCTAGAATAATTGGGAGGCTACCATATTTTAGATGAAGAAAGGAAAAGCTTCGGGCCCTAATAATTTTCTGATTGAATTTTTTGAGGAATTCTAGGATATCATTAAGCTAGATTTATTGGAAGTGGTTCAAGATACTCAAAGGAATAAATAGATGCTAAGGGCTTTGAATTCTTCCTTACTTGATCTCATACCAAAATGTGAGGGGGCAGATAGGCTGAATTAGTTTTGACCTATCTCCCTCTGCAATGTTGTTTATAAAATCATTTCCAAGTTGATTGTTGAAAGATTGAAGTGATTTCTTAGATGACTTATCTCTAAGGAACTCAGTGGTTTCGTGGTGGATCGACAAATTCTGGATGGGGTGGTCATTGCTTCTGAAACCATTTATTCTATGGCTTCCTCCAATGAAAATTCTATGTTCATCAAGTTGGACATGGAAAAGGCCTATGATAGAGTTAAATGGTCCTTCTTACGCAAAGTTATTATTGCCTTTGGTTTTGTTGAGGAGTGGGTTCAATGGGTTATGTGTTGTGTTACTTCCACTTCCTTTTCAATTTTGATAAATGGTGAGCCTTCTTCTCTATTTAGTCCTTCTAGAGGCCTTCGTCAAGGGGATCGTCTCTCCCTTTATTTATTTATTCTCCTTGCTGAAGGTTTGGGGAGATTATTGAAGCGTAATGTGGAGTTGGGTCTTATTCAGGGTTGGGTATGGGGAAATTGGATTGCCTCCTTGGCCTCAGCTGTAATTTGTGGATGATACTAAATTGATGGGTATAGCTAGGTGAGAGAAGCTATGAATTTGTGCAATGATTTGGATACTTATCTTGTTGCTTCTAGTCAAATGATTAGTGAAGATAAATATTCTATTTTTTCTTCAACACTTTACGACTCATTTAGCAAATGATTTGTCATATAGATTGAGGTTTCAGATACAATCTCTTCCTTTTACCTATCTTGGTATTCCTATCTCTTCTGGTACTCTTCCTAGGGAGACTTGGTAGAATATTCTTGACAAGTTTCATGTGAAGGTTAATCATTGGACTCATAGGTGGTTATCCTTTATTGGGTGGGTTCAGTTTCTTAAATTTATGGTGTAGGCTCTTCCCATTTTCAGGTGTATGATCCAGGTGGCTCGAGTTGGGTTTGTTAAGGATTTGGGCTTTTCAGCTAGATAATTCTTATGGGCGGGCAACTTGTCATCCTCTAAGTGGAGGCTTGTGAAGTGGGATATTGTGTGTAGCCCGAAGCAGTTCGGGGGTCTTGGTTTGTTGCAGTCGACTCTAAATGGGTTGGCACTAGCTACAAAAATTTATTGGAGATTTTGTTTGGAACATGATCATATCTGGGCCAAGATTTTATCTCGCAAGTACTTGCAGGGGGTTCTGAAGGAGGAGGTCCCCCATTATCCTCTAGTGGGGAAAGGTTCTGTGATTTGGGGAAGGCTTAAGAAAGGGACTGCACTGATCAAGGAGGGCTTATTCTGGATATGTAATAGGGGGGTTGAGACACTCTTTTGGTCTTATTCTTGGGATGATTTTCCCCACATTTTGTGCCAGTATCCTGACTTGCTAAATCTTGGCCAACACTTTTTGAAGGCTGGCTGGTCAAGGGTGAGTGATTTTAAGACTTTTTACCCTTGTGGGCAATTGGTGGTGGCTAAGTGTAAGGATCCTTGTGATTGGCCTATTATTGGTTTATAGGATGATTGTGTCAAGCTTCAAAATATTTTAACTGGTAGATAATGCAACTCTCTTAGGGACAAGGATTTTTTTTCTCAGAGTCTTAGTCTGAAAGGTGCCTTCACTATTGCTAGTGGGTATCAAGAGTTGCTTGCTCACAATTTTGGTGGGGTGGAGGTTCCTTGGTGGAAGTATGTTTGGAACAAGTTCTCCTGGCTGAAGTGTAACTGCTTTGTGTGGAATTTGGCTTGGAACAAATGTTTGACTTGAGATGATCTTTAGAAAAGGGGTTTCGAGGGCCCTTTTGTCTATGTTTTGTGTGGTTGCAGTGAGGAGGGTTCTTCCCATTTGTTTTTTCGTTGTTCTTTTCACTACTAGAATTTGGAAAATAAATGACTTAGTGACTAAAAATTTTAGTCACAACAACTAAAGATGACTAAATTCTACTCATTTTTTGTAACAAAACTACAAATGAGTAAAAAAATGACTGATTTGATCATGGGTAAAAACACAACTAAATAATTAGTCACACAAATACAAATACAAATTAGACAATATGATATTAAAGTGGATAATTGAAAAAAAATGTTTTGAATTGAGGGAGTGGGGGTTGTATTATAATATATTATATTACAATACAATATATTATATTATATAATACATTATAATATATATGATATTATATAATATAATATATTATCATATAATATATAATATTATATAATATATATAATATTAAATAATATTATATAATAATATAATACAATAGTTATATTATATAATATTATATTATAAGTTTTATAGAATGGTGGGCCCAATATTATGAAGTAAATTCATTAAAAAATTTATTGCACTGCTGATCTGCATGTTCATAACGAGATACAACGGTTAAGCGGGCAAAAAGCAGGAAAAGTGATTAAAAAAATATTAATGTTCCTACATTACCAAAAGCATGACAGGTATGCGGGGTGAGGGAATGGAGAGTAAAGAGGTTATAGTTATAATTCAAAATAGTATAGTTGTAATTTATATTATATAATATAATATTATTATATATTATTAATATTATAATATATTTAATATTATATAATAAAATATTATTATAATATAATATAATATAATTTATACTATATTATATTATTATATTATAATATTATAGTGTAATATATTATATTATTATATTATATAAATTATAATATTATAATATAATATTATCTATTGTATAAAAGCTGGCGATTTATATATTGTAATATATTTAATTTTGATTCCATTTTGAATTTTCTTTTAGTGGGCAAACTAATGGGTAGGCTAATCTTGCCTTAATTTTTATACTCTCACCCAAACCCTTGAAACCTTATTTTCAGGCTACAACATGCCAAATCGGAGAAGTGAAAGGTCAATACCAGCGAGGAAGTTTGGAGGAGTCGAAACTGATCTGATGGATAGACTCATTGACACTACTAGTGATGTTGTGTTGCTGAAAAGGTATGGAATCATCACTAGTGACTTGGGAAGTGATAAATAAATAAGAAATTTGTGGAATGGTATTCATAGGTCAATATGGAAAAGTGCATATTACCCTATTGACCAAACTATCAAGGATGTCAATGCTTGTTATAGAAGTAGATATGGAGTTTTACTGGGTGAGTTTCTAAGGAACATTTCTCAAACTCATGGCAAGCTGCTTCAGTGGTGGGAGCATGTACTTTGTTTGTTCTAGCTTTCTTGCGAGCATTATTCTCATATTTTCAACTGCCCCGCCATCATAAACACTTTTAAATATATTTTCTTTGAGTGGTTTGCTAAATCTAATGTGTTTGCATTCCCCCTATTGTACTACCATTGATATTGTTTTCGTGCCATGCCAAGTAGGTCAAGCCATCTCTATGGCATGGTCATTAACTATGTTGGGTCTTAGTTTACAAGATATATGTTATAGTGACATACCCCTATGCTAAGATTGTGTAGTAGGATTTCATGTATGGTTTTGACTGAATTTGAAAGGACATGCATGTTTGTAATTCCTACTTCCTATAATATATTTTTTCAAGTTGTGTGGACACACTTGTAAGTTTGTCTCAAACTTTTACCCCTTTCAATGGATTCCAATGTTATTATAAACTATTTTCTTATATTATCTTGTAAAACATAGCTCTAGAAATTTAATTGACTTACTATGCGGCATATTTGATATTATAATGTAAAAACCTAAATGTGCTCATTATCAGAATATTGATATTTCATATTCAGGCCTATATTGCTGTGAAATTTTTTATCATATCACTTTTTCTTTCATATTTCAAAATTTCATAAATCTTTTGAAAATACTAACAATTATTTTAGTTTTTTTATTGTGGAAGGGTATAGAGCAAGGGGAAAATATAGAACCAGTTCCTTTTAGATGCATTTACAGCCCCACCCCATGTGCAACAATGGCATCACTAAAGACATGCATTCACATAGATGGATTTTTAGCTTTAGTTTTAGTTTTTTTCAGTTCTAAAATCATAATAAATCAATAGTTTGCATACTTGAAAAATATTCTATCTTCAAAACACTATGTATAGAATTCTTAGTTTTAGTTTTAGTTTTTTCAGTTTTAAAAGCATAATAAACTAGTAGTTTTCATACTGAAAAATATTTTATCTTAAAAACTCTATGTATAGAGCTCTTTGTAAAATATTTTATATACATATTGAATATACACAGTGAATTATTTTCAATCTATAATGCCCCGCCAAGTAACCCTAAAGGAAGTTGCAATTAACAACTTAAGCAAACCAATTTTTATTTTTTTATAAAGTGTAATTAACAAACACATTCACTTACTAATTAACAACAACCTCTAAGGCTACAAGGTTGGGATTACTTAAATCCACACATACATAACCATAGCATTTAATAACTTTACGAAATAAGCATCATGTGTCATAAGGATACAACATAACATAATAAGATAAACAACCAAGATACCATTTCATAATCATTTACTTAATCCAATAGTTACATCACTCATTCCCAGAATGAGGCAATGATACAAATGTATTACAATTACAAAACTCCACCTCATAAACATAAGAGGGATAAAATAACTTATACAAATTAAAATATTACAAAGCAAGAAATTACATCAAGAACCGCGAGTTGTCCATCTGGATGTCTCGCCACCAAGTACTGAACATAAAAGGGGATCCAACGGTGTATGGTGCATGTTCCACCCAACCAAGTGGTACCTGAAGGCCCACCCCCATGCTAGGAGATAGTAACAACGTAACATGGACAAATATCTACAACCTCTAGCCAAAGGCAGACTCATATTGACTCATACTGACACCACCAAACACAAGTACAACACAAGTATAACTCCCACATCACTAACATAGGTCACATTTCTTCTAGACACAAAATAGATCAAGTATGTTCAGAGAACCATACACATAACATAAATACTAACAACTGTCCTAGATAGAGTGTCATCACATAGCTCATAATAAGTTACCCTCAGTAGATCTTCATAGGCTCTGGTGTTCCTGGTGGCCTCTACCGACCCTTGGTCCTCATACTTACTAATGCAGAATCAACTACCTCTCGTATTGACAGGATAGATGACCTTTCCATTTCAGGCCTTCCCACTCACACCAAGCCTTAACTAGCACTTGACTATGAGTGAAGCTAGAACTTATCTTTTTAGTATGTAGTACTCCCCAAATTTATAATTTTAGTTATCACTTGATTAAAGCACTTCCATAGGTTACCCAAATCTTACCTCTTTTGGGCTCTAGCCCCTAATGGAAGCCACTCTTCTATTTGACAACACACAAACTAACTAATCACCAAGGGACTCAAAAGTGCATACAAATTAGGCATCAAAACCACTCCATCTCGAGGAGGAAACAAATAATAAAACTCACTCCAAATATCTTGGAGGCAACAAAACACATAGTCCATTCCTTTCACAAGAGGTATATAACATCCCCGTTCGTGGAAATTGGGTAAATACTGAAAATACACCATGCACTGCTCAAGGGAAAAACAACTGGTTTACATAATGAATCGACAACCCCCATCCTCTAAGATCCTCTAGAAGACTTACAATTTTGGACTAACACTTAATCCCATATCCCACAATACAACTTGACGAAATAGCTACAAAATCATTCAAATCATTAATCAAATCTAATATTAGGATTTCCTTATATCCATACTCATTCAATAGATAACACTGACAAAGTCAAAGGCACAATGACAAGGTTAAGTCAAATATTCGTATACCCCTTTTCCTTTTTCATATTAGGGAATCTTAAACAATTTTAAACTCACAATCCCTTTTGCGAAAAATGAGGAAAATAAAACATTTAAGGCAATCTCTAGGAAATTACTATTTTTGGATATACTAAATCCATATTTCTTTCATATTCCAATCACAATGATTTAATTCCTCTAATAGAAATAAATAAATAAAAATAATTAATTGTCTCATCAATCTAAACAATTCCTTAATTTACTTTTAATACAACATAAAACTATTGCAAATAATCTTTTCAATTTTCTATCCAAATCCTATATCTCTTTAACTTTTCATTTAAAAACATGTAATTTATAAAATATCTTTTCCCTTATCTATTTGTCCATACAATCAAATCTTATCTTTATAATCTGCATGCAAAACCCAATTACAAACGTCTAAATAAAACAATCATAAAATATTGCATCTACTCCCAATAGGAACTTCTCATGTAATATATACATTAAATGTATAATAATATATTTAACTATATATACCTTGTATATATATACATTAAATATATTTTACTAATATTTACAAAATACTAAATTGTTAAACCAAAATAAAATACACTTAATTATTAATTTTCCAGAATATATAAATATACTATATATATATATATATATATATATATATATATATATATATATATATATATATATATATATATATATATATAATACTTAAACATAAATACAATATCTACATGCTATGCGCATATACCAATATATATACAATTTTTAAATATGAATACACATACCATATGTTTCCAATTTATAAACTAAAAAAAATCCGAAATTATACACAAACCCGAAACATGCATTGGAATAACCAAAAAAAATACAAAGAAAGCAAATTTTATTAATTTGTTGGTTTGTTGTTAACAAAGGGCCCCAATGTTTGGGGGTGGTTGCGCTATGCACAACCGAACCCCAAAACTTGGGCGGCCACATCTAGTGAGGGGCGGCACTGCCTTTGGTAGCGCTCCCTCCACACTGTGTGGAGGGCACTGCCAATGGCAGCGACGCCTCCCATTTATGCCCTTAAAAACCCCCACAAAATCATGAAAAATCTACTGTGGATTTCCTCTGCCATTCACCGTACGGACGACACAAATGGAATTTAAACCAATAAAATAAATATATATTTTAAAAATATTATATATATATGAGCATTCACATATCTAAATATATATGTATGTATATATATAAATAAAGATTTCAACATCAAAATAAATTGGAGAAATTTTGTGAAAATATTCACCTACAGGTGAAATTGTAAAACTTTTCCAGAAAATCCCAAAGTACACAGACTTTAAAACTAATAGAGACTTTAAAAGTAATTCTTTTATTCAATTTTCTCGAATTGAATAACAATAAAATTAAAAGGATCTAAATTAAAACCTGAAGTTTTTAAATCCACTAGATTTCTCCACCGTAATTCTATATAGGTTTTTCAAAATAAATTTGTTTTCTACAGAGATTAAATTTTCTAAAACAATCTAAATGTGTTGTTCAACCTCTAGGTTTGATTTAAATAACAAAACAATCTATTTCCTCAAACAAATTAAATTCTTCAGAGGTTTTCACAATTTCCTTGAAGAAATTTCACAGGAATAACAAAAGCTTTAAATTTATTTATTTATTTCCTTTCTGCTAATCACAAATTCTTTTTCCCAAATAGATTTAACATCAAATCTTTCATCACTACAATTTAAAAATCACACCAAGAACGAAACAAAATCACAAAAGAAAACCTAATTCAAGAAGCTACAGGTAATAGGAAATTTGATGGAGAGCCTCCTCCAAAGCTCTCACAATTTCTCTTGAACCGTGTAGTAAATCCAAGCAAGCAAACAATCCAGAAGCACAACCAACATCAACAAAAATTTCCAATTTCAATTCCACAACCAAAAATTTCTTCAAACCATTCTCTGTGGAAGTTTTTCCCAAAAATATCCTCTCACACCAGAAGAAGTTTTTCCTCTCCAAAATTCTCTCCATGAATGAATTTTCAACCAACTCTTCTCATTAATTAAACATGCACTTGAGTCATAAATCAAAAATATCTTAAACAACCAAATCTAATTTTGCATGCAATATTTAAAATTAAAATATCCACTTAATTCCAATTTTCGAAAACTAACTTTAAATTTAAAATGTAATTTCAAATATCTTTCAATTTTAGCTTTTATTTGGTTTAATCCAAATAAAACTTAATTAATTAATTTTAATTATTTAATAACTAAATTCAACCCTTTTGAGATTAAATTTAATTAATTAAATAAATTTAATTAAATTTAATTAAATTTTATTAATAACTTTAAATATAACTTCCAAAGATAATTTTAATTTAATATTAAATAATCACACACTTTTCGGAATCAAGTAACATTAAAATAAGGTAAACTATGACTCAACAACCAAAACTGACGACACACTAAGGCTAGGGCATAGACTTGACACATGTTACCTAGCAACTATCTCTCGTTCAACTGAACCGTTGGATCGACATGCGCAAACCTGTGAAACCAGGTGGAGTCGATGTCATGTACCTACAAATCTGAAAACATAGTAACCAACATCATATAATATAAACAACATAAAATACACACTATGAAGAGGAAGTTACAGAATCACAGGGCACTCACAAGTGAGTGATGCAAATCCGTTCCCTTCACCAATACAATCATCATAACTGGTATTTCCATCAAACATCAAATATTCTCATATGCACTCACATGTTATATCAACTAACATCATTACACCAATTAAAACATGTAAAATAAATTATCAGATAAACCAAATCACATCACATAAAATAGGTCGTCGCTCTATAAATAGCGATCAAATACACACACAAGACAAAGTATCCGAATATCCAGAACATAAATCAAAGAAAAACAAGGACACACTGTCCAATCCAAAAAGCAAAACGAAGGGGTGTTACACAATCCTTTGAGAAAATTTGTTGAAGTTCCATGATTATTTCAATTTATAAATGACTACCATGACTAAAAAATGACTAAATAAATGATTACAATGACTAAAATGACTACAATGACTAAATAAATGACTAAAAAATGATTAAATAAGTGACTGAAATGACGAATAAATGATTACAATGACTAAGTAAATAAATACTATGACCAAATAAAATGACTACCATGACTAAATAAATGACCAATTAACAACAATCAATGACTAAATTAACAACTAAATGTACTACCAAATTGATCAATCAAAACAACCAATAAATGACTAAAAATAGTTTAGTCATAAATTTGGTCATGATATAAATGACTTGCAATAAACTACTAATGGTCAGATGACCAAACAACTGATCACATGACCAATTTTTAGTAGTTTGTTTAGTCATTTATTTTTGTTTTTTTACTAGTGTTTTCTATGTTTCTTTAGCATTTTTGGTGGGGTTTTTGGAAACATCCTTGTGTTCATGCTTCTTCCCTTGTTGAGTTCTAAAATATTCTGGGAAGGCCACCTACTCAGGCATCCTTCCTTTAGATTGTGTGGTGCATTGGTCCTACCTTCATCATGTGGTAAACCTAGCTAGAAAGGAATCATAGTTTTCTTCATGGGGATAGGATGATGGTGCAACAGGTTTGGCAAAGAATTGTTGGTATGATTTAGGAGATGGTGGAAGCTAAATGTGAAGTGGGGTATCCTTTGGAAAGAAGTGATGATGAGAAGGTAGGCAGGCTAAAGAGAAGGTTCAAAGGGTTGGAAGATGGTTGCCTCCTCTAGAAGGTATTTTGAAGATCAATGCTGATGGAACTTCCTCTAGGGGTAATCTTGGGCATGTTGGGATTGGTGATGTTGGAATATATTTTTTTGGTGTGGTTACTTTCTTTTTCTCCATCCATAAAAGGAAACACTCTAAAAAACTTATGGAAGGGTTGGCGATTCTTTGGTCTATTGAGTGTGCTTGGGATTTGGTTTGGTGTAAGATAATCTATGAATTCGACTCATAAATTATTGTAAATTTGTTGAATGAGAAAACGCTAAAAGATGTTAATTGGCAACTAGCTTCAGTTGTTCATCAGATTTTGCAAATATGCTCTATGTTGAAGGTGGTGTATTTTACTCTCATCCTGTGTGAATGGAATAGGGTTGTTGATTGTTTGACCAAGTGGACTTCAAAACATGATGAGGATTGGAAGATTGAAGGGTGGGGGTGGTTATCCCCTGATTATTATCATGATTTAGAGAGGATCATTTTTGATGATTTGGCTGGCTAAGGTGTTTGTTGTAGTGTGGGTGGTGGTTTTTGTCTTGGTTGGGCACTCTTGTGCTTTATTTTCTTGGGATCCTATTGATAATGTACTATTAATTTCTTGATTTCAATAAAGTTTTTACCCCTTTTATTTTTAAAAAAATCATAGTTGATGTTTATTCAAGTATTTTTTTATGGGGCAATTTAGATAATTTAGATTGTTGAAATGATTGAAAAATACATTAGAGGGTAGTCCAAGAGTTCCTTTTATCATCCACTAATAAAAATAGATCTATTTTCTATGATATCTTGGTATGTATGGTTGAACATGACAATAACTCTAAATGGGTATTCACTAGCTAACAAGTGGGAAAATCTCAAGATGAATAAGAAGAGATACTAAAAGATTAGTTTAAGTATTAGATATTCATTCTTGAATGATAGTTTATTTGATTTTTATTAAATATTTTGTCTTGTAATGGGAATAACTTGAATTTTAAGGACATGGATTTGAATGGATCACTTTTTGAGGATAGAAATCTTGAAGAGGATTCTTCAATTTGAAAAAATAAACTTACTAAGATATTTTATGTGATTAACTTCAAGTAGGGCTTAATGACAATGGGTTATAATATTTATAAAGAAAAGTGGTCAAATTATGTATATGATAGTATAGATAGTCATGGGTATTTAGAAATTCATTGGACTATTCTAATAGGGTTGGTTATCTTCATTTCTTGTCAACATATATTCTTGTTTATTCATTAAAAAAAAATTGCATGGAAGATGGCTGCATGGGAATTTCAAATATTTATTCATATGTTTAGATTTTAGTCTACCTAATAGTTAACCCTATAATTTGGATAGAAAATAAATATATTATATTATAATATTTAAATAATAATTAGTGTCTCGTTCATTTATCATATTATAATTTTGTAATTTATGAAAGATGATGATGGATAATGAATACTTGAAGATTGTAGCGATAAAATAACTACCAACATTAGTATTTTTCATCTCTAGTGTAACAAGATACACCCTCCTTTATATATAACTTATTTCAAATTACTACTTGTATGATTATACGATTTTTAAACTAATTCACAATAGAAAATAACTAGTTCAATCTTCTTTAAATGTTCTATGTACTTTGTGCACTTGTAAATGATATGTTTCTAGGGAAAAACATGTAAAAAAATTGTAGTTGAATAGCATATGGATGTTCTTAGTATGTTTACGCTCTAGTGTATTTCCATGTGCACATGGTCATGTGTTCTTATGAATAGAATAAAGGGTAATTATGTACAAAATACTTTACTAATATGGTCTTCTACACCATGCAATCTTAAACTAAACATCATAAACCTATATTTGAGATTAGATCTATATTGTAACCATATTTAAATCATATCAAAATTTTAACACTGGTCATTTTACTCTAGAGATAATGGCCATGACAATTCACTATTTTATATATATGTATAATTTATATTCAAAATATATTGATCATATTAATTTTTTATAGCGTTTAACTAAATGAATGAATGAAAATATGAAGAAAATAGCTAAGTAATATAAAATTTGTACAAGGTATAATAAAATGTTTTTGATAATATAAGCAACATTTATAGGGTGTTGTATCCTTTACATGATAATCCCAAAGGGCCAAAAAGGAGAAAAACCACTAAACATATTTTTTTTTTATAGTAACAACATACAACATACAAGAGACACAGACACAACCTAGAAATAGCAAAAAAGTGACACATCACAGACTCAACCAATAATTGTCTACACCCTCCCATTTATTGACTAGGAGGTTTAACACATCTTCCACAATCTAGTTGGGGCCTTCATCCATGGTTTTCTTGTCCATTTCTTCCTTGACCACATCCGAGAGGGTGAGAGTTGACCTGTGAATAATTTTGATAGTGAACCGAGCTAGGTAGTAAAATTTATGATTGAACTTAGCAACCTTCTCTTGTAGCACTGTGATCTTGTCCACCTTGCCTTCCTTGCTCTAGATCTCCACATCAGCACCAACCCTAGAATCCAAGGACTTGGTAGAGTCATCTTGAAGCATGTGGTTCAAATAAGAGAAGTGACTAGGGTCTTCTATGGGTCCTTTATCCTTCCACTTCTCAATAGCTTTAGTGCCTTGAATACTGTTACCAGTATGAACCAAGTCATTAGAGATATCATCAATAGGGGTCTCTTTCTTGTGTTTCACCAACCTATGGGATCTTCTCACACTCATATATTCCATTCACATCTCAAAGATAACACCCATCATAGTATCACCATTAGAATCTTTTCCTTGGCACATTTACCTTCCTCAGAGATTGAAAGAACCCTTGAAAGTTGAGGGACATTTTTTCCTTTATTTTTAGTTCCAATTCTACTGACCTTCTTGTTTTTCAATTTATAAAGCCTAGCTTTAGCTCTTGACTAGGCCAACTTGACCTCATTTTTTGTTTCTTCAAGGGAGAAGTGGCTAAAGTCTCAGTACTAGGAACATCCTTAGGGAGTGGGGATTTCCTCGTTAGGCCCTTTGAAATAGTAGGGGAAGGGTTTGTAGAGTTAATTTCTGGGGGTTCCAACTCTTCCACATGCATGACTGAAATGGGTTTGGGAGGGACCGGAGCCAAATGGAATTGGTAGAGCCTATGGATTAGGCCTTGGTGTAGTGGTAAAGGAGGTGGAGAATCAAGGTTAAGAGTTGCAATATCCTGGGATTCTTTAATGTAACTTTCCAAAGAACAAAGAAAAAAGAAAGGGAAGCTAAGCAAAATCTTATGCCTAAGGTGATTTAATAGCAGTAAGTGGTAGAAATAAAATACCTTGAATCTACCCTTGAGGGTAATGTATTTTCAAATTTCGTAATAAGAACACTAAATTTGAACTCTTCACATAACTCAAACTAGTTTAGGAAACAAAAAGAAAACTTTTGTAATGAATACCAATCAACAATATAAATCAAGTTTGGTTGTAAGTCTGCATGGCTTAAATCAATGGAAGGGGTGTATCAACCTACTAGTCAAAGGGTGGCTAGGGAGAGGAAACCATAGCCTCATAAGGCTTATCCCCCTTTGGAGAAGGGGCTTCACCCTTAATGCAGTTTCATTAAATTTCAACCAAACAAATAAGGTTCACTTTCCTTAAAGACATTCAAAGCAATGTAAAGTATCTATGTAATCATTCTCTCAATATTTTTCAAATAATGTTAACCATTTAACCTTAAAAGGATTAATTTGTACAGGTCAACTTATAATGTTGTTAAGGAGAACCATTTAATCATTTACTCTAGAACCTACAATTAATGGTGATGTATAAGAAACTTATTTATTACATCTACATCATGCTGATGAAATGAAGAACCAATGGTTATTTCGATCCTTGTTCATTCTGATCGCATCACTGAATTTCCCATAAGGATATTTGGGAGAAGTGTAATATTTCATGATCAACACCACACTAACTATCACATAGAAGAATAAATCATGCATCTAACTAATATATACACACAAACACTACATGCAATGTTAAAAAGTATCTCTAATTTTTTATTAGAAAATAATAACCATAGGTCGAATAAAAAACATAGCTAGATTTTATAACACATTAAATTAACCATACATAAAAAACAAGGTATACACATTTTAATAAGTAAACCTCATACCATAAACATATCTATATCTCAATCCACATTTATAATTTCATTATCTTTAATCTCTTACTATATTGTTAATTTCATATCAAAGATATGATTAAGGCATAAAAATATCTACTAATATAATTCATATTGAAAGTGTATCCAATACCATCAATATCATACAATTTCAAGTAACATCACATAAACATGCAGAACTTCTAAAAAAGAAAATTGTGATATAAATTCCACCATACTAGTCTCCATGTCACTCCCTTGTTCTCTACATAATAAATAGAAATACATCAAAGAGCCTAGATGTTTCCACTAAAAAATAATAAAGTACAAGAACACATGAGCACAAATATAGTGATTACAATTACTATATACAAACGTCAACTCCAATTTCATGTGAAAATAAACACCTCAAAAAATTAGAAGACCAATGTGAGAATTCTTAAATATAAAAAATGCAACATTCCTTTCTAAAATTACCCATAAGTGCTTAATATATAAAAATTATTATCTCCTTTATAAAATACCAAAGAAAATAGTTATCAATATCCAACCATATAACTAAGATAAGTCTCTAGAAAAATGAAGACCAAATAAAAAATCCATTTGCAAAACCTATGGAATAATTCCAAAATCATCATCTACACTCCTAAAATAAGCTTAAAAATTATTCCCATGAGAAGAAAAAGGAATAAATAACTAATGCAAAACTATCCTCAAATAGCCTATCAAAAAATAGCATCCATAACTCAAGACTCTTTCCCATGAGAAAATAAATGATGAGGTAAAAATCATAAAAAAATAAGGTGGTAAATACCTATCAAATGATTTACCACCAAGAGGAATAAGAATGGAGAAAGAGAATGATTTTGTACAATACACAAACCACTATTATTCACTCTAATAACAATATGCTCAATATGTATATGTTGAACTCACATGAAATCAAGTGATAGCCTCTTTGATCTTCCTACTAAAACCTCAAAGGAGTAAATATTAGAAGAAAATATTTCTAAGCTCGAGATAACTCTATCCTCACCCAAATTTTAGATTGGTGTGTGATAAATCATCTCATGCAAATTTAATTCCAATGTAGCACAACAATAGCCAAAGTCTCACAAGAAATATTATCACTCTACTCATCAATAGAAATATCTCAAATCACCACGAAAGCTCCAATCTAAAGAATCAAAAGCCCTACATTATGTCATGATTTATATCTCCATAAAGTAATATCATTATCCCAAATGAACACACATTATCTTAAGAGCACTTGTATCATGCTAGAACTCTAATGTACAATCAACATTCCACCATGGCATAATGATATCTATCCTATAAATAAGGATCATTTTTACAACTAAGAAACAATAACCAACACCTCAGCTAGAAACTTTAAGATTCCTTCATTATGCCAATATATCAAGATATCCAAATGAAATAAATTTAACCATATCATACTAATATAACTCAAGATGTCGACAAACTAGCAGTCACATGCACAGGCATGCAACAATCAACCGATAGGGGTCCACCACAAATGGCTATTCAATGGGAAGTAAGAAACAAACTTCTTTTGAGAATGCAATGTGAAGTATAAATAATGAGAAATATTTGCAATTGTTTGATTAAGTCGAGAAAGGGAAAGTATGTTAATAAGCCAATATGAAATAACGTGAGGTTATTTTATAGTAAGAGATGAATCTTATGATTTTGGGTTTTACCTAGGATAAAATAGGTGGACTAGATCATAATCAAGAGAGTTGTTGGAAAATCAATTTATATATTATTATGGATAATTAGATCGATAGATCAAGTATATCGATGCATATGTATTAAAGTCAAAGTTAACCTATGTGTGCATTGAAAGATATCAAATTTAATCACCTAACTTGAACATATTATAAATCACTTAATTTTGGAAAAGAGATTATTTTATATTTCGTCATTTAATTGGAGCATTGGAAATAATTTTAAACCTCATGTTATAGTCCACTTCTCTGTTCTTATCTCACATGCAATGCATGCGAGATTAAGAACCATTTGCATAGAACAAAAAATTGATCTTTGCATTTCTACATCAAAATTTATTAGTTGGAAATTGATTATGAAAATGTAAAATAAAACCATAGGTCATGTTGAACGAATCTTATTATTTGTAATGTATCCATTAATTTTATTTTTAAGTAATTAGTCGTGAATAAAAAAAATCTTATTAATATGCAATATTTAATAATTTTAATAACAATGTTATTTAAAATTGATTTTAATTAATAATATTAGAAATCCATAGTAAATTAATTTTCAACAAGAATTAATTTTTAATAAGTTTATTCTTAAAAATTACAATTGGAAAATTAAATAAAATTTAAATTTTTAAATAATTATTATTTCTTAATAATAATGATTTCTCTCCAAAATTTTAGGTATGATATCATTTTATCTCTATTTTAGTTTTATATTTATTAGACCTAGATGCACATCTATATTTGACCTTTTTGTCTAGGTTAATCAATCAATTGATTGATTATTATTTAATTATCTAAAAATACATATGGATACAAATACATGGAAAACTTGAAGTTGTGGATTAAATAATATTTATGAAAAGTATGAAACATTAAAGGATTCTCCTTTTTTAAAGAGTTATTAGTCATGCCTTTAATTACTAATATTGAATAAAAAAGTATTCTTTAAAAAATTTAGTCCATAACTTTAGGTATGACATATTTGTTGCAATGATTATGTGGTTCTATATAATTTATTACTTTGATGTTATTTATTGTGATAATTTTTTATTTGAATATTAGTTATGATGGTCATCACTAATGAATTTTTGCAAAAAGAAAGATCTTTAATATTCAATACTTTTTATAAGTAGTATTTAGTCTATACTTTTTGAAATAAAAGCATTATTATGCATGTGATTTATGGGTTAGTAGTAGTAAAATAAAGTGATAAAAAGTAGAAAGGATTCAAAAGTAGACAATTACAAGGAAATTGAAAATAAAAATATTAGTTTTTTATGAATTGCTTTTAGTAAAAACATGTTCCTTAATTGGTGTATGAACAAAATAAAAAGTACTTAGATACAAAATAATAATAAATGGATGACCAAATAGAATAAAAACTTGAATTGTTGTCCAAATAGAAACAAATATGTAAATGCATTTATTCAGGAAGAAAGTCAAGATATTATATTGATAAATTTTATACCATTTGATGAGCACAAAAAGGATTATATAGGAAAAAATATCACTTAGAGAGTAAAGATGTTCATAGTCCAATTGAAGACTTACTCACACCATCTTTGATCCAAAAAAAAAAAAAAAACCTCACTAACAGAAGAATGCGATGACACAATACACAAATTTTTCATTGTTAAAATAATTGAATTAAAAGGTATGGCTTGTTTTGTGGGAAGGCAATCATACATTTGAATTCAAAAAAGATATTCTACTCTACCCATTGAAATAAGAAAGGAAGCATAAAAATTCAGTAAGTATATGTGCAAAATCAATATAGACAATGTGAAACTAAAAATAATTAATAATATTTATAATTGGTTCACTGAATCTATTTATTGATATGTGAACATTATATAGTTGGGAGTGATGAACATATTTTTTGGAGCACCAATGCTGAAGTAGATGTATACACAACATGTAATGCACATAATCATTATATAAAAAAATCAGAGGCACACATATCAAAACACTCTTGCCCTCTAGTGCATGCAGTCAGAAATGCTATAAAATCCATGGAAAATAGCATGACTTGTAATTTCTTGGAAAATGCCATGAATTTTAAAGTCAGGACAAATGACACAAATTTTATAGCATTTCCCTGCATTCTATGTAGGCCAAAATAGCTCCTTTATTTCTTCATTCTCACAATCTTAAATGAAAAATGTGTTTCACAAATATTTAACCAACGAACTACATATCCCATTATTAAAATTGTGTAGATTTTTGTTTCCACAAGCAACATGTTCATCAAGAAAAAATAGTTTCATGTTTATGAATTACATGGAATGCCATTCACTATACTCATTTGTCTATCTAGAAAGCTAGCTTCTTGGCAGAATTAAATTCCCTTGCAAAGAAACTGAAAGAAATAATTACTAATATTTACAATTGGTTCACTAAATCTATTTATTGATAATGGAAAATCTCTATACTTACATGTACTATTGATGGTCTTTAACAAGGGGGAGAAACATTTGATCAAGTTTTTAGACTATAAAAAAAATTGAAATAGACAATTTACAATACACCAATTTTCTTAAATGCCTATTGTATCTATGCAACATTATAAAGGAAATAATATAGATATACAATAAAAGAGGTTAGCATTATATGTTGTAAATAGAAAGAGATAAAATCAAACATTTTGAATACATGCCATCTTGGTAAATAACTGTGTATAAGTAATCTATTGGAGAAGTTGAAAAGAGAGTTGTTGAAACAATGACAAATACAATGTATAGAATAGAATATTTTTTTGGTAGACAAGTGGATGTGATAATTTAGGTGTCCATGTATATAAGCAGCGACAAATATATGACGATGGAAGGAAAAATCACTAAACCCATGATTTTTCTCCTCCCTTCCATATTGGCATCATGAAGCCTTGTGGGCTCTAGCAAAACCCCCAAGCAAGAAAGGTAGGAAAGGTCCATGGAAAATCTCATGGACTCTTATCGTATATCACACAATAACAAAGTTGGGGGAGAACGAGTGTTCTTAAACAATATCTCTAATATTATATTCTTGTTTTTACTATGACAACTTGACGAAAATAGGTATCCTGATAAATAATTGGCATCATGGGATTTGAAGATGGCTAGAGAAACATGGACAAATGGAATATATAGAAGACTGTAATAGGCCAACCATGGCATTGTAACTGGTTTAGTTGAATGGAGCAACATACACCATTGTCATATGCTTTTGGGGATAAATAATATGATGCAATCAACAAATTGTTTGTCCTCTCATAAGCACATGAAGATGGTGTGTGGTTGCCTTCCACAATCACATAAACCATAATCTTGACTGTAAAAGGGGAAATCTTAAATGGCATTTTTTTGTGGGAAAAAAATCATACATTTGACTTCAAAAAAGATATTCTACTATACCCATTGAAATAAAAAATGAAGCATAAAAGTGAGTAAGTATATGTGCAAAATCAATATACACAATGTGAAACTAAAAATAATTAATAATATTTACAATTGGTTCACTAAATCTATTTATTGATAATGGAAAAAAATTGTCCTTACATGTACTATTGATGGTGTTTAACAATGGTGAGCAGCATTGGATCAATTTTTTGGACCATGAAATAATTTAAAATAGACAATTTACAATACAATAATTTTCTTGAATGTCTATTGTATATGTGCAACATTATAAAGGAAATAATATAGATATACAATAAAAGAGGTTAGCATTACCTGTTGTAAACAGAAAGAGATAAAATGGAACATTTTGAATACATGGCATCTTGGTAAAGAATCGTGTATAATTAATCTATCAGAGAAGTTGAAAAGAGAGCTATGGAAACAATGACAAATGCAATGGATATAATAGAGTATGTTTTTGGTAGATAACTACATGTGATAATTTGTGTCCATGTATATAAGCATCAAAAAATATATGACGATGGAAAAAAAAAGCACTAAACCCATGCTCATTCTCCTCCATACCATATTGGCATCATGAAGCCTCACTTGCTCTAGCCAAAACCCTAAGCAAGAAAGGAACACAAGGTCCATGAAAAATATCATGGATTCTTATCATATATCACACAATAACAAAGTAAATGGTTTAGTTGAATGGAGCAACATACACCATTGTCATTTGCTTTTGGGGATAAAGAATGTGATGCAATCAAAAAATTGTGTGTTCTCTCAAAAGCATATGGCAACAATGTGTGGTTGCCTTCCACGATCACATAAACCACAATCTACAATGACTATAAAAGGGGAAATCTTAAATGGTTATTTTTTGTTGGAAAGAAATCACACATTTGACTTCAATAAAGATATTCTACTCTACCCATTAGATTTTTGCATATCTGCACAGTTATCTTTTTAACTTGTCTATAAGATTATTTACATACAGTTGTCTATCAAGATGGAAATTTTTCATAAATTTATACCAACATTTATATTATGTGATTCAAAATGTATTTATATTAATAATAGAATTACAATCTAAGGAAGCATATAGTAAAAATTCTCATCAAATTGACAAGCCAACTGTTAAATAGGCTACCAACTATTACATAATGAATAGTTTTCTTTGTGGAACTGGGAAATATAATATCATAAAAAATATTGATACAACACAAGAAATCTATGTGATAGTCGGCTTGTCAATTCAAAATTCAAGCTAGATTATTTGGCACTAAATATTGTAGATAAAATAGAGAAATTGTAAAAGAACTATTAAAATAACACTTAAGAATCACAAGTAAATGACAGGTAATAAAAAACCCGCATTAAACATATTGATAGAAGACAAGAATTATATGTAAGAGTTGGCTTTCCAATTTAAAATTTGAGCTATACTCTTTGGCAATAAATAAACATTAAATAGAACTCATAAAGCCAATGGGTAGCAATAATCTATGTAATCTAAGCAAACATATAGTAAAAATGGTCATCGAATTGACAAGCCAACTATTACATAATAAATAGTAAACCCAAATTAAATAGAACTCATAAAGCTAATGGGTAGTAATAATCTGTGCAATCTAAGGGAGAGTATAGTAAAAATGGTCATCGAATTGACAAGACAATTGTTACATAATGAATAGTTTTCTTTAGGGAATTGGAAAAAAGAATATCATAAAACATATTGATACAACACAAGAAATATATGTAATAGTTGGCAGTAAACCCATGGGTAAGTGTACCAAGATGGTTCCCAAAAAGGGGAATTAAGTGAACAATTTTTTTTTGAAATCAGGAAATACTGACCTTGGACGTGAAATTGAGGATAGTTACACTCAAAATTTTGAGATGGAACAAAAACAAGGATCGAAGTGCTCCAAGTCTACTATCTAAATGAATAATTTATTTTGAAAATGGTTGAGATTAAGGGGTTCAAAAGAGGGACATACACAAATTTGTGTTGTTTTCGTTAGAAAAATATAACATAGAAACTCTTGTATGACCCTTGTACGATGAACTTTTTTTTAGTATTTTCAAAATCGCAATGGTCAGAAGCTAGATAATAGTATGTAGTTGATGCACAATTTTTTTGATACTTTTTTAATGTATATTTGATTTTTTACTAATTTTCAAAGTGGACATTTCTTGAAAAATAGAATTTTGGCCGTGCTACCCCTACAAATTTTTGAAAATAATTGATGTTTTTTTTTAAATTTGTAAAATGGAGTCTAGTTTCTAAAAATTTAATTTATTTGAAATTTTGATGATTGGTTAATTTATAACGAAAAAAATAGGAAACACTTCTTTTTTCCAAAAAAGAGACATACAAATAAAATAATTTATGGATGAAAGGGTTAACATTGTAAGAAAGTGAAAAAAATTATATCATTGCATAGCTAAGAGAGAGCATAACATTACCACCCAAATGTTTGATTTGTTTGATATTGAACTAGGTGCAATCCTGATGGTGCGCACGAACTCGATTATGTGAAATATTGTAGATTTTACAAAAACACATCTCTGGTCATTGGGAATGCCCTTCAAACCTTTGGGTTGGTATTCCAAGGAAAATACTAACCCTAAGGCTTGAGGATTCCCAAAGAAAGATATAACGTGAGCGCGTTATAACGCACTTGCATTATATCTCAATTTTGACAAGGTTTTCTGCTTCTGTAGGAAACATGTCAACCAAGACATAACGTGAGCTCATTATAATGCACACGTATTATGTCCTCCTTTATGTTAAATGCCAATATATTAAATGAATGCTGATATATTTGTATGTTTTTATGTACATGTATGCTTGTATGCTATGTATGTATGTGCGTATGCCTATTTGTATCAATGCATGTATATTGTATGTATGCCTATATGTATGTAAGATTATATCTACACATGTATGTATGTATGCTTGTATAGATGTAGGATTGTATGTGCATATGTATTCTGCTTGTATGTATGTAAGCATGTGTGTATTTATGTATTTCTTTAGAGGGAGGGAGAATTTTAAGAGACAGAGAGAGTCTAGAGAGAGGGAGAGGGGGTGGAAGTGAGAGTTTAAGAGAGAGGGAGTGGGAGAGAAGGGGTTGGAGTGAGAGGGACATAGCTAGGTAGGGTGGGAGGGATAGAGGGAGGGAGAGAGAGAGAGGGGGAGTGGGAGAGAGATAATTGAGAGAGAGGGAGGAGAGAGAGAGATGGAGAGAAAGAGAGAGTTATGTAGGTAAGGTGCCAAAAGGAGAGACTTGAGAGTGTGAGACTTGAGAGATAGGTAGTGAGAGGGAGTGTGAGGGAGAGGGTGTGGGAGAGAGAGGGATTGTGAGTGAGAGACCTAAGAGAGGGAGATGGTGTGGGAGGGAGTGACCTGATAGAGGTAGAGAAAGAGGGGGTGGAGTGAGAGAGACTTATCTAGGTAGGGTGGGAGGGATAGATAAAGAGAGGGGAGAGAGACAAAGAGAGAATTACCTAGGTAGGTTTGTAGAGGGAGAGAATTGAGAGAGAGAGGGGGTGGGAGGGAGAGACATGAGAGAGAGGGAGAGAGAGGAAGTGGGAGAGAGTGGGAGAGACATAGAGAAAGATGGATAGAGGGAACAAGAGAGGGTGGTAGGGATTGATTGAATGATAGGTATGTAGAAAGAGGGAGAGGGTAGGAGAGAGGGAGGGAAGGAGAGGCGTGATGTATAGATAGAGAAAAAGTGATAGGGGTTGAGGGATCAAGGTGGAGGACCTATAGGGTTGATGGTTTCTAGGATATTAAGGTTTAAGGATTGAGGGTTGAGGGAATAGGGTCGATGGTAGAGGGTATTGGGTTGAGGGTATAGGGTAGAAGGTTTAAGGGTTTAGAGTTGAAGGGTTTAGGGTTAAGGGTTTAGGGTTGAGGGTAGAGGGTTTCCGTTATAGGTTTGAGGGTATATGGTTAAAGGATTAGGTTTAGGGTCCAATGTAAAGGGTAGAGGGTATAGGGGTTGAGGGTTTAGGGTTTAAAGATTGAGGGTTGAGGGTTTAATGTATAGGGTAGAGGTTAGAGGGTAGAGGGTAGAGGGTTTAAGGGTTTAGGGTCTAAGGGTTGAGGGTTGAGGGTAGATGATTGAGGGTATAGGGTATAGGGTCAAGGGATTAGGGTTGAGGGTCCAATGTATAGGGTAGAGGTTATAGGGGTTGATAGATTAGGGTTTAAGGGTTGAGGGTTGAGGGATTAGGGTAGAGTTTTTTCTTGGATTTAAGGGTGTAAGGGTTGAGGGATTAGGGTTTAGGGTAGAGGGTATTGGGTTGAGGGTAGAGGGTAGAGGGTAGAGGGTTTAAGCGTTTAGGGTTTAAAGGTTGAGGGGTTAGGGTTTAGGGTTGAGTGTTTATGGGTTTAGGGTTTAGGGTTGATGGATTAGGGTATAAAGGGAGGGATAGATGGATAGAGAGGAGAGAAGAGGAGGGAGGTACATAGATATGTGAGGGTTGAGCATCCAATGTATAGGGTAGAGGGTTGAGAATAGAGGGCATAGGGTTGATGACTTGTAGGGTTGAGGGATTAGAGTATTGGGTTGAGGGTATAGGGTTGACACATTAGGGTATTTGGTACATATGGTTGAAGGATTTGGGTTAAGAGTCCAATGTATAGGGTAGAGGGTATTGAGGTTGAGTGTTTAAGGTTTGAGGGTTGAGGATTGAGGGACTAAGGGTCGAGGGTTGAGAATTGAAGGTTGGGTGTTTAATGTATAGAGTAGAGGGTAGAGGGTAGAGGATATAGAGTAGGGGGTTTAAGGGTTGAGGGTTGAGGGTGGATGATTAAGGGTATAGGGGTGGGGGGATTAGGTTTTATGGTCTAATATATGTGGTAGATGGTATAGGGGTTGAGGGATTAGTGTAGAGAGTTTACTAAGTGGGTTTAAGGGTTGAAATATTAGGATTGAGGGTAGACGGTAGATGATTGGGGGTAGAGGGTATAGGGTTTAAGGGTTTAGGGTTTAAGAGATGAGGGTTTAGGGTTTAGGTTAGAGGGTTGAGTGTTTAAGGGTTTATAGGGAAAATGGTAGAGGGTTGAGGGTTTAAGGGTTGAGGGCTTAGGGTTGAGGGTAGAGGTTTGAGGGTATTGGGTTGTGGGATTAGGGTTGAGGGTCCACTGTATAGGGTAGAGGGTATAGGGGTTGAGGGATTAAGGGTCAAGAGGGTTTAAGGATTAGGGTAGAGAGTTTACTAAGTGTATTTAAGGGTTTAAGGGTTGGGGGATTAGGGTTGAGGGTAGAGGGTAGAAGATTGAGGGTAGAGGGTAGAGGATTTAAGGGTTAGGGTTTAAGGGTTGAGGGTTAAGGGTTGAGGGATTAAGAGGTTATAGGGTAGAGGGTTTAAGGGTTGAGGTTTTAAGGTTGAGGGTAGAGGATTGAGGGTATAGGGTTAGGGGATTAGGGCTGAAGGTCCAATCTATAGGGTAGAGGGTATAAGGGGTTGAGGGAATAGGGTTTAAGGGTTGAGGGATTAAGAGGGTATAGGGGTTGAGGGATTAGGGTTTGAGGGTTGAGGGTTGAGGGATTAAGAGGGTATAGGGGTTGAGGGATAAGGGTTTAAGGGTTGAGGATTGAGGGTTGAGGGTTGAGGGTTGAGGGTTGAGGGATTAAGAGGGTATAGGGGTTGAGGGATTAGGGTTTAAGTGTTGAGGGTTGAGGGTTGAGGGATTAAGGATTAAGGTTTGAAGGATTAAGGTAGAGATTTTACTAAGTGGGTTTATGGGTTTTAAGGGTTGGGGGATGAGGGTTGAGGGTACAGAGTAGAGGATTGAGGGTAGAGGGTTTAAGAGTTTAGAGTTTAAGGGTTTAGGGTTTAGGGTTGAGGGTTTACTGTTTAGGGTTGAGTGTTTAATGGTTTATAGGGTAGAGGGTAGATGGTAGAGGGTGGGAGGGTATAGGATTTAAGGTTGAGGGTAGAGGATTGAGCATATAGGGTTAGGGGATTAGGGTTGAGGGTCCAATGTATAGGGTAGAGGGTATAGGGGTTGAGGGAATAGGGTATTAGGGCTGAGGAATTAAAAGGGTATAGGGGTTCAAGGATTAGGGTTTAACAGTTGAGGGTTGAGGGTTGATGGATTAAGAGAGTATAGGGATTGAGGGATTAGGGTTTAAGGATTGAGGGTTGACAGATTAAGAGGGTATAGGGGTTGAGTGATTAGGGTTTAAGGGTTGAGGGTTGAGAGATTAAGAGGGTATAAGGGTTTAGGGATTAGGGTTTAAGGGTTGAGGGTTGAGGGGGTTGAGGGTTGAGTGTTGGGGGTTGAGGGTTGAGAGGATTAAGAGGGTATAGAGGTTGAGGATTAGGCTTTAAGGGGTGGGTTGAGGTTTGAGGATTAAGAGGGGGTATAAGGGTTGAGGTAGGTTTTAAGGGTTTAAGGGTTGAGGGTTGAGGGTTGAGGGTTGAGGGTTGAGGGATTAGTGTTTAAGGGTTCAGAGTTGAGGGTTGAAGGATTAAGAGGTTATAAGGGTTGAGGGATTAGGGTTTAATGGTTGAGGGTTGAGGGATTAAGAGGGTATAGGGGTTGAAGGATTAAGGTAAGGGTTTAGGTTTGGGGGATTAACAGGGTATAGGGTTTGAGAGATTAGGGACTAAGGGTTGAGGGTTGAGGGATTAAGAGGGTATACGGGTTGAGGGGTTAGGGTTTAAGGGTTGAGGGTTGAATGATTAAGAGGTTATAGGTGTTGAGGGATTAGGGTTGAGGGTTGAGGGATTAAGAGGGTATGGTGGTTGACGGATTAGGGTTTAAGGGTTGAGGATTGAGGGATTAAGAGGGTACAGGGGTTGAGTGATTAAGAGGGAATAGGGGTTGAGGGATTAGGGTTTAAGGGTTGAGGGTTGAGGGATTAAGAGGGTATAGGGGTTGAGGGATTAAGAGGTTATAAGGGTTGAGGGATAACGGTTTAAGGGTTGAGGGTTGAGGGATTAAGGGGTTATAGAGGTTGATGGATTAGGGTTTAAGGGTTGAGGGTTGAAGGTTAAGGGATTAAGAGTATATAGGGGTTGTGGGATTAGGGTTTAATCACTTCCTCTGACCCTCTCTGCCTCTCTTTGGTCTCTCTCTCATTGTTCAATCACTCCCTCTTTCTCTTTCTCCCACTATCCCTCTACCTCCCTCTCTCCCTCTCTCTCCCTCTTTCTCCCTCTCCCTCTCTCTCTCCCTCTCTCCCACTCTCTCTCACTCCTATCTCTCTCCCCTCTATGTTTAACCCTTAACCATTTAAAACCCTTAACCCTTAAACCCTTAAACCTTAACCCTTTAAACCCTTAACCCTTAAACCATTAAATCTGAATCCTCTATCTGCTATCTCTTTCCCACTCCCTCCTTTCTCCCCTCTATCCTTAACTCTTAACCATTTAAACCCTTAACCCTCAACCCTTTAAACTCTTCACCCTTAAACCCTGAACTCTTAACCCTCTACCATAAATATCTCTCTCCCTCTCTCCCACTCTATCACTCCTATCAATCTCCCCTCTATCCTTAACCCTTAACCCTTTTGTAGGACGTCAAAATCTGCAAGATAGACTTAAACCATTTCATGTTGTTAGCACAAAAGCCAGTTTAAATCGGCAAACCTAAACATCCCTATGAAATATGTAGAATCATGTTAAACCATACAAACAAAAACAATGCAAAAAACATGAATCCTTCCTATCCCATAGTGGATTGGTGCTATCCTTTGTGTAGAAGGCAGCCCTTTCCCAATCCCTTGATAAGCAAAAATTGCCAAATGATGGATGATAGACAATGAGATGCTAAGTGATCTCAAGTTGCCTAAAATGATAGTGCTCAAATTGAAGATTGTAAATGATGAAGAGCAAGATTGATTCTCAAGTGAAGAGAATGACCTTGCATAAAGATGTGTTGTTTGTTTGAAGGAGAGAAGCCTTCAACTTATAGTTGAGCTTGAAGAGAGGAGAGGCCAAATTGATGAATGTGGGATCATTCATGGGCCAATGACAAGGTGCCACTTGTCAAGTTGTGAGAGGGTGAGGAATGTGCAAGTCTTGGCCCATGTGCCAATTTGAAATTTGAATTTGAATGACTTGACATGTTTTGGGGGGATGAAAGGTGCAATAAATGCTATGTTGACTTGTGCAAATAGCATTTAAAACCTTGTTGGAAGGGACAAGTCCCTTTTGGGGGGAAGATTCAAAATGGAAGAATATTCCATTTTGATGCCATTTTGAATGTAATTAGAGGAATTATAAATCAAATAAATGATTTATTGGTGCAAGTGGGTGGGTTAGTTAAGAGTTTGGATTTGACTCTAGTTGAGTCAAAAGCTAGAGAATAGTAATCATGATTAGAAGTTAATTAATTTAGATTAATTAACTTAGGGGATTTTAGGGATTTGATATTTGATTTAAATCAATTTGATTTATTAAATCAAATGAGAAGAACATAAGGATTAAATAATTTGATTTATTTAATGAACCTTAGGAAATTAATCAATAAATTGTCTTAATTGATTAATAGGAGAATTCGATGCACGATGTTAGTTTTGCATGTCTACATTTTGCCCCTCTTTGAAGCAATGTACTCATTGCATTGGTTCAAAGAATGATGTTGTCGGCATCGAAATTAAAAAATTCTTTGGTTTTTTCGGATGCCCCAGTGGAAAATAAGTACGTTAGTACATTGCCCCCTCGAGAGATCAAGCGAAAAGATACAATTTGAGGTGGATCTCGCGACAAAGAGGTTCAAAATGGATGTATGGATGGTTAGACTATATGATAATGATGATGAAAATGAGATGTTTGGAAGATGCTTAGGATAACAAATTTATATTATCGTAAACAACTTTAAATGATTATGCAGTGCATGTGAGATGGATGAGATGGATGATGTTGTCCTGATATGATGGTATGACATGATTATGCGAAATGAGAATACGGATGCAAGATGGATGCATTGTTAGTGTGACAGAAGATAGAAGAATGAGAGGGATGAACCCTTAAATCTAAGAAGAATGTAGAAGTCCAATAAGTCCATTAGTCATCGAGACTTTATTGGATATGACGATGAATGATGATGATGTGTTGCTTATCCAGGGTTGGGAAAAGACCATACCTTTCTTTATGTTTGATAACACACGTAGGTGTGATGCATCAAGGTATTAAGAACCAGGATGGCGTTGCGCCTAGTGTGATGGACTTTGACTTGACAATCAGATAGGAGTACTCTTGTTCACACTTGACAAACATGACCTTATTCAGAATGCAGTTCAGATATTCTAGACATCTCGGGCCAAAACATAAAAAGGCAAGCCTTCTTATGTGGTCAACAAGATACCTAAAACATCCTTCCTACAAACAAAACAAAATATGCGTGACGAAGTTATTTTACAAGAATATCCAACAAGCACCATAGATAAAAAGATAATGATCGTTGCCCCATTCCTTTCTCTCTAAACCTGTTTTGTTTAGGCATCATCGAGAGGTCCTTGGAATGAGCGCAAAATAAGATAAGTCAACAAGACCAAGATAAAGTAAATAAACAAGCTAATGTTCTTCGTATCGCTAGCCAGGCTAAACTAATGTGGGGTACCTGATGCTTATGTCCATCATGGGAAAGCTTCATCCTAGGACATGTAGTGATCAGGGTTTTGGTAGGACTGATTGGATGATAAGCTATTGATACTCTGAGTTGACCAACTTGCTGACTTACGAATCTAGACTTGAGACCTTGGCGATTAAGGTGTTCACTTTGGAACCTGCTAAAACTTGCTTCTGATTGCTTCATCAAAGGATGAAGGCGACGATTGATTTATTAGGAATGATGATTATTGCGGGTGAATACGAGATGGAACGGGTGCACCATTTTGGGTTTTTCAGATATTTGGATGTTTTTGGTGTTTTTGAAATATTTTGAGGCTATTTTGATTTTTGGATTTTCCAATATTTTTGGTATTTTCAAGATTTTATGAATGTTTTTGGATTTTCTGTCAATTGACTTGACTGCGGATGAGATAGATGGGCAAATGGATGCCAATGCGACGGACGCATAAAGAATGACCTAAAGGTAAAAAAGATAAGCAAACGAATGCCAATGCGACGGACGCCTAACTAGATGGGCAAACGGATGCCAATGCGATAGACACATAAATAAATGGGCAAATGGATTGCCAATGCGACGGACGCATAAATGAATGGGCAAACGGATTGCCAATGCGACGGATGCATAAATGAATGGGCAAATGGATTGCCAATGCGATGAACGCATAAATGAATGGGCAAATGGATTGCCAATGCGACAGATGCATAAATGAATGGGCAAATGGATTGCCAATGCGACGGATGCATAAATGAATGGGCAAACGGATTGCCAATGCGACGGACGCATAAAGGACTGATCTAACCATCTCAGGGGATGATCAAAGATCAACCTTGCCTACGTTCAAGCTCACAGACGACGTAGTTCGACAAGGTGAAAGACTAAAAAGACTTGATGATGAAATTTTGAAAATTTTCTGATTTTTGACATGTTTTTGGATTTTTTGAAAGATTTGGATGTTTTTGAAATTTTTGATGGATTTTTTGCATGTTTTTGGTCTTTTTCTAATGAATTTTTGAATGTTTTTGAATTTTTGATGAGTTTTTGGCATGTTTTTGGATTTTTCGCATGATTTTGACGATTTGGATATGATATGTGATTATATCAGTGCTATGTTTTTGGATTTTGTTGAAAACCAAGCTTAATGTTGATCAATCAGATTGATGGATTGATAGTTTGACTAACTGTGTTAAGTCAAACAAAAGTGATAATGCACTTGTAAATTCTAGGAAGTTGTGTTATCCCAGAGTAAACTCGTACAAAAAGGATAATTTGGCTAGGTGTGTTAAGCCAAACAAGGTGATGATGGTTTTGATAATTTGGCTAAGTGTGTTAAGCCAAACAAAGTGATGATAATGAACTTGTAAACCCAAGGAAGTTGTGTTATCCTAGAGTAAACTCGTGCACAAGATGATAGTTTGACTAAGTGTGTTAAGTCAAACAAGATGATGATTGATTGGATTCGATTGATCAAGATGAAGCTTGATTTGGAACAAAATAGCTTTGATGATTTGATGTGACGCTGATGTGCGCACTAGATGCGACTGATATGGATTGTTTGGATTGATGTTCAACGAAAGATAACGCTTGATGAGGAACATCGTCTTGCTGTCAAAATATGCCATGGGCTAGTGACTTGGATTCATGTTCACAAATGCCTTGACCAATTTGATTTTATGTTTTCCAATGTTTGGATCACCACATAAGTGTGAAGATATAGATCAAGATTTATTCCCGAAGCGAGATGTAAATATCTGCCCCCAGTGTCTAGCAATGTTTGAACGACCATGGGTGGATTCTTGGATGAATGGATATGGATTATCTTGCGATAAGATAAGGGTGTTCGAACAAAGGAATGCTCACTTAGATAATGCTTCAAGGCTCAGATAATGTTGGATAGGATGGGATCAATGAAAATGACCCATGTCAAGATGTTTACCATAAACAAGTGTAAAGCGTGCACCAAAATTTTCCAAGATCAAGATAACTTGGAGTATGGATGCAGACGGAAAATGGATTGGATAAACGATTCATGGATTTGAACCATTGATATGGATGAAATGTTACTTCATTGATGTGACGTTTTCCTAACCAGTTAATGCGATGCTTGATTCGTACATTACGACTCAAGCTGCCGCTCTTCATCATGGTACCGTCCAAAGTGTCAACGGGTTACTTCGCTGAGGACCATTTTTTTTTTGATTTCTATGATTTTTTGGTCATTCACCAAGATGCCTCATGGCTAAAGCTTTCATCAAGGTGACCATTTTTTCAGGACATTTTTCTGATTTTTTTGTATTTTCTGAGAGATTTTAAGCTGATGCTGAACCACTTGGTGGTGCTGATGTTGATGCTTCTGTCATAATGTTCCATCGATATCCTGCTTGTAGAAGTTGTCTTGCCAAGATACGTGCACTTGAATGCAACTTTTGAGATTCTTGATCTGCTTTGCTGATACCAGCGTTAACTCTGTCTTTGTGTGCACATCGCGATAGAGTGCCTTCTGAATCCTTATGATGAAGGGTTGCTACCAACACATGGTCAATGTGAGAGTTGGATATCATGTGTGGAGGTGTGGATGGAGTGTGTTTAGGAGTAAAAGATGGATTGGTCGACAGTTTGGAACCTTTGACCCTCCAAACTTGGGAAGATGAGCAGTAATGGGTGGATATGGAAGTGTGCATGGAATTAGGACCAACTGCTTGATACAATTTGTATGTTGCTTGAGAAGCTTTATTTTTCTTTTGCGAAAATCTTTGATGGATACTTGCCCCATTTTTATTTTTCCCCATAATTTCTTTGACTGATGGAGTTTGATAGGGATAATCTTTCTTTGTATTTTTTGGTATCCATATGTACTTGATTTGTCCTTCATGCTTCGTCCTTTGATTCGAATCTTTCTTTTGACGTTGGTCCCAATTCGTGGATGGGGTGATGGGTGCATGAAGATTTATGACATTGCAGGTTGTAGTATTGGCATTGGTTTCATCATAAGGATCCTTCGTGCTCCCTATGTTGACGTTTGCTCGAGACGAAGTTGCCCCCAGTTTGGTGATAATATTACTAATATGTTGATATCCCTTGATTGTTGAGTAACCAAGGCCTTGATGCTTAGGATTTCCAAAAATCTGCACTGGTTCCAGGATACCCTGTTCATGTAGGCCTAATCCTCTACCTTGATAATTCATCTGTTGAAAAAAATTATTTGCCATAGGATATGATTTACCTTGGAAACAAGGTGTTGCTCCTTCTCTGCTTTGTGGTGGACCTTCAAATGTGTCAGCTTTTTTATTGACGAGATAGCTTTCTCTAAGAAAGGTAAGTGATCCAACTTCATAAGTGACAGGATCCTCCATATGTGGGATGAATGCTTGATTGATATCTTTAGCTTGATCTTGTGAGATATCAGATTGTAGTTCTTCTTCAAGAGGTGTTGATGCTTCAATGTCCACACAAAATTCTTCCTCATGATTTATTCTTGATATGCTTTCACATGATGTTTCTGATTCACAACTTTTGTAGAAACCTTCTTCATGACCCATTTCTGATATGTCTCTACATTTTTCTACATCTTGATCATGTGTACAAATGTTAAGAGTAGGAGACTCTTGTTTTGAATGAAGATCATCTATAGGTCCATCCAAAGAAAGCATCTCATGGGTAGATGGAAGAGTATGTGCTATGCGGATATGGTCATTATTTGCGGCATCTTGTATAGATAAAAGAGTGCCCATTAGATCATTATAGTATCTCGGAGATACAAATTCTTGATTTTGACTAATTCTGGAATTGCTTTTGCCATGCTTTTGATCAAGTTCTTGACATGGGTCAATTTCAAAGAATGGACTTTTTTCTTGGATATCTTCATTAGGAAGTGGCTCAATATTCTCTTGAAGTTTGAGAGGTTTTGGATCAAATGTTGAGATAGGGATTCCTTCAATATCTTTAACCATGAGGTCAAAGGATGTCAATATGTTGTTGGAAGGGCCATTGCTAGACCTTGATGGAAGATTTTGATCATGCTTTGGAATATGTTCTTGAAATATGTCCTCTGACTCGTTAGGTGATGTAGAGACATTGTCAACATGATCATTGGAGGATGGATCTTGGTTTATGTCAATGGGATCAAATAATGTTAACACATCTTGAAATAGATCACTAAAAAGTGGCTCTTGATGAACGACGATTTGATCAATGGATGGGGTAGACATATCTTCAATGTGTTCATTGATGGACTGATTTTGATCATTGTTTTCAACAATTTTGGTGGAGGGATTGTCACTGTTCTCAAACATAGGATTGAATGATGTTAATGTTTCTTGGATTGGATCATTGTTGGGTATCGTCAGTGAGTTTTGATTGTGATTGAAAAGTGACTCTTGGTGTGTGATGATTTGATCATTGAATGAGATGGGAACATCTTCAATGTGTTCATTGATGGATAGATCTTGATCATTGTTTTCAATAATTGCAGTGGGAATCTGTTGCAAGCTTTGTTGAGCGGGTAAGGCTTGTGTTTTCTGCTGAGCCAACAACGCTTGTTGTTCATCATGTTGTTTTTGTGCCAACAAAGCTTTTTGTTGGGCTCTTTGTTGTGCTACTTCTTCTTGGATCGATTGCAATAGTGCGTAGAATTCTGCTTGCACTTGCGCTTGTTGGGCTACTTGAGCCACTTGTGCTTGCTGAGCAACTAGCTGTGTAGCTTGTTGGGCTTGGAGTGCCTTTTTGCGGGAAGCTTCTTGTGCAGCTTGCAACATGATGGAGAATGAATTGGTCGTGCTGTGCTTTGGCGGTGGTGGCGGTGGTGGTGGAATGGTGTTGATTGTTGGGGTTGCTTGGATGGTTTCCATCTGTTTTTGCGATATTGATGGATAAATGGGATGATTTGGTATGATGTTTTGATTTGGCATGATAGATTGAAATTGAACATTGTTGTGGTTGGGAATCATATTGCTTGGATTTAGGTAACTTTGATTTTGCATGTTGTTACCTTGGCTTGAATCAACATATGGAGTTGTCAACATATTGCTTGGATTTTGAACATTGATGGGATTTGCAAACATGTCTACCCCAAAATTTACCAAGTGTGGATTTGAAATGGTCATGTTTGGCAAAGTTGTACTTGGCATGTATGGATTTGGTGGGATAATGTTGTTTGGAAAACTCATGCATTGAGCGTTTGGTTGATAGATTTGCAGATTTGGACTTGGATTTAAATATATCATTGGGAAAGGTGTTCCAAACTTTGGATTGGGTATGCTCATATTTTTTTTACCATTGATGTTTGTATGAGATAATGCTCCCATGTATGCATTGTACAAGCTTTGAAAATCAAATGGTATTGCAAGGCTTGGATAGTTTGGTTGAATCAAATTGCTCATGATGGATGGATTAAGTTTATATTCCATGTCCCTCTTGTGTTGAGATCGAGTTTGAACCATAAAATGAAGATCAATTTTCAAGAATGTAAGAGATGAACCTCTAATCCTTTAGATCGGACTAAACCTTAGGTTCAAAGAAGTGAAGAACTAGGATAATTGAAGGATCAAAGTGATAATGAGGATGAGATAAACGGAAGATGAGTGATATGGATGAATGGAACTCTTCAAGAAACTTTGAAAGAAATGCTAAAACTTTTAGGACTTTGATTTATCGTGATTGGATTGATGGATTGACTAGGTGTGTTAAGTCAAACAAAATGTGATGAATGTAATCGTAAAACTCTTGGAAGTTGTGTTATCCAAGAGTGAACTCCTACAAGATGATAGTTTGACTAAGTGCGTCAAGTCAAACGAGGTGATGATTTGATAATTTGGCTAGGTGTGTTAAGCCAAACAAGATGAACTCGTAAACCCTAGGAAGTTGTATTATCCAAGAGAGAACTCGTGTATAGGATGATGGTTTGACTAGTTGTGTTAATTCAAACAAAGTGATTTGATTTCGCCTAGAATTTTAGCATAAAGATGTTTACAAAGTTCCCAAGAGTTGTTGGTGAGGTGATTTTGACTGATTTTGATGGTTGAGAGATGGATGAAAGTGATTGAATTGATCCTAGACTTGACCTAGAATAACACTTCTTCTTACAAGACCTCGGTGTTGAAGAACATGCTATATTTCCTATGGGAGGAAAGCAAGCCTTTCAAACAATTCAAGATCTCAAGATGCTCCTCACTAGCTTTCACACTAAGCTTTTTGAACTTCGGTTTTGGGATTTTGATCATGTTAGAAAACACATGTGTAATCAAATTTGTCTTTTATCTTGGTTAAATGAGGTTCTTTTTATCCAAGACACTTGCTTGCTTAGGTTTTCAAACTATATGTCTAATGTCCTACTTTCATTTTCATCCCACAATGTCCATTATGTGGAAATCAAAGAAATTAGGGCAAAAGTTTCCTAGGTTTATCCTTAGTGAAAACAAATGACAATAGAATTCAAACACTTAGAAACCTCTAAGGATATGATCCCTAGGGAAAGCAAGAGTGCTTAAATTCGTCAAAGGTATTTGTTTCCTCCAAGGTGTTTGAAATTTGAGGCTCATGTGAATGTTCGTTTTTTCAATGTTTTGAATCCAAGCAAAGTGTTTTTTATTCCAAGCACTTTTTACAACCCTAGGCTGATGAGGAAATATCTTGTTGGGTTCCCACTTGGATAAATCCAGCTACGCATAGCTTGTGCGAATGGCTAAATGCTTGACCACACTGGCTCCCCTCCACAGCACTCACTTATTCGGGTCAGCCAAGCATTAGTACCCATGAATCTCCCATGGCATACTTTCCATTTCCACAACAAGACCACATGTTACGTGGGGCGGCTTCAAAGGACATGACCTTTTGCACCAACAAGATAGATAAGGTTTTGGCCAATTTCTAAACAAGGGGTTCTAATTCGGGCATTCTGTTCGTGGGGGACTATCCAATGTCGGCGAGAGTCCATTGCTGTCCATCTCGTCAGAATAATCCTCATGATATTGGCCTTTGTTCCAATATCCACACTTATATACCAGTTAGAAGTCGCTTGGCTTTAGCGTGTTCCCGGTTGGGTCATTCCCTTGGGTGATTACTTTTTCCCACAAGGCAGGCCCTCTAAGATAAACAATAGTGAGCTAACATATCCCGTCGTTCACACAACCTTTGTTGAAAAAAAAAGGGGAGAACCTCCACAATATATCGTGCTCACACTCGCATGTTTTGTTCAATTTTAAAATGCCCAAATTGAAGTGTGGAGGCAATCTTTTTGACAAGTTAATATCGTCAAAATGCTTTTGATTCTCAAAATCGCTGTGAAGCACATACGCATTTTGGTGATATTAATTTGTGAAAAAGATTGCAAAACATGAAAGACACTTGTTCATTTTATATCCAAAAAGCAGTGATGAGTTCGTTTTAAAAGCACCAATTGAAATGTGAAGTTTGTCTTGTCCAATTTTAACCCAAATTGAAATCTAGTAAGTGGCTAAGGTTCAATTTTAACCAAGCTTAAAATGATCAAGTCAATGATTGATTTTAAGCCCAAATTGAGAAGTGTCTTAGTTCAAAACAGAAAACTAAAGTAGGAATTGGAATCCTAGATTATAACCACAAGGATTAAAAAATGCTTTTTTTTTTTTTCAAATTTTGATCTCAAATCTTCTAGCTTCGATTAGTCAGCCTTTGTTCAACTTTTCTTAAATCTTCTCCATCTTTGATCTATTTGTCTTTCCTCGATTCTAATGACCAATTCTGATGTGACTAATTCTTTGTGTAAACCTGTTACAATTGTAACTCGTGCTTGCATTGCTACATGTAGAGAGAACGCTAATAAAGGTAATAGAATCTAGCTTTACCCCTTTTATTGCATTTGTTCAAAGATCTGGAGTGCCTTTATACCAAGCTTGTAGATTGTATACCGTGTCTTTCTGTTTGAAGAACTGCCATATTAGCACATGCACTAAGAACAGTGGAAAAGGTAAGTTCGTTAAGCTTTATTCCCCATATTTGAATTTCGAATGCAAGCTTTAAGGCCTTTATATGCATATCCCCTAAAAAGAAAACATAGATTAAATTAAAAAATCACGTTGTCATCCAAGGAAAATGTAAATTGACCAAAATAAATGCATCCAGCTAAAATATAGAGAGATAAAGGCAATTTCCCTAAACTGTAACAGCATTAAGAGATGAATCCACGAAAATCTATAGACTGACAGATCTGTCATCTATAGACTGAGGTATACGGTCGATATGAAGAGCTAGATGTGAAATCTGTGGGTGATCACCGCTGTCCTAAGAGTCATAATAGTCTTTCCATGTGAAATGTTAGCTGAGTTGTTGACAGGATGCACCAAAGGATGTGATCTCATTGACTATAATAATTGCAAGATATCTATGAAATGGATTTTGTTTCTTTGACAGTTACAATATTCCCCAAATGTGGATGGTAATATGATATCCAATTATTCCCCAAAATGTAGACTAGGTGCAAAGCATGAATGAAAACACGTGGACTATTTGAAAGAATGCCTAAAAGAGACCAACGTAGGTATTGGAAGAAATCCACAGTCTCAACTAGAGAAATGGGACTCAAGTAAGGTGCACATTTACGCCTTCAAAGCTTGCAGGGGTTGTCTATCATTGTCCGCATACCAATACGTGTTGGGACTACTGTCACATCTTCACTAGTTGCATAAAGATCGAAGCCTTGCACATTATCATATACTGTCACATCCTCACCAGTACATGGGATGCGCTGATCAGAGACATTAACAGGGAGGTTGGAAATCTTTAATTAGCAAGGGTGGTGTGGGTGAAACATAGACTACTACCAATGTAAATGCCTGATAATAATAAGGTGGGAAGTGATTTTCGGAGGAACTAAAGCAGCAGCAACAACGAGAAGGCACAGTAATTACCGAGGGAGGAGAGAATGGGGCGTATAAAGCATGGAACAAGAAAACCTCATATCATGCGTTTGACAACACATGATGACCACCGAACAGTTAGAAGTTCAACCAATAATTAAAACAACGAACATACACTTGGAGAAAAACTTAGAATCGTTGCTAGAGCTGCTAGAACTGCTTGATCTGCTTGTACATCCCCCACCCTTATTCTTAACAATCTCTACAAGAGGGTCTGATAGTAAAAAGATTTAAAATATTCCCAGCAGATCTAGCGATGTACTGATTGTAGGATATGCACATAATAGATTCATTGAATGGCATTTAGCAACTTTCAAGCATAGTGCAACTGGTAGGTAAAAAAAAGGCCATTTACATCAATTCTATTGATAGGTGTAAACCTAAATTTCATGACCAGCATCCTATTGGCAGGTGAAGAAGCTATATCCATTTATACGTTAGTGGCGAGTGTAGGGCCAATAAACAAAACGGAAGTATCTAGACATAAATTGATCTTTAGCAATTACTTAATGTGGAATACGTGGTCCCCCTTATTCTCTTTCGATTGCAAGTGCTGAAGTTGCCACACGACTCTACCTCTGAAGCAAAATGAACAATAGTTATAAAACAACAGTGTAAGTCAAAAATATTCTATTCATTACAATAACAAAAAAAAATACTCTCTAACTTTGGAGTCAATCATAAACAAAGGACTGAGGCAGATTGCTGTGTAAATCAAAATAGCAGAGTTCTTGATAGAAGATGTGAAAAAGCCTCTGTCAAGTTTTAAATCCTAAATAAACAGCTATTCAGGAAATCTAGGCATCATTGTCTGTCATCAAAGTGAATATCATCATCGAGCTGAGGGATGTTAGAAACATAAGTTTGATAGAGATCACAACATCCTATAAATGACTATACACTGGTGTAAAGGTAGAGACATGAATTATTTAATGTAGCCATAAAGCAATCAATGGATTATTTATAGATTTGGACAATAAGAACAATATATTTTGAAACTATTATTGTTCTTATGAAAATCATATAAAAGGCATCTTGTCAATACAAGTATTATTCCCTACAAAAAAAATAACTATGACAGATTTCGATTCAACCAAAACATGTTAGTTTTTTTTTTTTTTATAGAATTTCTAGCAGGTGAAATCCAATGTTCAAACTACCACATTGATCATCATAGCAACTGGATTCTAACATTGAAATCTTCAGCCCTCCTTCTAGCGCCATTTTTGTAGATGTCAAAATCTGCAAGATCAACCTAAACCATTTTATGTTGTTAGCACAAAAGTTAGTTTAAATTAGCAAACTTAAACATCCCTATGAAATATAGAATCATGTTAAACAATGCAACTAATAAGAACAATGCATAAAACATGAATCATTCCTATCCCATAGTAGATTGGTGCAACTTAGTGATGTAGGAAGTTGCCCTTTCCCAATCCTTGATAAGCAAAATGCCAAATGATGAGCAAGATATCCTCTCAAATGAAGAGAGTGACCTTGCAATCAGAAAATATTGCTAAGCAAATGGTGTGATGATAAACAAGATCAGTTCTCACAAGTGGAGAGTAACCTTACAATGAGCATGAGTTGTGTGTTGTTGATGATTTGTGTTGAAATGCTTTGCATTTTATAGATTGAAAGATTGAAAGATTGAGAGATTTTGAGGAATGTGGGATTATTCACAAACCAATGACAAGGTGCCACTTGTCAAGTTGTGAGAGGGTGAGGAATGTGCAAGTCTTGGCAAATGTGCCAATTTCAAATTTGAATTTGAATGACTTGACATGTTTTGGGGGGGGTGAAAGGTGCAATAAATGCTATGTTGACTTGTGCAAATAGCATTTAAAACCTTGTTGGAAGGGACAAGTCCCTTTTGGGGGGAAGATTCAAAATGGAAGAATATTCCATTTTGATGCCATTTTGAATGTAATTAGAGGAATTATAAATCAAATAAATGATTTATTGGTGCAAGTGGGTGGGTTAGTTAGGAGTTTGGATTTTGACTCTAGTTGAGTCAAAAGCTGGAGAATGATAATCATGCTTAGAAGTTAATTAATTTAGATTAATTAACTTAGGGGATTTTAGGGATTTGACATTTGATAAATCAAATGAGAAGAACTTTAAGGATTTAATTAAATAAACTAATTTATTTAATGAACCTTAGGAAATTAATCAACAAATTGTCTTAATTGATTAATAGGAGAATTCAATGCACGATGTTAGAGCGAGATGTATGATGTCAATTTTGCATGTCTACAGTGAATATAGAAGAAAATGCAATTATGGACACAAACTCAACTATGTCTTCAACTTCAACTTTGAATGATATGGAAATAGTATCTATGCAAACAACTTCAGGTATGTCTTGAAATCCACCTCCCAATGATATGGAAAATGTACCTATTCAAACAATCTCTCTAGGTATTTTTTCAAACCCAAGTCTTGATAATAATGATTTTGCTTGTTTAGATGAAGCTAGATACACCATTGATGATATCAATAATTCTAGGGTTGAAAGAATCCAAAAACAAAAAAATGATGAAAATATATCTTATGAGAATGCAAATGTTAATCAAATCCCTCATACTGATGAAAATGAGAATGAAATCCTTTTTACATTTGAAAATGAAAATGGAACCCCTTGTGTGAATGAAAATGAAACCCCTTGTATGGATGAAGGTGAATTTTTTTTTTTACAATTGAAAAAGATGTGTTAGATAACCTTCGCAGTAATGTTTCTTGGAGACAAATTAGAACTTATGGAAAGAAAATATATAAAATATTTTTTTATAGAAAGAAATAGGATTCCAATGTCAACTCATGGTGCAATTGATGAGAATGTGGAAAATGAGAAAAGTGATGAAAAAATTAGGTATTTTTGTAAAAACAAAAAAGAAACATGATTTAGTAGAACAAGTCATTTTTAGTGTTGCTAATGCTATTGATTTTATAGGTAAGAAAATTCGATCTAAAGATAAAAATGCAGCTCATTGTGCAATAAAAACTGCTTTAGTTGATAAAGCAACTTCAAATAAAAGAATGTTAAGTAATTTTAGTAAATGTATAAAAGTAAATCCTAAAACTTTGATTAGAGATGCTAAAAGAAGAAAAAATATTGAAAAGGATCCAATTAATCAATGTTGGAGTTATAGTGGTAGACTCCCAAGATCATACATGAAATTAACTAATGAAATTAAATCTTTAATCGATAAATTTTGGCATGATAATACAAGAGTATCACCTAACATTAAAGATGTCTTAAAATTAAGGGTGGGTTCCAAAATTTATGTACCTCATCCAAAGAATCTCTTAGATATGACTCAAACTGAATTATATTAAAAAAAATTAGATGCTTCAATCTTACCATTGAATATTAAAATAAGTCAGAGATCATTCAAAATGTGTAAACCTTGGTATGTTAGAATTAATAAGCAACGAATCTCTTGTTGTTGTAAGACTCATGTGCAATTTCATTATTATTATGATAGTTTTCAATATATACGATGCACTTTGCATGTTAACCAAATTATGTAGGACATTTGTGGTATTAATATGCCACCTGAAAGAATCAAAGATTTTATATCAGGTTTGTTTTGTGAACCCTTTAACGAAAACTTATTTTATTTAAAATCATGTATTTCTAGAGAATGTCATAGATGTGATAACTTTTCATTATTAGGAGAATGTATGCATGAAAGTAGTTTAAATGAATTTGGACAACAATTAGTAGATGTAAAAAATTTAAAAATGCTAGAGTATTCTTTAAAAGATGGAAAAACTAGAAAATGTTGTGAGCTAATTATGGAAAAATTTATTGTGCATGCATTTATTAAAGAATTTAAAGATAAGATTGTACCTCAATATGTTCAACACTCTCAGCATGCTCATTGGCTTGATAATCAATTTTGTTTATGTAAAAACACATTCCCAATTGGAATTATATTGTCAGTTGTTGATTTTGCTGAAAATTATACTCTTGCTCCACAAGAAGAAATTCAATCACAGTATTATAATTGAGTGCAAGTAGCTATTTTTTTTCATATTGTTTATAGGCATGCAAATGATAGTAGAGAAGATAATAGAATTTTTTTGAGAGAGTACCATTTTTATGTAAGTGATAATTGATTACATTCATCTGAGCTTGTTCAATATTGTTTTGATATATTTTACAAAAAATTAAAAGAAATAAGAATTCAATTGCTAGAACATCTCATATGGTCAGATAATTGCATGGGTCAATTCAAAAATGCTAGGATGTTTTACTGGTTATGTAGAGTTCATAAGGAAAATAATATCTAGCACATATGGACTTTTTTTGAAGCCGATCATGGTAAGGGAGAACACGATGGAGCAGGTGCATGTGTGAAAATAACTCTTACTAGAGAGCAAGTAAAATTTAGAGATGCACGCACAATTGTAGATTGGTGCTATACCAAATTATCTACAAGAATAAGTGAGAGCTCAATAATTCACCACTTCTTTTGGTTAGTTGAAGAAAATGATAATTGTTCTCGACAAGATTGTGAAATAATTAATGGATCTACAAAATGGTATTCATTTAAGAGTTTGAATGCAAACACATGGACAATATGGACAAGGGAGTTGGCATGCTTTTGTCAATTTTGTATTGCAGGTGATTGGGAGGCTTGTGAAAATATGGAATGGGTCGAATAATGGCAACAAAGAGCCTTAACACCTACATCGACACATGTTCAACATGGAACAATAATTGAAGATAATCAAGCATTTGCATCAAATGATTATGATCGTGTTTATGATCTTGTACAAGAAGGTACATTATTTATTGAGATGAATTTTATATGTATGCATGTTTATAGACATGAATTAAATATAATTCGTGCTCTTTATTGAATTTTTTTATCTATTTTTGGAGGACATGTGTATGTTGTTGTTGCACTCGAGGGGAATGAAGAGGAGACAGAGTACTGGTTGGCTAGATGTGTTGAGAGAAAACATAAGTTGGTACATCCTAGAGTGGATGATGATAAATTTGAGTATCCAACTGGTTCAGTTGCTGTTGTTGGCACCTAGCCTCAAAAATATTTGATAAGAAAGAATGGCTTGCCTGCATTTGAAGATTATGAAAGACACAAGAAGATTATACATTATTCACATTTTATTTTGGCAACCAATATAAAACTAGTTAGATATCAAGGGAGGTCTGCTAATAATTTTTTATGGACACTTTCAATGGATGATCATGAGACAATCATAGATGCATTACAAAAGAGAGAGGATGCATATGGTACAACAGAGTAAATAAATATTGGTAAGTATATCTAGTTGTATGTATATATATTTAATCGATATATATATATATATATATATATATTTGTCTTTAAATTCATTTCCTAATTAATTTTTTATATCATTTTTTGTTTTAGGTCTCCCTTGATACTAGATTCTTTACAAAAAAGAGAGGAGATGCACTCTTATTACAATGGAATTAGAATCTAGAGATAGGTAACTATATATAGTTGTAGATACATTTAGTTGAGAGTATAAATATAAAACCAAATTTATTTCATTGTCATTTTATAAAAAGTTTATAATTGATTTCATATCCCCTTAAGCCATTCTCTTAAAACCCCTTAAGCCATCCTCTTGCATCCCCTTTAAGTCTCTCTATTAATTCCCCTTAATTAATTCTATTAGGACCCCTTAATCCATATCCTTAATCCATCCTCTTGCATCCCCTTAAGTCACTCTCTCAATACCCCTTAAGCCATCCCTTTAAGTTTAGGGTTTAGGGTTTCTAGGGTTCATGAGATGCTTAGAATAACTAACCTATAACTAATTATCTCAACACCCTCTTGAATCCCCTTAAGCCATCATTTGATGATCATGCACTTGAGATTTAGGGTTCATCTCCTATTCAATTAAGGTGACATGGTTTAGGGTTTAGGGTTTCTAGGGTTCATGAGATGCTTAGAATAACTAATTTAGATTTTTAGGGTTTCTAGGGTTCATGAGATGCTTAAAATAACAAATTTATATGGATTAATGGTTTAGGGTTGATCTCCTAGGATTTAGGTCACATGGATTAGGGTTTAGGATTTCTAGGGTTCATGAGATGCTTAGAATAACTAATTTAAATGAGTTTTAAGGGTTTAGGGTTGATCTCCTAGGATTTAGGTCACATGGTTTAGGGTTTAGGGTTTCTAGGGTTCATGTGATGCTTAGAATAACAAATTTATATGGATTAATGGTTTAGGGTTGATCTCCTAGGATTTAGGTCACGTGGTTTAGGGTTTAGGGTTTCTAGGGTTCATGTGATGCTTAGAATAACAAATTTATATGGATTAATGGTTTAGAGTTGATCTCCTAGGATTTAGGTCACATGGTTTAGGGTTTAGGGTTTCTAGGGTTCATGAGATGCTTAGAATAAAACATTTATATGGATTAATGGTTTAGGGTTGATCTCCTAGGATTTAGGTCACATGGTTTAGGGTTTAGGGTTTCTAGGGTTCATGAGATGCTTAGAATAACAAATTTAAATGGATTAATGGTTTAGGGTTGATCTCCTAGGATTTAGGTCACATGGTTTAGGGTCTAGGGTTTCTAGGGTTCATGAGATGCTTAGAATAACTAATTTATATGGATTAACAGTTTAGGGTTGATATCCTAGGATTTAGGTCACATGGTTTAGGGTTTCTAGGGTTCATGAGGTGCTTAAAATAAATAATTTATATGAGTTTTAAGGGTTTATGTTGATCTCCTAGGATTCAGGTCACATGGTTTAGTAGTTAGGGTTTCTAGGGTTCGTGAGATGCTTAGAATAACAAGTTTATATGGATTAATGGTTTAGGTTTGATCTCCTAGGATTTAGGTCACATGGTTTAGGTTTTAGGGTTTCTAGGGTTCATTAGATGCTTAGAATACATAATTTATATGAGTTTTAAGGGTTTAGGGTTGATCTCCTAGGATTTAGGTCACATGGTTTAGGGTTTAGTGTTTCTAGGGTTCATGAGATGCTTAGAATAACCAATTTATATGGATTAATGATTTAGGGTTGATCTCCTAGGATTTATGTCACATGGTTTAGGGTTTAGGGTTTCTAGGGTT